>CM048748.1:240472580-240895080 GCA_026315105.1 Locusta migratoria
TTTTTCTAAATTGAGTATGACATTGAACAAATAATTAGTTTAATAAATATTAACAAAATATGAATGCTTTTTGGCGCGTGACCGCCAGTGCTACAGCCAATCAAATGTTCAAATGTTTGTTAAGCTTATGGGACTTAACTACGGGGTCATCAGTCCCTAAACTTACAAACTACTTATCTACTACCTTATACTAAAGACGGCACAAATATCCATGCCCGAGGGGGATTCGAACCCCGGACCGTAGTGGCCGTGCAGACCGTGACTGGAGCGCCTCAGTCCCCTCGGCCGCCGCGGGCTACAGCCAATCAGCGTCCAGTTCCTGCAGCTCGGGGACTTCCCTAGATTTCGGGGAAATTTGCCAGTGCTCTATCCCATGAGAACCCGACCTATTATACCACTCGTTGTGGTTCTCACTAGCTTTTACCTTATGTCGCCTACTGGTCCTAACGGGCTGCACTGAAGCAATACTTCGATCTTAATATTATGAACCACCATAAAAGAATCAGATCGAAAACGGGAAGATTTAGGTGTTCCTTTTTCCTGCAAGCTATTAGAGAGAGGAACTATAGACAAATATCATAAAAGTGGTTCGATGAACCCTCTGCCGTGCACTTCAGTGTGATCTGCAGAGTATCCATGTAGCTGCACCTGTTTTGCGTGTAAGCCATCCGCAAATCCGGGTGAAGAACTGTACTTCACGGCAGTGTCGGCAGAGCGCCGTACGTTAGGCGGCCACACGCCCGCTGTCAGCGATGCGGTGGCGCTGCATTATTCGCGCGGCTGCAGCTGCAGCTCAGGCCGTGATTAACAGCGTTTCCATTGGCCGCGCCTGGGTGTGGCTGGGAATGCGCGGTGTTAATCAGGCGACGCCAGCCTGGCCAGACGACTGCCCTGGCAGGAGGAGGCGTCGCAGAGTAATGAGATTGAGGCCGAATCATGGCACCGAACAGGCCACGCGCCACACAAGGCACGCACTCGTAATTGCCGCACCCGCCAACACGGCCAGCTACACCGCTACTGCGTCTCTGACTGACAGGGGTGCGGAAACTACGCACGTCCAACAGGGAGCGTAATTACGCGTGGACGCATGCTCCCATCTGTTGTTCTCCCCCTTGTCTCCACAAGTGTCATTTGTTTCCTACCGGCTCTTTCGATACTCATCGCTTACTTGTAGGGCCATTCCATTTCAAACTGGACAGCAGAAAACCTTGCATTTTAATACGCATACGCTTTTGTGTGGATTTTAGGAGCGACAGTAACGTAATTTCATGGAATCACTCGAGTATGACGCTCACAAAATGTTCAAATGTTTGTTAAGCTTATGGGACTTAACTACGGGGTCATCAGTCCCTAAACTTACAAACTACTGACGAACTACCTTATACTATGGACGGCACTTATCCATGCCCGAGGGGGGATTCGAACCCCCGACCGTAGTGGCCGTGCAGACCGTGACTGGAGCGCCTCAGTCCCCGCGGCCACCGCGGCCGGCTGACGCTCACAGTTCGGAAAATATTAATAGTAATATTTTCAAATTAATTATAAAATATTATGAATTATATTAATAAAAATGAAGAAAAGAAAACTATCTTTCTACATCTACATACATACTCCGCAATTCACCGTAACGTGCATGGCGCCCACTGTACCACTACTAGGCATTTCCTTTCCTATTCCACTCCCAAATAGAACAAGGAAATCTACATCTACAACCACACTCCGCAAGCCACCTGACGGTGTGTGGCGGAGGGTACCTTGAGTACCACTATCGATTTTCCCCTCATATTCCAGTCACGTATTGTTCGCGGAAAGAAGGATTGTCGGTATGCCTCTGTGTGGGCTCTAATCTCACTGATTTTTTCCTTACGGTCTCTTCGCGAGATATACGTAGGAGGGAGCAATATACTGCTAGACTCCTCGGTAAAGGTATGTTCTCAAAACTTCGACAAAAGCCCGTACCGAGCGACAGAGCGTCTCTCCTGCAGAGTCTTCCACTGGAGTTTGTCGATCATCTCCGTAACGCTTTCACGATTACTAAATGATCCTGTAACGAAGCGCGCTGCTCTCCGTTGGATCTTCTCTACCTCCTCTATCAATCCCACCTGGTACGGATCCCACACCGGTGAGCATGTCGTCTTTACGTGGACATATTAAAAGAATGAAATCAGAGAGACTCGCCAACAAGATTCTTCTCTTCCAAGAGAACAGGAAGACATAAGTTCCATGGGTGAAAGAGGTGTACAGCGACCTAGAAAAATGTGACATCATGCAGAAGAAATTCCGAAGAGGCACATCTTTAGGAAAAACGTTCCGGAGGAGAAAGATTTCTTCGAGGAGAAAACGAGGAAGAACAGAATATTGTCGGCAGAAGAACGTGCTCGAGTGAGCCAACGGATGAAGGAGTACTGGCGAAAGAGTAAGGAAGAGACCATTAGAAAGGGAGGGAAGTTGGTGAACGTAACTCATAGATGGTTGCAACGAATATAAATAAATATAAAATGAACGCACTATTGTATAGATTGAAATGGTATTCACACCCGCCGCGGCGGATTAGCCGTGCGCATTCGGGCGCCGTGCTGCGGTGTGCGCGGCCGTTCGCCGTCAGAGGTTCGAGTTCCCCCTCGAGCATGCATGTTTCGGTTGTCCTTAGGTTAGTTTACCTTAGTTTAAGTAGTTTGTAAGCTACGGACTAATAACCATGCATTTGAGTCCGATATATTTACAAAACTTTGCATTTTATTTATTTATGTTTCATACCGTTATTTTAGAATTTAAATTTCAAGCACTTTTCATCATTTGTCGTCTTTTGTCTGTAATATACGTCTTTAAATGGAATAAAATGTATGCCATATTGTTCAGCATTTTATTTAAAAACAGTAAATACTCTTATAGTGTCTTGAATAGAGAACTGTAGAGCCGTGGCAGAGTGGCCCAGCGCATTGAGGGGCTATGCTGCGATGCGCGAGGCCGTTCCCCGTCGGGGGTTCGAATCCCTCCTCGAGCATGTATATTTGTGTCGTCTTTAGTATAAGGTTGTTTAAGGCAACTTACGAATTATGCTGAACTTATACTTGTTTATTCAGATAGAAAACAAGTAAAATGGGGAACCAATTTTGTTAATACAATAAAATGCATCTCTTATATGGATTAATGCGGACGGTGCCCAGCCTAAATTGTACATGATTTACTGGGGGGAAGGATTCACAAACAACACTCATTCTCTCTCACACACACAATGCCACAGCGAAACTCACCAAAATCACCGTGCTGAGACGAGGCGGAAGCAGACGCCGCTATCGTAGGCGAAATTCAGCTAGTCGGAGGTAGCACAAAACACAATATACACAAACACTTTTAAGCTGGCTCTGGTCTGTCGTGTCTGTTTTGAGATGGTACGCGTGTATATCCAAGTTAAATTACATCTGAATTGGAGTGCGAGCAAACATGCTAATGGCGACGCACGGCTACGTTACATGAACGCACTCCACTGAAGTGGTTGAAAATCGGATTCATTATCGGATTCATTATACAAAATCACGGTGGATTCTTAAGTTGCAGTTTGTTAAAAATCGATCTAGGTACTGGTTTTATATGGGAAGTGGCGTGAATTCAGGGGACTAGCTGCAAACCCGGAAGTCGGAACTCGGACCCACGCGGTTCCAAAAACCGGTAAAATTGAATAAATTCAGATTCCGAAAAATAAAGAAAATTAACTACAGCATGCAACCCATAGAAATGCTAAGAATTATATAAGGAAGCGAATGAAATACAGCTACACGCGATAGGGGGCGATCACAGAGAGGGATGAGGTCCTGTCTCAGAAAAAACACAAAATGGAATAATTACAAAGTCGAAAAAATAAAAATAAGAATTACGGCATGCAACCCAAGAAAAGTTTAGAATTACATGAAGAAGCTAAAGAAATGCAGCTACACGCGATAGGGAACGCTTACAGAGACGGATGAAGTCCAGTCTCAAAAAACTCGTAAAAGTGAAATAATTACAAAGTCGGAAAAATAAGAATTAAGAATTACAGCATGCAACCCATAGAAATGTTTAGAATTACATAAGGAAGCTATTAATGGAAGTTGTACAAGGCTAAGAGAGAATTACAGACAAAGACAGAGTGCGTACTACAAGTCGGAGAAGAAACCACAAAATTAAAATAGGCGGGGAGAGAAGATCGCGAAATATTAGTGGAAATCAGAAGGATACCCGCATAGTTACTTGCCTGATGGGCCAAGAATGGAGGCTGAAGACTTTGTTCTATGAACCAACCACATGGAACACATATCACTCACGGAAGGAAACGATGAGAAGATCTTTAAATGCACTGTACAAAAGTGAACATATCACCTATTAGAAATCGGGCCCCATAAAGCTAGAAAGTATTTACACAGAGTTCATACACCGCCACATGATCACAAAAGGTTTTAACATACCAGACTGTTATCAAACTGCAACTAGAATCACACACACCGCGTTTATCTATTGGAAATCACTTAATTGAAAAACGAGAACACACGATCGGAGAAAATATTCCAAAAAATGATTCTAAATTCACGAGTCTAAGTTAAACGTGCTAGACAATGAAATGCTACCATCTCGCGGATACAAGAGAAGAACCAACCTTATCTCGCCAGACACCCAATATGGAATGACTAGCCCGAGCGACCACGAGATGCGGGAAGCCACCGGAAACCGGAAAAACCAAGATCAGCGGTGGTGGGGACGGAGAGACTCGCCCTAGAGTAGGCTCGACGACTGGATTGTAACCAAAGGGTGTAGAAACCTCTTTGGTAGCCTCAGCAGCTATCGACTCTGAGCCAGAGAGAACGATGTGAGCTATCACCCCCCCCCCCCCCCCACATTCAGACAGCCATAGATTCTCGCACATCCATTTAAAAGTAAGACAAGTACACATTCTCACAGGGACAGAAAGTAATCATTTGTTTGCTTCTATTAGTATCCTTTACTATTTTGTTCTTGAGGGCGGTAGCTTTATATTACCATCTTCATTTCAGTTTCTGGCAACCGACAAAAAACTTTTAAAAAAATCTCCTTTTTTGGCATTCCTGAATACATAGCACCTTCAGTCAGTGCTGCAGAGAGTGTTTGGAAAAATAAAGTCACATCTCCGATTAACAGTATGATTGTTATCAGTATAAAAACTGGAAAAGGTATGTACCACATGAGCAATATTTCCTAAACCCATATTAGTTATTAAAAAAGTTCCTCGCTCCAAGGAACCTCATCAGTAAAACTTTGTACAATAACAATATAATAACCCGTTCCATTACGTACATTATTGATTAAGTTAATTGTTACCAACACTGAATATCACTATAAGATACCATTGCGTCATATTGTGCTTAACTAGAAAATAACCACAATTTTTACGCGGGAGGAGAGACTCCTAGCAGTTAAAGAGCTCGCCTTCAACTGATGTAAAGCGTTATTGTTGAATGAATCCATTCAGAACGGGACCGAACTTCATCAATAAATTCAAGAAAGTTTCGGTCAAGCCGAAGATTCGGCTGATTTCTAGCCGAAACCGAAACCAATATTTTGACCGAAACTGGCCGTAACCGAAACCGAATTATTCGATCGGTCCTCACTTATTTTTATAAACGAAAAAAAAAATGGTTAACAACAATGAATTAATTGTTGTCATATTATTGTTATATACCTGCATCAACTTCAGATATTCAGTTTCCAAATGAACAGTGGTTCACTGAAATTCGGTTTGAGGTTCTTCAGTTCCACAGGAGACAAAGTATCACACTCAGAATATAACGCTAATTACTCCGAGTTTTAACTTGAAAAATACTAATCATTTAAGGGATAACGTCATGACAGTGGTTTTTTACATTAATTGGCACATGTACAAATTATTAATTATTTAAGAAATATGAAGTCAGTTTTCTCATTTTGTCCGATTTCAAATGGAATAGCCAAATGCACCGAACAACTACATTTCATTAAGGAGAAAAAAGCCATTGGATACGTCCTACTATCGAGTCAGATATTTTGCTCACCGAAGTGCAGCAACTCTGCGTGTGATGGGCACAGCATGTCATCGACATTCCCCTGCAAGAAGACCATATGTATTCGCCTAAGTTCCTCCTGCACATATTCCCCCCTAAGATTTATCATCATTAAATTTATTAATATCGCTCATAATTCCCTGTCCACGCCCGTTCTTACTGGATCAGCGTTCAAATAACAACAATGGCAAGCCCAGATCTAGAGGGTGGGGGGGGGGGGCAAACTGGGGTGTCTGCCCCGGGTGGAACTCGCAGAGCGGCGTCGAATGGTCTCCAAGAAATCAATAATCAGGAAGTGGATGGCTGACTGCAACAATTCTTCTTTGTACGGCAATGAATGGAACTGCTGGCCTTGAAATTTTCAATTGTCTTGGTATTATTACTTGTAGCACGTTTCAAAATGATGAAGTTGGGATATTAAAGGTTTTGTAAAGTCTTTTTATTATTGTAATATGTCTTTTATTGTAAGGATACGTAGTAGACATAAGGTACTCGTTGATGAACATGAGTATGTATATGTTTGGACTAAAAGTTCTGGTGTTTGTGAGAACTTTAAGTTTAATGGAAATTGTATATTTTATTATCATAAGGGGCGTATGTAAGAGAGTCGAAGGAGACTGCAACCCCCCTCTCACTTAAATAATGAATATACACAAAAAATAGCTATATTTTTATTATTTAATAACAGCAGTAGAAAAGCTTGATCTCGGTAAAGCAAAAGGGGCTTCAGTGTAAATTATCCCCTGAATATATCATAACTGATACAAAATATCATGGGCTGTCTACTTAAAATTACTTATTTACATTGGTCTTGGCGCCCCGGAATATATATATGCTACATTCGCCCCTGCCATAAATAAAGTACGACCTTGAAAAAAAATACACATTTTCTTGACTCGGGGGATATTCCTCCCCCGCCCCCTAGCTGATCTCAAGTCTGGGCTCTTTTACACGTTCACGCCTTTTCTTGTGACACCCAATAATGGAATGGGAGACTGATACTGATGACCTCCGTAGTTTTGTCCCCCTAAATCATCCAAACAACAACAACAGCGGTCCTTGGTGTAGGCTTGGAGACTGATGAATGTACAAGCGATCACAGTCATCTTGGTCAGAAACTAATAAAACATATATAATATATAACTAAATATGTAAACAAACAATTACATAGTAATGAATATAATATTTAATAAAATAATACAAAATTAAATATGTAGATGTAATATACCAGTTTTATAGATTTAAATTTACCTTATTTTTATTAGTTATATTTTTATTATTTGTTTGTTCAAAATATTGGGAAAAGTGGAATGAAAAACAGAGCAGTTCGATTTTTTATTTTTATAATTTCTTTTGTTTTTCGACGTTATTGATAGCCGTTTTCGGTTACATTCCATTACGGTAGAAGTTCATGTTGACGTTCGGAAATATCAAAGCCAATCCCAATAATAATGAATCTTGATTATTAATTTTGAATGTATTTCATGCGACACATTCATCCCTTTTTCCCTTTATTGATATTTCGTTCCTCTGATGGGGCGGGCTGGCAGCGCTTAAGGCGCTCTTAAGCCTACAGAAGTACAAAATGAAGAAGAAATACAAAGGAGGCAAGGAGTACATAAACGGAGCAAAAGCAAAACACACAAAACGGTGAAAAAAATGAAGGTAAGACTGCGTTCGATAGAGTGGATTGAAGAATACGTGGCGACGATGACGGAGTAACACTAACACTGTAGCACGATGCACACGGGCAGTTAAAATACACAGACGTCGGCTGCGGAGTGGCCGTTCGCAGTTTTGTACAAAATAAACTGATGATATTCACTCCGTTGGAACACAGACAATTAACATGCATACGTTTAACGAATATAGTGAAATGATGCAGCGGGAGGAGCTAGGGGAGGAGCGAAGGAGGGGTGGAGGGAGGAGTGACAGGGGGAGTATCTGGTGGGGAAAGGGGGGCAGGAGAAAGGAACGGCCACAGGGCCGTACGGAAAAGGAGAGTGTGGTATGACCCAGGAAGCTGCAAGGAGGAGGAAGGGAGGATACTGCAGGGTCTGGCAATAGGAGGGAGGGTGTGAAGGAGAAAGAAATTGGGCCGTCATAGGGGATCAACGAGAGAGGAGGAGGGGAAGAGAAGAAGGGGGTCAGAGCTGGTATGAAGGTTAGATGTCTGGGTGGAGGGCATCGTCATGGAGGGGGAGGGAGCGGAAATTGCCACGGGAAAAGGTAAGGAGGGAGACAAGTGGCGAGTGGGGAGGGGGGGGGGGAGATACAGTGGTAATGGCGTGGCATCAGACCGGGACTGGTGAGGAGAGGGTGATGGACAATAGGGTGAGGGGGGATCCAGTTTACTGTAGAGGAAACGGAGACGAAGGTGCTCAATGAAACGGACAAGGCGGAGGAAGGGAGTGAGGTCATAAAGGAGCTGCGTGGGGGATGGGGGGTAGGAAGTGATACGGAAGGCGAGGCGGAGGGTAGTATTTCGTGATCTCTATGGACTTGTAGAAGGATCTAATGGAGGGTAGAGCCACGGGTTGTAACAAATCTGAAATGTAACTGCCATCGATGCGAACAAGTGACCGAGACGTGTAACCAATGGCACCCATACCATCACGCCGGGTGATACACCAGTATGGCGATGACGAATACGTGCTTCCAATGTACGTTCATCGCGATGTCGCCAAATACGGTTGCAACCATAAACAGAACCTGGAATCATAAAAAAATGATTTTTCCACTCGTGCACCCAGGTTCGTCTTTGCGTATACCATCACAGGCACTCTTGTCTGCGATGCAGCGTCAAGGGTAACCGCTGCCATGGTTTCCGAGCTGATAGTCCATACTTCTGCAAACGTCGTCGAATTGGTCGTGCAGATGGTTGTGTCTTGCGAACGTCCCCATCTTTTGACTCAGGGATCGAGACATGGCTGCATGACCATTACAGCTATGGGGATAAGATGCCTGTCATCTCGGCTGCTAGTAATATGAGGCCGTTGGGATCCAGCACGGCGTTCCGTATTGCCCTCCTGAACCCACCGATTCCATATTCTGCTAACAGTCATTGGATCGCGACCAACAAGAGCAGCAATGTCGCGATACGATAAACCGCAAACGCGATAACTTTCATCAGGCAACACCGGTCAACTGCTGTTTGTGTATGAGAAATCGGTTGGAAACTTTCCTCATGTCAGCACGTTGTAGGTGTCGCCACCGAAGCCAACCTGGTGTGAATGCTCTGAAAAGATAATAATTTGCATATCACAGCATCTTTTTTTTGGTCGGTTAAATTTCGTATCTGTAGCACGTCATCTTCGTGGTGTAGCAATTTTAATGGCCAGGAGTGTAGTTTCTGTACTACATTGTAACGTCACCACTGCGTCCACCTAATCCTCGATGGGCGAAGCTGCCGTTACATTCTATTTTATGCTTAATCATTTAATAATTGTTCCAATGATTTGACGGTATGGGATGCGGACGATTACTAGGTTGATCCATAACAGTAAACTTTGTTAACTTCCTTTATTATGGAACGACAAATGTTAAAGACTCTTCCCTTTAAATACACTGATTAAATAACTGCGTGCCACTATGATGAATGTCTACAAGTCCACACTGAAACATTTCAATATGCAACTGCAATCCGTATGCGATACGACGGAATGGCAAAAACTTTAGCCACCACTAAACGCAGGTTACGAACTCACTGCCGACATGCTACCGCCTCGCTCTGCGGTCGGCGGGAGACTGCCGCACACCGGCCAACAAACAAAGAACATTCCAACCTAAGCACTGTTGCCAGCAGCTCTCCCTGCAGCTCTCTCTCCACCGATAACTATCGTTCGACCAAAACGTACCAAAGAGGTTACTAACCTAAAACCCTGTATCCTCACTACATCAAATTAGTAAACTCCTGCGGAAAAATAACGCATTGCGTAGCGTTTGTACAGTTAATTTTAGCACATACAAAGTTGGAGATCAAATGTATGTACGATATCGAAATTTTGTTTATAGTTGAGAGTATAACGATAACTCTGTTCAACCTCCAGATACAGGGCGTCATATCCGACGGACAGACGCAAGAAGTGCGCCCAGTTCTGTTCCTTGCGCACTTGGCGGCTCTGCCAAGTACCAACTTATCACCCGACTCTAAGAAAACTGTATGATTTTTGGCTCCAGATCGAAAGAGTTCTTCTATAAATTCATACTGACCTATAACGTGGCCCAATGTTAAAGCAGACGCTGAACATTTCGTCACCGGAGAAAATTGTAGATTCAGAAAACAATCGAGATAATTGACAAATCCTCCACGAGTATTTTCTTTTTTTATTATGAACATAAACGTTACTTTAACTACGAAAAATCGAGGGGTACCCAGCAAATTACTTTTTACAAATAACTGAGAAATTAAAGGTGCCTTTACAACGCCGATTACATTTCAATGTCTAATACCTTTCTTGTTTCACATCTTTGTTTCCTGTAATAATACACTAAACACATGTACACAAATGAAAAAAAGCTTGCTTCAGGAACGGTATATCAATGTAATATTTAAACGAGAATCTGTTTAGTTTACTCAGTTATATGTCAAAAATTGTGTGTGTGTGTTTTCGGGGACTACCTGTATATAAAATCGGCGACGCGTGAATAATTTCACAACATATGCAGGAATTTTCTTCACAATGTGTAGGTAATAGGTATCTGCTGCTAAGACAATTGTCAGGTAGTCTTTAAAAATATTAATTTACATTATGAATTGAAATTATCACAGCACAAGGATTGAGGGTCGCTTCTGGGCTCTTCGCTTTTATGACGATTTTCATCGGCCAGACTCTTTTTCTTCCTGCATTTCTTGGCTCGTAAAGAACACCAGAAAGTACAACGCTGTAGCATTATTCAAGCCCAAACATAAGAATAGTCTCAACATTCTTATGACAGGCAAGCGAACGTATAGGACCAAGATGGCGGAAAGAATCACGTGACTGCATTTCGGCCAATTACGAGCTGCAGACGGCGGCTAGCGGCGCGGAAAATGATGGTCATACTTTCTCTATACAGAGCTTTAGGCAGTGTTCCCTCACCACGTTCGCTGCCTCCGTACGAGCTATAGGGATGGCTTTTATAAAAATGATTTTAAAAGCCAGGAGATTGATGTAGGGAAATTAGATCGTCCAGACGCAAATTTATTTTGCGAAACCGGTCGTGTCTTGAATGAGCAATTTTAACAGTCTTAGTGGAACTATTTATAGAAACAACTGTGGTTGCCCTACGTGTAAGGTGTGATTTTCTTTCATCTATTTGGTGCCAGTGTGAAAAAGTTTCGTCACAGTTTGAAATTATGTTCAAATGTTTGTTAAGCTTAAGGGACTTAACTACGGGGTCATCAGTCCCTAAACTTACAAACTACTTACGAACTAACTAATACTAAAGACGGCACAAATATCCATGCCCGAGGGGGGATTCGAACCCCCGACCGTAGTGACCGTGAAGACCATGACTGGGGCGCCTCAGTCCCCTCGGCCACCGCGGCCGGCTTTGAAATTATAAGTGAAGTTGGTTGTAAGTCTCTGATTATTACCTTTTTCGAGTAATGAATGGGCAAAGTGGAAAATTTGAGTGGTGTCAGCTTCAAGACAAACACTGACTTTCTAACTGTAATACCTGCATTACCGTGTTAAACTTAACAAAAGATTGCATTATTAACGTGGAGATTATGATGACAATTCAACATTTCAATTCTTTTTTAAATCTGTCAATAATATAATATAGAAAACTAGCTGAAAACCCGGTGTTTACCGGGTATTTATTTATTCAATCTTTGAATTAGTACTTCTCATATTCCTTCTCTCTCTGTCCATCTCGCTTTTTAAATAACATGTGACATTTATGGGAGAGTATTCAAGAAATAAGGCTGTCCTGCATAATGTACAAAATAATAACGGCAGTATCCAAACAAAGAGAGGTAGTCATCGAGATGCAAATGATATGTAACTTTATTACATTCATTTAATTCAAAACTTGATTACAAACAATATTTATGGTTGCTTAACCAAAATATAATATGAATAAAGTCTTTGGGGAGTCGATCCCTGTGCAAGCAACATGTAATTGTCAGTGTGGGGAACATGGAGATGTCAAAACCACTCTCCAGTATTTAATAGGTTGCCCTGTGATTTATTAATCGTAATAGAAAATGTCTCACTGGGAAGTACAGTCTCTTAAAGTTAAAAGGTAGATCTGCCGAAAATAATGGGTATCCGTTGGATGTACACTGTTTCATTCTTTTCCTTCCCTGTAGCTTTATAGAAGTCTGTTGCTTTAGCCTACAGCCGAGTACGCTTCACAGCTGGTTCACAGTTGTCAACAGCACTGTCAGCTTTCAGCAATTTCTTTCAACTGATTGGAATACAGGAGTGTCATAGTAGTAAATACGTAGATGTATAAAAACGTGGTGCATGATGTGAAAGGTTTTAACCCATCGCAGTACATATGACCTCATATTTCTTGGACTATATATTGTAAAATTGCATAATTATGTAGGTATATATCCATTTGTATAAGTGCTGCATGTCGTTAAAATCTGTTACGAATACAGATAGTAGTAAAGAACTAATAGAGTAAAACCTCTTGCACGATGGAACGGTTTTTCATGAATGTTACTGTTTATGTCCTCATATCTCATGTCGTACTGTGATACAATTTGGAAGGCACATTCCGCTAAATGTGTGTATACTCTCTCTAAAATTTCCTGCAGCAATTTGTAGTGTAGAGAGTATAAATTGTACCTCATACCGAATGCCGTAGTTTTAGTCCATGAACAGCGGAAAAGTAGTAAGCGAGTTACTTTTTTCCTTTATCATTTTACTGTAGTTTTCACTGAGAAAAATATAAAAAAGGTTTGAAATTACCTTTAAAGTTTGCTGCATGTCGCTAAGTACTCTCATTCTCATACAGTGTATGAATAACAACTCATCGTATTATGTGGTAGTAGCTATTTGCGATTATTATTGTTTATGTCGTACCTCTTGAACCATGCGTCGTATGTGACTCGTAACACTGCAGCAACTGTTCCCTCATGGTAAGGTCATGCCTGATGCGACAGTTTGACGGCATCTACAGCGAAACGGTTGTGAGCGGTACCCTTCCTTTCGTTTCATCATTTTGTGGTGGAGGGGGGATCAGTTACAAAACGCTTCATAAACATCCGAAATTACATCCAAACTTCGTTGCACGTCCCTAACTACTCCCATTTTCCAATAATTGACGCATAAATATGGGTATTCTCACGCGGTGGCCTCTCATTATTTGTGACGTCATATCTCCTGAGATACGTGTCGTGTTCTTTTGTTTTTTTGGGTCAGGAACCTTCGTCAGCATACGGTGAACACTTCACCAAAGTTTCATTGCAATCGAATGAATGGTTTATGGACACATAGAGGACATACAGACAAACATTCATATATATATATATATATATATATATATATATATATATATATATATATATATATATATATGAACTTTTTGTTACTCCTTTACGATATGCCACCTTCAACAAAAAATTAAAAACAATAAAAAATGTAATTTTTTACATTTTTTTATTGTTTTTAATTTTTTGTTGAATATCAGAGTCAGTGCGGCGGTTAAAAGATACATATTTCTCATTTTTGTGAGTATAATTTTGGACATAGGACGTTAAAACCTCGTCTTTCTTTCTTCTTCCTTCCTTTTGTCATTAACCTTTACCTAATTTAGCTCTTTAGGTTTCTCAAAATTCTCTCACATTTCCCGATATCTTTAGTTCTGAGCACAAATACTGTTCCAATACAATACATACGGTGCCGCTGCTCTGAAGCATCTGGTTCTATTGTTCATGTCTGTTTTTGCTCTCTGACCCATAACAATGAAACAGGTTTCGACAGAGTTCTGCGACCGGTAATTACAATAGCTTGCCTGAATTCACCGACTCGTTTATTTCCTCCTGTATTCTCTTTCCCTTCTACTGTACACAAAATTCTGGAACGGACTCCAGCAAGGAAACGATATTCTACGCTAATGAGAACATTCACAGCTCTGCAAGAAATTGGTCTTCCCAGTGCTATCACAGAAGCAATAAGCGACTGCACTGTTCACCCTTTATTGTTTTCAGTTTGATTAGTTTCGGTTTACATAGCTAGATGAACAAGACACTGCGAAAGTAGTTGAGAGAACACATTAAATATACTGGAACGCGTCCGAAATTATCTCTGCGGGTCCGCACATAGTTTCGTAGTTATCATTAACAGAAACTCACTGCCAAATTTACGACTTACCAGGACTCGTGTAACCGTTCACATCATGGCTGATTACTCGTACAATACTATTTCACATGCTTCATAAATAATGATTTTTTACTATATTGATACTATTTCTCTACGTAAATCTTATTCTCAGCGAACATCTAAACCAAAATGATTGGGTGTAGAGAAAGGTGAGGGTAATATGGCGATTCTAAAAAAATAAATAAATAAATAAATAAAAAAAAATTAAAAAAAAAACTGAATTTTCACAATACCGTGGCTACTGATGAAAGTAGATTAAACTTACATAATATAAGGCATCACAAAACATATATTAAGTGAAAAAATTTAGGAACTGTTGCATTTTTATGATCGCTTACATAGTTAACATTTTTTCCTAACAAAAATGGCCCAATATAACGCAATAGAAACGGTTTCAGATAATAATAAAGTATCTGTATAAAAATGGATGTATGTACACTACGTGTTCAAAAGTATCCCTACACCCCCAAAGACATATGTTTTTAATATTAGGTTCATTGTGCTGCCATCTACTGCCAAGTACACCATATCAGCGACCTCAGTAGTCATTAGACATCATGAGAGGGCAGAATGATGGGGCGCTCCGCGGTACTCACGGACTTCGAACGTGGTCAGGTGATGGGGTGTAACTTGTGGCAGAAGTCTGTACGCGAGATTTCCACATTCCTAAACATCCCTAGGTCCACTGTTTCTGATGTGACGACAAAGTGGAAACGTGAAGGGACACGTACAGTACGAAAGCCTACAGGCCGAGCTCGACTGTTGACTAACAGCGACCGCCGACAGTTGAAGACAGTGGAATATGCAGGCGTCTATCCATACCATCACATAGGAATTCCAAATTGCACCATAATCCACTCCAAGAACTATGCCAAGCTGGAGGTGAGAAAACTTGGATTTAATGGTCGAGCGGCTGCCCATAAGGCACAAATCACACGTGACAGTGCCAAACGACGTCTCGCTTGGTGTAAGAGCGTAATCATTGGACGATTGAACCGTGTAAAAACGTTTTTTGGAGTGACGAATCACGGTACACAATGTTTCGATCCGATGCCAGGGTTTGGGTATGGCGAATGCCCGGTGGACGTCATCTGCTGGAATGCTTAGTGTCGACAGTAAAGTTACGAGGCGGTGGTGTTATGGTTGGATCGTGATTTTCATGCACTGGGGTTGGTACCCTTTGTTGTTTTGCGTGGCACAGCACAGGTCCATCGATGTTTTAAGCACCTTATTGCTGCGAGGGTGAAAGTTCGGGGTGAGAGTTTAAATAGGGAAAGTTTAATTTTTAAAACTCACAGCCACCAACTGCGAACCAAATTCCTAAACATGCAAAAACACTGGAACTGTGATTGCTACTGTTTGACTCGTTTTCTAGGGGATGATATCACACGTTCGCAGCTTTCCTTCCCTGCATATGATTAACAAAAAAAATTCATAATAAAGTAAGTTCATGAGAGAAAAGGGTGTACTAACTACTATTTTTGAAAACACGTGAAAGTTTACTTTATGTTGTTTATTACACCATATTAAAACCCTGTGGCTGATACGTCTGTAAGTCGACATATTTATCAAATAAAGTTATAGCTCATGAGCCCCCAGACAAAATGAATATGTGTCGCAAATTGTTTTCACACCATGTGTCTGTCTCAAACAACGTTTATGTTCATGCCTATGCGACGAGACGTGTTACACTGACAAAACACAGTCACTTTAATTCAGTGCGATGCACACCTTGTTCCACCGGCTAAATATTCACAACACACAGGAGCACTCGATTCAACTTGGTGCAGTCTACGACGAGCAACCACACATGGCAATTGCCACACAAAAATCTATAGTCTCCACCTGGAGATCCACATGCCGACCGTCCAGAGCGACGCCTCGCCCGGCCAGCTACACCACTCGCTCCCGACTCCTGACTGCCTACATGAGCCTATATACATCCTTTGTGCTATTTATTATAATCGTGCAATTTCTTATATCACAGATAAGTGATTTAACTGAATATTTCAAGATAAAATACACAAGATTAATTGAAAATAAAATGAGAAATAGTTAATATATTATTTTTATAAACAAACCTTGCCATGCTAGTTGTGTAACTGTCTTGTATGCATTGGTAATTTATTACTTTTCATATAATGAAATTATGTTTTCAGTGTCAAACATATTACGCCAGAAGTGACTATATCAGCTAATGTATTGTTTATTTGTCAACAGGCTATTTTATAGTGAGGGCCTTAAAGGTTCCTAACTGCATCGTATTACTTCAAAAGCAAGTAGTATTAGAATATTCTATTTTACGCTGTGCACTGCACTGCGCCTGGCAATCGTCATTGTCCCTCTCTCCCCTCACCGGAAACGAGCCTGGAAAATCCTAAGCTGGAATAAGCCACCAACGTCAGCCTGCTCGCCGCCTCCCATCAGCTACCAGCACACAGCTAATCTCAACGTGGAGAATTTCTGCCTATGGCCTAACTATAAATCTTGTCACCCAACTGCGTACATACATTGCTACCATAATTATTAAGATTAAAATTGTGTAACATTTGGAACATTGGCATGGTCAATGTTTGCAGTGAACGTCATACTGTTTAATTACAAATGCTATTAATTACCAATATTTCTAATGGGCGGTAATCTCACATTGCTTCTCACTGCTGAAGAGCAATTCGGGGATGGCGCTTGCATCTTTCAACACGATCGAGCACCTGTTCTTATTGCACGGCCTGTGGCGGAGTGGTTACACGACATAACATCCGTGTAATGGACTGGCTATAATCCAAAAGAAAACCTTGGGAATATCTTGGAACGCCGACTTCGTGCCAGGCCTCAGCGACCTACATCGATACCTCACCTCAGTGCAGCACTCCGTGAAGAATGGCGTCACATTCCTCAAGAAACCGTTCAGCACCTGATTGAACGTATGCCTGCCCTGCGAGAGTGGGATCAGTCATGGAGGTTAAGATGTGGGCCAACACCACATTGAATGCCAGAATTACCACTGGAAGTCGCCACGAACTTGAAAGTCATTTCCAGTTAGGTGTCCGGTTACTGTTGATCACATAGTGTAATGTTGTCCCCTACAGACTCAAAGACGGCTGGAACAATTTTGATGAAATCTTCAGGTAAAGTCAGCAGGTGATGCTGCGAAGTCTGGTAGCGATCAGATAAATATACGTATTAACATACAAGTTTATGTCTGACTTTTGAAACGATAGTTGCCCTCCCCTCCCACAACGGAAAGCCAAACGTTTGTATCATATGTTTCTTCTGTAACTGCAAAGCTGCCGCTTGGAGCGCTAGCGTCGCTTTCATGACTGTGTTGATAGTGCCGCTTTACTGTTGTTCCAAGATGCATACAAACTTTTACAAATAGGTTAGACTGTGGTATTAATGCGTAAATATGAATTAAACACGGCGAGAATTGCATAAGCATAGTATGGATTCTGTTTAATCATGTCATGTAAAACATAGTAACCAATAACATACATATATACATCAATTTTTAGAGATATCTATGCTTACTATAAAACAAACTCCTCCAAAATGTTCGAATGTTTGTAAATGTGTTGGACCAAACTGCTATGGTTCAGTCCCTAGACTTACAAACTAGTTCACTAACTTTCATTAGGTACAAGAAACACACATCCATGAAACTACCTGGCAGATTAATATTGTGTGACGGAAACGGTACTCCAAACTGGATCCTTTGCCTTTCGCGAGCAAGCGCTCTGGCGACTGAGCTATCTCGGCATTCTCACGGTTCGTCCTCCCAACTTTACTTCTGCCAGTACCTCGACTCCTACTTCTCAAATTTCACACAATTTTAGAATTCTAGAAACACCCCTTAGACTGTGGCTAAGCCTTGTCTCCACCATATCCTTTCTTCCAGAAGTGTTAGTTCTGCAAGTTTCGCAGGAAAACTTCTGTGAAGTTTGGAAAGTAGGAGGCGAGGTACTGGTTGAAGTTGTGAGGACACCCCATGAAGCGTTCTAGGATATCTCAGTTGGTAGAGTGCTTGCCCGCAAAAGGCAAAGGTCCCAGTTCGAGTCCCGGTTCCGGCACACAATTTTTATCTGTCAGGAAGTTTCATATCAGCGCACACTCCGCTGCAGAATGAAAGTTGCATTCTGGAACAGACACCCATGCCCGAGGCCTCCCTCCAGCGGGAACGGTTGCCCAGTGGGTAACATGACGGCTAGACCAAGCAGCTAAACTCCTTCCGCATCTCTCTACCTCCATAAACTCAAAAACTAATTATTTTTTCCTACGGTTTTCAGCAATTGACAATGTGTTTCTTGAGGAACGTTTAAGTGTATAAATTGTTTTGTCCTCCCGGCCTATCGCTCAGGAAAGGATCTGTTCAGGACGCGTGGGATGCGTGGACAGCTAAAACAGCTATACTGATTAGAAATACAAGTTTTATTTACTGAAATATACACGATACTCAACTTCAAGAGAATACGTCTGTTCTCGCGGCGGCGTCTTCTTGCACGATGCGCTGAGTCATGCTAACTGCCTAGTTGGGAGCCGAGTTCAGAGGTGCCCTTCCAGACGCTTGTCGGCCTAGACATAGCTGCTTGTAGAGGGCGCGCTTCTCCGTTGCTACCTCCAGGAGGCGCGGCGCAGGCGTGTGATTGGCTGACTTCTTCACAATCCTTTTCGTGAGTCTGGCATGTGGCGCTGATTTTATGCGACAACGTAAGGTGCACGGTGGGGAATGAGTATGGAGAGTAAAATAAGCACTCTTAAGAAAAGCCATATATGCTGTGACTTAAGAACTTTACCGTATATGTATTGTTACTGTTGTGACATCGTGATGCTGTACTGTGAGCAGTAGGTTCGGGAGTTGGCCCGTGACTCGCAAGGATGTGGATGTCAGCTACTGAAATAATTAGTTCACATATACTTTTATTAAAGATGAAAGTTTTAATTAACTTGGATGTGCTTGTGATGGTACAAAGTCCTATCTAATATACATTCTGCTATGTTTCACCTGAATAGCTCATGTTGCAGCTTGTATTAAGACTGCTGGCCTGCATGGATGGCACTCTTCTGTTGACTCGTTGAACTTGCTGGTACTGACCGCCGGCGTTGTGGCGAACAACGACGCATGCGCGCGTCCGGCTGTGCTGAGCACTATTGCCAGTTCTCTCAGACAGCAGCGACCGTTAGGCTATACTGTTCGGCAGCGAAGTAACTATTTGGCAACTCTGCAGCGGAGTGTGCGCTGATGTGAAACTTCCTGGCGGTTTAAAATTGTGTGCCGGAACCGGAACTCGAACCTGGGACCTTTGCCTTTCGCGGGCAAGCGCTCTACCGACTGAGCTATCCCGACACGACTCGCGATGCCGCCTCACAACTTTACTTCCGCCAGTACCTCGCCTCCTACCTTCCAAACTTCATAGAAGCTCTCCTGCAAACACGCAAGACTAGCACTCCTGGAAGAAAGGATATGGTGGAGACATGGCTTAGCCACAGCCTAAGGGATGTTTCCAGGATGAAACTTTTCACTCTGCAGCGGAGTGTACGCTGATATGAAACTTCCTGGCAGATTAAAATTGTATGCCGGAACCGAGACTCGAACGTGGGACCTTCGCCTTTCGCGGGCAAGCGCACTACCGACTGAGCTATCCCGAAACGACTCACGATGCCGCCCCACAACTTTACTTCCGCCAGTACCTCGCCTCCTACTTTCCAAAACTTCACAGATGTTCTCCTGCGAAACGTGCAAGACTAGCACTCCTGGAAGAAAGAATTAGGTGGAGACATAGCTTCGCCACAGTCTAAGGGATGTTTCTAGAATTCTAAAACTGTGTGAAATTTGGAAAGTAGGAGGCGAGGTACTGGCAGAAGTATAGTTGTGGGGCGGCATCGTGAGTCGTGTCGGGATAGCATTGTCGGTAGTGCGCTTGCACGCGAAACGCAAAGGTCTAGGTTCGAGTCCCGGTTACGGCGCACAATTTTAATGTGCCAGGAAGTTTCATATCAGCGTACACTCCGCTGCAAAGTGAAAGTTTCATTCTGGAAACATCCCTTCGGCTGTGGCTAAGCCATGTCTCCACCATCGTTTCGACCAGAAGTGCTAGTCTTGCAAAGTTCGCAGGAGAGTTTCTGTGAAGTTTAGTAAGTAGGAGGAGAGGTACTGGCGGAAGTAAAGTTGTGAGGCGGAATCGTGAGTCGTGTCGGGATAGCTCAGTCGGTAAAGCGCTTGCCCGCGAAAGGCAAAGGTCCCAGGTTCGAGTCCCGGTTCCGGCACACAATTTTAATCTGGCAGGAAGTTTCATTTGACAACATGGTTGCATTACGTTTCTGTTACTGGGGTGGTTTCCCAGCCCACTAGGCAGAGCCATGGATCATCGAGTTTCGACCAGTCTGTAGACGACTGTAAAACCGTGGATCGCTCAGATGAGTTCCGATTTCAGCTGGTAAGAGCTGATGGTGGGGCTCGAGTATAGCGGAGACCCCATGAGGACATGGACCCAAATTGTCAACGAGGCACTGTGCAAAACCAATAGAGGGTCCGTAATAGTGTGAGCTGTTTCTATATTGTATTGGGTCTTCTGATCCAACTTGGCCGATTTTTAATTGGAAAATTTTGAGTTCGGTAACTTGTAAACCAGTTTCAACCATCCACATACTTCATGTTCTCAAACAACGATGGAAATGTTATGGATGACGATGCTTATGTCAACGGCCCATAGTTCCCGGTATGAATAACATTCAAGTGTTCAGACGTTTGAAGAGCTATGGGACCAAACTCGAGTAGTTATCGGTCCCTAGACGTACTTCTTAAACTAACTTATGCCAAGGTCAAAACACACACACACCAATAATTTCGCTACCCATTTCTCCCGATATAAATGTCATCAAACATTTATTGGACATAATCGAGAGGTCAGATCGTGCACAGAATCCTGCAATGCCAAGCCTTGGCAATTATGAAAGATTTTAGAGGCGACATGTGTCACTATTCCTCCAAGAGACTTTCCAAGCCTTGTTGTTCACTATACGTTGTTGAACTTCTCTGGGCAACAAAAGGTCTGTCATGATATTATGAGGTTTCCATGACTTCGTCCCCGTGGTATAACTGAATTCCATTTTGAATCCTGGACGTGGACGCAAAGCCGTAGCATGGTTCCACCCCCCCCCCCCCCCCTTCCTGTATTTTGTTGGCGTGTGTGGCAGTTCATTTTGAAGTATTTGAATTTGTCAACAGGAAAACAATTTAGCAATAAGTATATTGGTAAATGAGTGAATGGGCCCTGAAACATGGACGACTATCTAACTAACTGATACTATAACTGCTCGCTTCTGCTTAACTAAAACTTCTACGTGTACTATGCAAGAAGATAATTTCACCAGACAACATGGAATGAAAATTAGAAAAATAAGTCTACACTTTTACCTATAAGTCTGAAAATATTCTAATTTCATAACGTACATTACTGATTAATCTATTCATATGAGGCGTCCATTTTGATGTGTCATGCAGATGGAATCCAAGGCATGCTTCATTCAGAACGTGGCCATTAATATCTTCTCTTGCTGTTAAAAGATCTTATTGGTTGTCTTACTTTGCATGACATAGTCTTTGTTAATGTAAGACTTAAACTGTTAGTTGCGAACCTCTTGCGCGCTTGCTCAACTGAGCTGAACAGGAGTTGCGTTTGGACCTCTGTTAATGCGCTTCTGTATGTTACAGTTTTTGAGGTGATCTTTAAAATCATTGGTAGGTAATTCATGTATTAAATCCGATACAATAGAAACATCGTTGTATTCCAGTACATTTCCCGTAATAATTTCATATAGTATGTGAGGATTTACCTCACAAACACTTGTTGAATGTTAAATAATATTTTATTTAAAATACACACAACATTAACACTAATAATTACAGCACTTAAAACACAGAATATGTATCGGAGAAACTTTATACAAAGAGCGTGCACAGTCAAAGAGTTTACACAACTCTTGCTCGAACACGAAATCACTTGCCCGTTGACTCCCCCCCCCCCCCATCCCACCCCCCACCCCAAGTGTCAACGATATTTAGGATTGAAACGGACGCGTCGTCCACAACGTGTTACAACTTCAGATTCCTTCGGAGGTGCAGGCGCAGGCTGTGGATTGATGATTCTGTCTGTATAACGTTGCCCTTGCTTCGTATGATGCCATAATTGTTAAAAGTAGATTCCGCGATTATATTTTTTGGACAAAGAATTGATGGTACCGAATGTTTGAATTTTGAAATAAGTTAGTTAAAGTACAGCACAAAATGAACATTAAAGCAAATAAACCGCGGATTGCATATTAAAGTTGGGCACCATACAAGCAACAGCACGTTATAAAACTTACGGAGAGCATCTAGCTGGATCCTGCACTTCGTATTGTAGAATCTGTAAATGATAACTTTTATGTCTTATTTAATAAGTGAATGTTCGAGATTCTTTCCGTAGGAGATCAATGTTCAGACTGTTCACTTCGCTTTTCATTGTTGTGTGACCGTGGGTGGAACATAAAGTTACTGGTAACGATAAAAAAATTAAAAAAAAAAAAAAAAGAGATCGGACTTCGTGAAATTACAAAAGAAATGACTTCAGGTTCTAAAATCAAGCAAAGTATAGTATAAAGATGATTGAAATTTTGCAGACAATGCGAAGCGATTGTAATGGCGTCTGAACATTCAACTATTACGGATGTAGAGGAGCTGAAAACCTTAAGATTCATTTAAAGTGGAGGGATTCATTTAAATAAAAGCCAAAGAGAGGGGATGATTTTAAATTTAAGTAATATATTTTTAAAAATCTTGCATCACACTTAAGAGGAATGGAAGACGTCCGTACAGAACGAAGACAAGAGAGTGAGTAAAACTACTATCTCGGTTCCGTCTTCTCGCTTGTTTTTAAGTAAAAAATGACGAACGAAATTAAATTAGTTGCATTGCGAGTCAGAGGGAACCGGAGGCGATAAGTATCGCTGATCAAAGATAAACAAAAAATAAATAAAAATCTCAGTGTATCGTTATATACAGTAGGCGGTGTTGTAGTGTTGAATTTGTTTGGTAGTTCCACTACTGGCATCTCGATGTTAACTGAGGTGAAGGCAGGTTTGAGTCTGTCGATAGAGACCGTGACAGCAGAACCGTTGATGTTGATATCAAACGTTTTATCTCGACGTTTCGGCACAGTGTAAGAACCATCATACGGTGGTTGAAGTGGCTCGTGGATGGCGTCATGTCTGACAAAAACTTGATCACATGACTTTAAGTCACTGAATACGAATGGACGCCGATTGGTGTGTTCTTTTGTCATGACAGGACGGAACTTGCAGATCTGCGAGCGAAGACGTTGTACAAAGTCTGAGGCTTCAATAACTTTGTTCTGTGTCCATGCAAAAAATTCACCTGGCAGTCGAAGCGTCTGCCCATGCACAAATTCAGCTGTTGTTGCATTAATATCTTCCTTGAAGGATGTCCTGAGACCCAGCAAAACTAGGGGCAGGCTCTCAGTCCAACGTTCTGTGGCATGGCAACTGCGTGAAGTCTTCAACTGTCGATGTAGTCGTCCTACAAGGCCATTAGCTGCAGGGTGGTATACACAGGTCCGAATACGTTTCAAGCCAAGCAGTGCTGAGAGTGCTTTAAAAAGATACGACTCAAATTGCTTGCCTTGATCCATAGTAACACGGAGAGGTACGTCAAAACGAGCGATCCACTCACGGAAGAAGGTCGCGGCTACATTTGTCGCCGACATATCCTTCATAGGATAAGCTTCAGGCCAGCGAGAAAAGCGGTCAATCGCTGTCAAGCAATACTGGTAACCTTCTGATGGACAAAGAGGCCCAATTATGTCTATGTGAATGTGATCAAAGCGTTGATTCGGTGGAATAAAAGTACCGAATGGCGCTGTTACATGACGAGTTATCTTGTTGCACTGACAAGTGTTGCATTGGCGAACAAAGGTTTTGCAATCTTTTTCCAAACTTGGCCAAATAAATGCTTTCTTCACAAGTCGTATCGTAGCCCTCACTCCTAGGTGGGAGAGGCTATGAAGAGATGATATCGCTTGATTGCGAAAATCTGCCGTAACAAATGGACGTGCTTGTGGCATTGATGATGATGATAATGATGATTGGCGTTTTAGGGCGCTCAACAGCGAGGTCATCAGCGCCCGTTGTGGCGTTGAAATGTCACAGTAAAGCGCGACATTCGAGTTTGGTATTCGAATGTGTCGGAGCTGCAATCCTGCCGACGATTCGAGAAAGACTTCAGCTCGTTGTCTCCCTCTTGGGCGTTCCCAAGTGTTTCATAGTCGACTTCTTTCGCGATAACGTCAATCAATGCAAGATAATACATCTGCTGGCTTGTTTTGTTCACCTTCAACATATCGAATGTCCGTGGTAAATTGAGCTATAAAGTCCAAATGTCTTAGCTTGCGTGGAGATGCCTTCTCTGGTTTCTGACGGAATGCAAACACGAGTGGTTTATGATCTGTGAAAAGCGTAAAATGCCTCCCTTCGAGCATGTGCCTAAATTCTTTGATAGAGGCATATGCTACATACAGCTCACGATCATATGTTGACCAATTTGCTTGTGACGGTGAAAGCTTCTTGTTAAAGAAAGGGAGAGGCTGCCACTCGTGTTGCACACATTGTTGTAACACTGCTCCGATAGCAACTGCTGATGCATCAACCATAACTGCGAGAGGTGCGTCAGGAAGAGGACGAGACAACAATGCGGCGTCTGCAATAGCCGCTTTTACTTTGGCGAAGGACGTTTCTGTGTCTTCAGTCCACTGCAGTGTGTCTCCAGGTTTGGGCGAACCTTTGAGCATCTCGTTAAGAGGAGCTGCTAATAATGCTTCATTGCGCACAAAACGTCGGCAAAAATTAATTAACCCTAAGAGACGGCGTAGTTCTCGAACCGTAGTGGGTTTGGGGTACTGAACAATAGCTTCCACTCTGTCTCGAGGTGGCGAGATTCCTTGAGCATTGATGAGGTACCCTAAGAATGTCACTTCTGACTTTCCGAAGACACATTTTTGTGGATTAATTACCAAACCATTTTCTTTTAGCCTAGTGAATAGTTATTGTAAATGCACTAAACGCTCTGCCTCACTAGATGACATTACCAGCAAGTCATCAATGTAAACATAACAATAATCTAAGTCTCTAGTTATTTCGTGCATAAAACGTTGAGAGGTCTGGGCAGCATTGCACAATCCGAAGGGCATTTTCACAAATTCGTATAGTCCAAATGGAGTACAAACAGCTGTCTTAGGTATATCTTCCAATGCTACTGGTATTTGGTAATAAGCACGGACAAAATCAATCGTGGAGAAAACAGTCTTACCGTGAATGTTCTGTGCAACATCTTCGATATGTGGAACAGGATATCAATCAGGTACTGTTCTGTCGTTAAGCTGGCGGTAGTCAGCGCATGGGCGTCACCCACTGTTCTTCTTAGGAGCTACTACTTGAAGGACGACATATCCCCTGTGCCAACATAAATGAGAATTCCTGTTTTGCGATCTTCAGTTTCTCTGGGTGCAAACGACGTGGCCTTGCAGGAACCGGTGGTCCTGGCTTAGTGACTGTGTGATGTACTGTTGAGTGCCGTACTGGTGCTAGAGTTGGCGATGGTCTGGTAATTGCAGGGAACTGACGTAGCAAGTCGTTGTATGGTGAATCACCTGTAATCGTTTTGATGCTATTAAGTTTGGCCTGACGTAAGTATCCTTGAGTAGACAACTGTGCTGTGGAGTCCAACAATCGACGATTGCGAAGATCTGGGAGAAGACCATAAAAAGATAAGAAAGCTGCTCCAACAATCGGATATAGCACGTCAGCAACAACGAATCTCCAACTAAATTCACGTCGGAGGTTAAAGTTCAGGTGTAAATTGACATATCCGAAATTCTTTATAAGTGTTCCATTTGCAGAATGCAGGCAGTTTCCATCTGTACTACGCCGTGGAAGAAAAACTGAGAGATCAGCACCAGTGTCAACAAGAAATTGCTGCTTAGTAGAGTGTTCCGTTATGAACAGACGACGGCTGTCTAGTTTGAAGTCATTTGCCATCGCTACATGTTGATTTTTGGTGGCGTTTCCTTTGTCACACTGTGGTCGACATTGCCGGGCATCAGCTCCAAATTTTCTGCGATACCAGCATGTAGTCTCCTTGCTGGGAAAACGCTTGTGTCTGCTGGAAGAGCACCGTCATTGCGACGTGTGCGTGGAGCATCGTAGTTGTAGGGTCGCAAATTGCTTAGACAGTTCAGCTATTTGCGCCTGTAGTGCTTCTAACGATGTCTCAGTTGGACACTGTTGCGACACTTGTCGACTGATACATCTCGACTATTCTGTCTGAAGTTTGAGCTAGAGCGTCGAGATCACCTGCGCAGACTGTAAAAATCTTCTGTTTATCAGCAGGAAAGAGTGACAAACATATATTCCGTAGAATATCGTCATTAATTGTGTTGCCCGCGAGCGTGCGGAGACGACGCAACAGCTGAGATGGCGTGCGATCGCCGAGTTCTGTGCGCAGTAATTTTTCAAGACGTTTACCTTCCGACTGTGACAAGCGAGCTACAAGTGCACGCTTGATAGTAGAGTATTTATCGGTGCTCGGCGGAGAAGCTAGGATGTCTTGGATTTCCGTGGCCATTTGCTCGTTGAGTGCTGCCACAACATAACTGTATTTAGTGTCGTCGGAGGTGATGTGAGCCCAGACAAATTGACTTTCTAGTTGGGCGAACCACAATGCGGGATTGTCCGACCAGAAGGGTGAAGGTTTTACAGTACTGCAACTGGACTAAGGACCACTTTTGCCGTTGAGAAGTCGGTGCTTGAAGTATCTTGCATGATATTCACCTTTTACGCGGCGCGGTTGCTGCTGAATTCTACGCGGGTGACGCGAAACTTACGTACGTGACTCGATTTATCGTTTCGGCACGCAATCCAATTTATATGGCGTGTTTGACGACTGTTGTGGAGCGTAATTTCTTAGTTCGGGGTCACCAAAATGTGGGATGTTAAATAATATTTTATTTAAAATACACACAACATTAACACTAATAAATACAGCGGTGGCCGAGGGAACTGAGGCGCTCCAGTCACGGTCTGCACGGCCACTACGGACGGGGGTTCGAATCCCCCCTCGGGCATGGATATTTGTGCCGTCCTTAGTATTAGCTAGTTCATAAGTAGTTTGTAAGTTTAGGGACTGATGACCCGGTAGTTAAGTCCCATAGACTCTACAAACATTTGAACATTTGAATAAATGCAGTACTTAAAAACACAGAATATGTATCGGAGAAACTTTATACAAAGAGCGTGCACAGTCAAAGAGTTTACACAACTTTTGCTCGAACACGAAATCACTTCACATGCTCCAAAACGAAATCTCTTGCCACACACTAAAATTAATATTTAAATAAAAGTTACAGTTAAACGTAAAAACGTTATCGTTTAGAAAATAACTGTTTCATCTGAACCCTGTGAAATATTTCATATTTTGGTCGTCAGAGAGTGTAATGATTTACTAAGCAGCTTGAAAATGAATATTTCAATGCCTGTTCACATTTTAGAATACCGTTGAAATAGTTAATAATTTCATACTAGAAGTTAATATTTCGAAATAGGTTTCAGAAATTACAGCAACCAGTCGCCTTTTGTTTCTTCTTAATGAAGATTTATTTAAACCATTACCGGTTTCGAGCTGCCTAGCAGCTCATCTTCAGATGGTATAAAATATTACAAGTTACATTTCAATAGTTATGCACTTTACATGTAGTTTGTCCATATTTGGTCCGCTTATTGATAGAATATCAGAACACTTCTTTTCCATCATCATGCCACAACAAATCACACGAATTTTAGGTGGTAAAATTAATAAATATTTCACACACATTACTTTTTAGCCACTAGCATAACTTACAGCTTGTAAACAGGTTTACAAGCTGTAAGTTATGCTAGTGGCTAAAAAGTAATGTGTGTGAAATATTTATTAATTTTATTTATTTAGTTATGCTAGTGGCTAAAAAGTAATGTGTGTGAAATATTTATTAATTTTACCACCTAAAATTCGTGTGATTTGTTGTGGCATGATGATGGAAAAGAAGTGTTCTGATATTCTATCAATAAGCGGACCAAATATGGACAAACTACATGTAAAGTGCATAACTATTGAAATGTAACTTGTAATATTTTATACCATCTGAAGATGAGCTGCTAGGCAGCTCGAAACCGGTAATGGTTTAAATAAATCTTCATTAAGAAGAAACAAAAGGCGACTGGTTGCTGTAATTTCTGAAACCTATTTCAATAAACAGTCGCAGGTTCCTACACAATGGATAAAAGTTAATATTTCGATCAACAAATAAGGAACGGAATTCATAATGAAATGTTTATTAAATGAAATAAATGATAATATACAGACTGAAATTGTTATAACGTGAATAAATCGCTGCGAGAGACTCGCTGTAAGTGGTATTATGAACAGGCAGTCGTTCTGACACTATCAAAGAACGAGCAGTAAAAGTTCGAGAATTGGACTAAACTGTGACTTTGATCATCGTTTATGGTTTGCTATTCTTACGTATGACATTGCAAATCACAGATCATTGGTATTTATTTTATTACAAATATCAATTTAAGCAGCATTAGCCGTAAACATCTTTTGTATTTACTGTCGCAAATCGATTTCAGTTACTTAGTAACCATCTTCCGCACAGATGCTAATTCGAAATAAAGAAATAAACAAAATCAGAGCTATATCAAAGTAATTACAATTTCTAATTAGCACGAACGTTAAAAGTGATTTCTACATACGAGAAATTCATAAGAGATGTTACATGAATTATAGCATTACACACGTATCTGACGTATTCCTTAATACAGTGCCAAGATATTGCAGGATAGTCATTTTTTGTTCCAGGTATACATTAAACTGAGCCAGATGCTTACAACGTCTGTGCTGCTGGGCTCCTTAATAGGCGGCGCTAGAGCCCTCTTTATTGCGTCAAAAATTTTAACAGATTTGGGTTAACAAAAGAGAAAACACAAAATTTTCATATATTAAATAAAAAAAATAAATAAAGTGTAAAACAAAATCGTTTCATAAGTTTCCATTTATTTGTGTGGCAGACTTATAGAACTCAGGGTTTACTCTAAAGACAGGATTGGTGGTTATTAGGTGAAATAAACTTGCTATAATATTTCTGGTTAGTGGACAGAAGGTTATTCCTCTAAAAAAAAGTTATATTCTAATTGTACAATACGTACAAGAATTATACAGCAAACCGATATTAGCTGATGATAAGGGTATGGTTCTTTAAGAAAAAATAAATATAAGTAAAACAATGACTCTTGGGAATTTTCGCTGGCCGAGAGATATTATGTTGCTACATCTCTTAGAATGTGTCCCACCAATCGATCCCTACTCTTGATCAAGATATGCAAGATAGTTCTTTTCTCCTCAATTCTGTCCAGTGTTTCTCTATTAGTTACGTGATCTACTCATCTCCACATTCGTCTGTAGAACCACATTTCGGAAGCTTCTGTCATCGTTTTGTCTGAACTCCTTATTGTTTACGTTTCACTCCCGTACAATGCTACACTCCAGACAAATACCGTCGAAAAGAACTTCCCAGCATTTAAATTAATTTTGGATGTCAACAAATCCCGCTTCTTCAGAAATGGTTTTCTTCATACAGCCATTCCGCATTTTATATCTTTACTCCAGCCATCAGAAATTATTTTGATTACCAAATAAAAAAACTCGTCAACAACTTCCAATGTTTCGTTATCTAAACTAATTTCTTCAGCAACGCCTGATCTTATTACACGGCATTTCTTTTGCTCTTGTTAATGTCCATCTTATAACCTCCTTTCCAAGCACTGTCCATTCCATTCAATTGCTGTTACAAGTCATCGACAAACTGCGAGTTTTTATTAGGGCCGAGAAATATTCCCTACAAATGCAAGCAAAGTAATTGGCCATGCCTCACAGCACTGGAACTCCACCCAGCTCTGACGACTTGTTTTCCACTCACTCAGAGTAGCTTCTCTGCGTCAGAGATGACTATTATTATGTCCTCCACGCGTGAGTCTGTCCAACACTTTAACGACGGTATTTTTGGACGATCCTTCTGCCAGAATAGTTTCTTACGGCGAAATTTAAATCTTCATCTCTCCTTTTTCTGTCTTACGTAAACACATCAGACGCCAACGACTGTCTGACCCACTAAGTGATTTGTATTCATCCCGCATTCGTTTAGAGACGCGCCACTCCTCAGTACTGTGCTAACTTTTTCTGTCGGGTTTTTCTTTAACCAATCGTGCCACAATTTTTGCTTCGTTGCCATTTTTCGAATTGTATCATTAAAACATCACGTTAGTCCACTTACTCGACATCTCTCTAGAGCGCAATCATCTTTCCATTTGATCTTTGTCCAAAATCTTAGTCCATCATGATGGAACTAAATGATATCAACTCTTTGTCTAAATCGAATTCTAACATCTGCTAAGCGATTCATTGTTGAAAACATTCTTGGTGGATTTATTAACTTCAGTAAAAATGTTTCAAATGTTTGTATAGTCTATGGGACTTAACTACGGGGTCATCAGTCCCTAAACTTACAAACTACGTATGAACTACTTACGAACTAGGACGGCACAAATATCCATGCCCGAGGGGGGATTCGAACCCCCGACCGTAGTGGCCGTGCAGACCGTGACTGGAGCGCCTTAGTCCCCTCGGCCACCGCGGCCGGCTAACTTCAGTAACCATCGTCGCTATGATGACATCACTATCGCTACTACTATCTCTTCACTGACGCCGGCCATCCTAGATGGTCTATTTTATGATGATTGCAAAAGCTCACCATCCTACATGGTCTACTTTATGATGATGATGACAAATAGCTCACCATATATTTACATAATCTGATGATACCTCAAAAGGGCGAAACGCGTCAGTGAAATAAAAAAATTTTTCAACTGAGACTGACTTTTGAAATATATTCATAACCATTTGCTGTACCAGCCATCAGTATGGAGTGGAACCAGTTTTCCTTACTTTTTACTATGTTCAGTTTTTTCATCGATAGAACCATACAAATCTCCTTCTCACTTGCATGCATGTCTGAAGGATATTTGCACGTTTCCATCCTTAAACATGGTCACTACACATAAATTTACCCTTTCAACCGCAACCTTGCTTCTCCCATGCGTGTAATATGACCCCAGCATCTCTACCTGTTCGCTCTAACTGCTTCATCTGTGGTGTTCATTCCCAGTTTTTCTTTGATGTACTCATGATGGACACCCTCCTGCCATTGTTCCTATCTATTAGTGCCTGCAGTCATTCTTGCTACTTTCAAATCTGTAATCTCAACCTATTAACTTTCATGCACTCGCATGGGCGGTGAGGTGACTGTCTTCTTACAATTTCTCGCCATCCTAACTTCACAAATGTAAAAGGCAGTGGGACGGCCACATGCTGTCTAGTCAGTACAGCAAGAGAATACTTGGCTGCCGCACCACCTTCTTACCTCTGTGGAGTTAATGAGGCGAGAAATTGTAAGAAGGAGGTCACCTCACCGCCCACGAGAGCGCATGAACGTTAATGAGGTTACCTGTATCCACTCAGCTCCCACTGTCATTGTAGCCTAATGCTCTCTGTTTCGTCGTAGTAATGGTAGACAACCTAGTCAAAATGAATTTTGGATGTCTATGTACATCGAAACGGGTCGTCTGTTATAAATAAAGACAAAATACCGCGTTCTTGGCATTTCATTATTCAAAAAAAATACATTTACAAGATCGCTGCCTGAGCAAATTATATGAATTTTGGTAAGTCACCTAATTTTGTTCACAATCTTTCGACAAATGGTTATAGCCATAGGAACAGATAAAGATGACGTGGCCATATGACGTCACTGGGATGGGAAGGCTTGAGCGAGAGCAAGGCTTGCGATAAATTTAGTAATCATTTCTCCCTGTGCGGTGGAGTAGCCGAGCGGTCTAAAGCACCTCGCTGCGGAGCGCGCGTTTGCTCGCCGTGGAGGTTCGAGTCCTCCCTGGGGCATGGGTGTGTGTGTTTGTCTGTAGGTTAGTTTACCTAGGTTTAAGTAGTTTGTAAGCTACGGACTGATGACCACGCAGTTTGGTCCGATAGATTTACAGACATTTGAACATTTTTTCGGATAGTCAGTTTATTTTGAAAATATTTCAAATGTTCAAATGTTTGTTAAGCTTAAGGACTTAACTACGGGGTCATCAGTCCCTGAACTTAAAAACTACTTATGAACTAGCTTATACTAAAGACGGCACAAACATCCATGCCCGATGGGGGATTCGAACGTTCGACCGTAGCGGCCGTGCAGACTGTGACTGGCGCACTGCAGACCACTTGGCCACTGCGGCTGGTTGAAAATATTTGGTCTTTCTAGAAAGGGGTAATTTTTTATGTAGGAAATGACGACGAAGAAGAATTTGAAATGTTAGAGTAAATAAGAAGTTATCTTCTCTTATACTGAATTGAAGGAAATGTGTTATTCTGCTGAGTAATGCGGGAGTTATTTCAAAAAGTCATTCGTGTAAAGGAACTAACAGCCGAAAAACCAATATTTGATCGAGCCGATAAAATCGTTTCAGCCAATAACACGTAAACAAGACAGTCCAAAATGGTAACCAAAATTCGGTCTCTGCAGTCCACAAACTTTACCGCATGTTAACCTGGAATGGAAAAACAATTCGGAGTTTCCTGTGACTTGTGGGCACAGAATGGAAAAGTTCCAAATTTGCACCACCGCTAAAGTGCTGTAAGTTTACGGTCAAACATCAAAAGCGCGGTGAATGATAAAAGCTGGCAACGTGAGTGCAGAACATCGCTAAAGGGCTGACGGGGTCGATAAGCGGCGCTGTAAACAGAGCAGCTCGTTTGTCAGAGTTCTCGCGCGCGGCGCGGCGGCCTCGACTTGAAGGCACGTCTGCTCGGCACAGCTGCAGGCGGTGTACTGTGCCGAGTTACTGCGGCTGCCGACGGCGCAGGCGGAGCACGCTGTTCTAATTGCGGTCCAAGATCGTAAATTCCAGCTGCTTATAGCGCTCTGCGCGCCCTCCGAGGTCCCGTGCCACTGCTGTGCGCTAAGCAAAACGACATGTGTTGCAGTAAATCGCGTTTCATTACACCTCACCGATATTTACTGCTCTCAAAACTTTCTAATCCCACCGTCACCTATGGCGTCCATCAAATTAAACAAACCTTTTATAAATTCATTACTGTTAATCATCGTGCGCCTCGGTTGCACAGTGGTAGAGTGCCAGATTACAAATCCAAAGGTCGCGGGTTCGATCCCCGCCAGGTCCTAGGATTTTTATCTGTCACTTTCCACTTCTTTCACCTCTGGCAGTATTGCTCATGTGAAAAACACCGAGTAGCACCGTGGTTCGGAACCCACGTTAAACTGTAGGTCCCCCTATAACTGGCTGGGTAAGTCGGTTCGAAGGTCGGAGGAAGGCAACGGCATACCACCTCCAAACAGGACCATGCCTAGTAAAGCACTGTGGTGTTCAAACCAATCTTCGGATTGTTGACTGCTTTACCTTTTTACATCTGTGTATAAAAGGCAATGTCCCGATTGACTGATTGACTGATTCATCATCGCCCAGCAGAAACCACAGAAAATAGAAACTTCAAATTTGAAGAGGGTGTTGATCTTACTCTGTAGGCGTCATTTAAGAAGAGATTTTTCGATATTTCTTCCGTAAAGGGGTGAAAAAGTGGATGAAACGTTTTTTGAAAATACGTTGCTATTTAGGCAATTTTGAAGTTCGAACTAAAAAATTTCGGATTTTAATTCAGAAGTTCGAATGTAAGAGACGCGTGTTTCGGCATTTTTTGAAATTCAACCAATAAGGGGGTTAAATAGAGGATGAAAAACTCTTTTTCAAAACACGTTGCTATTCAGACAATTTTGAAGCTAGAGCTGCAAAAATTGATATTTGTATTGTTGGACAGAATTTTTTTTAAAAATGCGTGTTTTGGTATTTCTGAAAATTCTACCATAAAGGGGGTTAAATTGGAGAGGGGATGACAGTCAAAAATTTGTTGTTATTTAGGCAGTTTTGAAGTTAGAACTACAAATTTTTGGATTTGGATTCGGGGTTCAAATTTGAAAGACACTTGATTCGGTATTTTTTTGAAGTACGAACAATAAGGGGTTCAAATACGGGATGCAAAAAATGATTTTCAAAAATATATTGCTGTTAACTCAAATTTCAAGCTATAACTACGAAACTAACGATATGGACTATTCATCAAGATTAAAAACACACGATTTTCGGTATTTTTGGAAATTGAACAACTAAGGTGGTAAAATAGGGGATCAAAAATTTTTATCGAAAACACATTGTTATCAAGACAATTTTGAAGCTAGAGCTGCAAAAATTGGTATTTCTATTGTTGGTTGGAATTTCAAAAATACTTGGAGAGGGGATGTTTTTCCAAAATCTTTTGCTATTAATGCAATTTTGAAGCTACAACCATATAAACTGGTACATGTTTTCTTGGCCCGAATTAAAAAGATACGTGTTTCGGTATTTCCAGAAAATTAATCATTTAGGGGGTGAAATAGGGGATGAAACGTGGTTTTCAAAATACATTACTACTAAGCCAATTTTGATCCCAGAATTAAGAAAAAATATATTTTTTCATACTTGGTTGGAATTTAAACGACACATGTTAGGGTATTTTTCGAAATTCAACGATTAAGGGGTACCATAGGAGATTACATATAGCAAAGTCAAATGTCCAAATGTTTGTAAATCTTAAGAGACTTAACTGCGGGGTCATCAGTCCCTAAACGTACAAACTACTTATGTAGTAGCTTATACCAAAGACGGCACAGACACCCATGCACGAGGGGGTATTCGAACCCCCGACGGGCAACGGCCTCGCGCATCGTAGCATAGCGCCTCAACGCGCTCGGCCCCTCCGACGCGGCTATTGTTTACATGTAAGTCTGCAAAGGAAAGTTATTGAATTTATTTGCATTTCACAACCTCCCCTGAAGTTCTGAAATTTATTTATTTGAACAGGCCGCGGAATGGCGGCCGAGTACTGCTTTCCGGCGTCAACAATGACAGTGCCGATGGCTGGAGCTAAATTAAAAAAAAATCGTCTGTTCTCGTATATGGAACACATTTATATCTTTCACTTCTCTACTCGAAAATTGGACATACATACATGATAAAGACCTAAAACTGCACACTGAAAACAATCTCGTACTGCTTTTAGTATAATCAAAAATACTCAGGATCCTTCCAGTAAAAACGAATACTAATGTTACAATAAATAGCATAGTAAATAGACTGTTTTTCGTTAATTTATGTTACAATAGTAATTAGACATGTAACTCCGATAATAGTTTCCATGGATTGTGTAAGTTCTTGTTAAAAATCAGTAGTTATGTCTTTTGACTATGCCGTAGCCTCTTTTGACAGGGATTCAATAAGGTGGCTACTACTGTTTTAGCGCCTTTATACAACCTTCAGTTTCAAACCAGTTCAAGATTTCTCACTTAATTTCTCATCATAGCAGCTCCTTGCAGAACTCGTTCTCCTAATTGTATCCTGTAGCTCTTACTCGTCAAGTAATGAACATGTTTTTACCATTTCAGAGTGTTAGAGTTCAAATATGTTTTGAAATGGCCGACGCAGAATCGCGTATTGGCGTTTCTTGGTGCTTGGTATCTGAACTCCGCCCTCATGAACAACAGACACTGCCGAGGTGGAGTGGCTTGCGTGCCTCACCGATACGGATAGCCGTACCGTAGGTGCAACCACAGCGGAGGGGTATTTGTGGAGAGGCCAGACAAACGTGTGGTTCCTGAAGAGGGGCAGCAGCCTTTTCAGTAGTTACAGGGGCAACAGTCTGGAAGACTGACTGAGCTGGCCTTGTAACATCAGCTAACATGGCTTTGCCATGGAGTTACTGTGAACGGCTGAAAGCAAGGGGAAACTACAGTAGTTAATTTTCCCGAGGACATGCAGCTCTATTCTATGATTATATGAGGATGGCATCCCCTCGGATAAAATATTCCGGAGGTAAAATAGTCCCCTATTCGGATCTCCGAGCGGGGACTAATCATGAGAATGTCGTCATCAAGAAAAACAAAACAGGCATTCTACGGGTCGGAGCGTGGAATGTTCTATACCTTAATCGAGTAGGTATGTTAGAAAATTTGAAAAGAGAAATGGATAGTTTAATGTTAGATGTGGTAGGGATTTGTTGATTTGACGATGAATTTCTGCCAGCGTCAGATTCTTTGCGTTTAAATATCTATTTAATGAATGAATGTCATAGCCGTCGGGATCGTCAATTGTCGTCTTAATCATTTTAAATTTGCGTTGTAAACAAACACAAAGCAGGCAACCACAATGGCGTCAATTCAGAGTAGACAAACAAGGACAAGCGCGCATGCGCGGAACGCCGATCGCAGCGCAGCAGCGACGGAAATGCGAAACGGTACTTACTTTGTGGGTACGCCTCATATCATAAACGCCAGTGGGCACCACATATTTTATTTACACAAGATACTGGCACGGATTCTGCAGGAACATCAGTATAGTTTCAAATTTAACTGAAAAGTACAAGGTGTAAGGTTCTACTGGATTTGGAACTAGGACATTCCGGTAGGGAACGCCAAATGAAAGGTTCTGTGAAAACTGTTACGAGAGGAATGAAGGACAGGTGTGGCTGACCCTCAAAAATTATGTGAATAAATCATGTTTGTTAAAAATTGATTATACTGAATAGTAAAATGCTAATAATAGAATATTTCCTGTTTGGTCCTGTATTACGGCACTTCTCATAATCACCTCTCTCACATGAGCTTCAGATAACAGTTAGAGATGGAAATTAGTTTTCCCTTACAAAAAAGAATGAAACGGGGATGTAACACTCATAAATGAATTTGCTTAAAGCAACCTTTCTAAGTGATAAGTTTATTGTAAACGGCACAGTGTCCGTATTAAAAGCTTCACAAGCAGCCACTATAAATTTACATTCAAATGAACATAAGTGTTCAGACACAAACAAAATTGAAATCACTATGATGCTTTACATTAAAATTATTTCCGTCGACATTAATTTAATCCTGAATGGCAAGTAAAATTAACCCAGCTACTAAAACACGAGATAACATATCTGTCTGTTCCACGACTGGGTAATGTATTACTTGCACTACCCAGCAACAGCTAGCCGTTGCATTAGTTTCCCCCTTTAGCGAGAAAGATAAACTTCGTAACTGAAAGAGAATTTACGAACAAGGTCGTTATCAGAATGAAATATTCAGCACAAGGTTGTTTATGGATTCGCCTTGGTCTTCAGTATTTATGCGTACTAGTTTATGCAAACTGAAGTGCCCCAGACTAGGCACTGTGAGGTACCATGAACACAGTGGCTGATATTAGGAAGTACAGCTTCCGAATAACAGAGCAAGACATTTCAGCTACCAACCGACAGGCTGTTATTCGGAAGCTATACTTGTGTTCATAGTACCTCACAGAGCCTAGTCTGGGCCACTTCAGTTTGCGTAAACTAGTACGCATAAATACTGAAGACCAAGGCGAATCCATAAAGTTGAGCACGTCAAAATCAGAGCTTCTGTGCTACTAATAAAGCTGCCTGACCTTATTCTCACCTCATAAGAACTATCAGTACAAGTTCAAACCTCAGAGCGAACTCTGAAATTTGTACAGAGCCCACAAGTCCAAGCTCTGCTAAATAAACGATATCTTCACGTCCGTACCCTACAGAGGCACGAAACGAAGTCCAAACTTTTCACAGGAGCCAATCGTAGAAAGCTGTCTCTTCCCCCAACTCTTCCTTCAACAACATAATGTGCACAATGAAGTAATTGCATGATTACTCTTACGTTAAATTAACTCATGAAGATGAGAAATGGAGTGTCATCTTTCAAAGGTTCATTCCTCGAAGTCACAAAAGAAATCTGCTTCACTCTTCAACAAGCAGTTCGGGTGGTAGCATAAAGATCAGATTAGATTAATTTTTCGTTCCGTAGATCCAAGTTGGGGAGATCCTCGTGGATGTGGAACATGTCAAGAAACAAAAGTTACAAGCTAACTAATAGATAATACTAATAATATAAATACAGATAATACACTTTCTTAAGTTTTTTTTTCTTTTTGAGCTGATAGTATAATAATAATAATAATAATATAGTATGAATACCGATACATGCATAATTTGTTACAATTTAGAAATTCACTAATGGAGTAGAAGGACTGGCCACTAGAAAGTCTTTTAGGCTCCTCTTAAACTGATCTTTATTTGTAGCTAAATATTTTATACTTGATGGTAAATTATTGAAAATGTGTTACTGAGTAGTGGACCCCTTTTTGAATTAAAGTAAGTGCTTTTAAGTCCTTGTGTAGATCATTTTTGTTCTTAGCTTTGTAGGTATGAACTGAGCTGTTTGTTGGGAAAGGGATATATTATTTATGACAAATTTCGTTAAGGGATAAATATACCGAGAGGCAGTAGTTAATATACCCAGTTCTTTGAAGAGGCTTCTACAGGACGTCCGTGAATTTACTCATTTACTCCACAAATAATACGTATTACACGCTTTTGGACGCTGAAGACTTTTGACTGACTTGAAGAGTTACCACAAAATATTATACCATATGACATTATGAAATGAAAGTAAGCAAAGTATGCAAGCTTTTTTTTATTTTTATGTCTCCTATGTCTGATAACACTCGTATTGAAAATACAGATTTGTTGAGTCGTTTCTGCAGTTCTGTGGTGTGCTCCTCCCAACTGAATTTATTATCAAGCTGTAATCCCAGGAATTTAATACTGTCAACCTCTTCTATCTGCTCTTCTTCATACTTAACGCACATGCTGGCGGAAAATCTCTTACATGTTCTGAACTGCATGTAGTGAGTCTTTTCAAAGTTTAATGGTAATGAGTTGGCTATAAACCATTTATTAAAGTTCATGAAAATATTTTAACGGACCTTTCTATAACTATGCTTGACGTACTTTTTATTGCAATACCTGTATCATCTGCAAACAAAACTAACTCTGCTGATGAGAGGTTATTAATGTATACAAGAAAAAGCAATGGCCCTAAGATGGATCCTTGTGGGATATCAAGTGTAATTTCTTCCCAATCTGGTGATGACTGTTGGCTTAATCCACTAGTCACTTGCACTGACACCCCTTGTTTACTGTTAGTGAGATACCACTTGAACCATTTTGCAGCATTTCCCGTGACACCATAGAATTCTAATTTACTTAAAAGGATATTATGGTTCACACAATCAAATGCCTTTGATAAATCACAGAAAATACCTGCTGCTTCCAATTTATTATCTAATGACACTTAGTCGAAACCGTTTCCCCCAAACATAGGTCCATGGCCAGACATAAATTATAAATCCAAACAGCTTCACACTATCCAAAAGTGTCGGTGAAGAGTAGGCCAGTGACTAGAGTAGGTCAGCAGCAATAAACAGCCCTTGTCCAGGTCGTAGCACTCGGAATAGCTCGGCGCGTAAGTGTAGCACCTGCATAGGTGCAAATTCGCTATCTAGCTAATTTTAGAAATCATAATGGAGGAACAGCGAACTTAATATAATGGTTAAAATTGAACATAAAAACAGTCCAGATCGCAGGATTGTTGTTTTTTTATTTAATGACCGGTTTCAGTCAATGTAGACTATCTTCGGGAGAATACCACAACGATGCGGACGGTGGCGGTGGACTTAGCAGGCCGCACAAACGTGGAATGAGTAGCACACGTTTGTGCAGCTTGCTGACTGAAACCGGTCATTAAATAAAAAACAATAATTCTGCATCCTTAACGTATTTTAATTTTAACTGTCGCAAAATTCGAAATGAAACTATGTTCTTATAGAAAATCAACGGAGACACTTGAAATGTATTATTTAAAACACATTAATTATATTTAAAAACTATATTCAAAAGTTAAGAATTGAACATTACGAAGAATTAAAAACAAGATGGGGAGTGGGAATCTACCCAGTATCTTAAAATTGGCACTCCACGCGCTAACTGACTGAGATAATTTTACCAGTAGCAAAGAACCACATACAAAGGGTTATAACATAGTGGCAAAACGTATGGAGAATGTAGAGTATCACCCTAAAAATAAATTTGCGTTTACCACTCTTAACGGCTACGTGCACACATAATTTTTACATTCGCAACATTTATGACAAACCACCTATCGAATTATGAACATTTCATTGGCCTTCTTGTATTATTACTATTAAAAATCTGTACCCTCAGTTTCGTGTTAGCGTATTTATATAATGACTAGCTTAACGCCAGCTGCTTCGCATGCGTAGGCTGGTTGGTCTGCACCAGTTGCTTCTCCCTCTTAATATAAATTTTCATAGATATAGCTTAAGTACTATCATAATGAAATGTTGTGATACTACTTGTAGCCGCTGCTGTTCGCGGTCAGGGGTTCGATTCGCCCCTCGGGCATGAGTGTTTGTGTTGTCCTTAGCATAAGTTAGTCTAAGTTAGTTTAATTAGTTTGTAAGCCTTAGGGTTGATGACCCCGTAGTCAAGTCTCTTAAGATTTACAAACACGTTTCATACCCTATTTCACCCCTTAAATGATTAATTTTCTAAAAATACCGAAACACGTATCGTTTTAATTTTACCAAGAAAACATGTACCAATTTATGTGGTTGTAGCTTCAAAATTGCCTTAATAGCAAAAGATGTTGGAAAAAACATCCTCTCTATAATTTAACCCTCTTGATGGATGAATTTCCAAAAACACCGAAGCGCGTATTTTTCAAATTCTAACGAACAATACAAATACCATTTTTTGCAGCTCCAGCTTCAAAATTGTCTAGACAATAATGTGTTTTCGAAAAGAATTTTTTATCCCCTATTTTACCCCCTTAGTTGTTAAAATTCCAAAAATACCGAAACTCGTATTTTTTTTAATCCTGATCAACAGCCCATATCCTAAATTTCGTAGTTATAGCTTGAAATTTTAGTTAACATCAACATATTTTTGAAAATCAATTTTTGCATCCCCTTATTGGTCTAATTTTCCAAAATACTGAAGCACATGTCTTTTAAATTCGAACTCCGGATCCAAATCCGAAAAATTGTAGTTATAACCTCAAAATTGCCTAAATAGCAACAAATTTTCGAAAAACATCTCCTCTCCAATTTAACCCCCTTTATGGTTGAATTTTCAAAAATACCGACACACGTATTTTTTAAATTCTAACCAACAATACAAATATCAATTTTCGCAGCTCTAGCTTCAAAATTGTCTTAATAGCAACGTGTTTTCAAAAAGAATATTTCACCCCCTATTATATATATATATATATATATATATATATATATATATATATATATATATATATATCCTGACCAAGATTCCATATCCGAAGTTTCGTATTTGTGAAAATCAATTTTTTGCGTCCTCTATTTTACCCCCTTATTGGTTGAATTTCAAAAAATGCCAAAACACTTGTCTCTTAAATTCGAACCCTGAATTAAAATCCGAAATTTTGTAGTACTGGCTTCAAAACTGCATAAATAGCAACGTATTTTCATAAAACGTTTCATCCCCTATTTCACCCCCTTACAGACGGGATATCGAAAAATCGCTTCTGAAATGACGCCTGCAGAGTAAGATCAACACCCTCTACAAATTTCAAGTTTCTATTATCAGTGGTTTGGGCTGGGCAATGATGAGTCAATCAGTCAGTCGGGACATTGCCTTTTATATATAGAGATTTTCACCGTTGTACAACAGGCTACGGCTAATCAGCAGCCGGTGTACTGATCCTGGTTGTGTGTCCGATGGACAGCGACACCTGTAAAATATAGTGCACTTAGTATTCTCTATGACATTGAGTTCGACTCTCCCTCGTCGGTCGATGGTTACTAGGAGTAGCGGACCTCTGTCAATTTGGTGTTTGTGGTTAGACGCCTGCTCCGCCGCGGTCAGCACGGCTCAGCCATCTGCAGGGTAGTCTGCTCGTTAGGGGTTCTCTGTCCCTGCACGACACTCCTCCCACCTTGGAGAAACTCGGTCCTACGACTGGTAGTAAGAACCCTGGTGTCAATATACCCTGGTTCCGCAGTGCGGCGATTGCAGCCTTCTGATTCTCTTAAGAGGGCCACACACCGCCTATCTAATCCATGTTAATTTAGGCAAGTATTTGAGCCATTTCTGAGAAAAGTATTTGATGCACGACCTTAATATTTTTACTGTATGATATATAATGCTAATAAAGTGAACTGTACTAAAGTCTACTTTTTCCATTTTATAGTGTTTATGAAATACTTTTTTTAATTTATTAAGGAAAAAATTAAGTTTCTTCTGCAGAAAACATATTTTTGTGAACTTCCTAATGGGGGAATATTAATTAATGCAGTGCCAGAGGTGGCTTTTCATGTTACGCAGACTCTCTGAAAATTTCATTCACTTATCTATGATACTTTCTGATGTAATGAGGCATATGCATGAAAATTTTAGTTTGCAGGAAATTGTCTTTAAAGAAAAAAACTTACAGTTAATTAAAACTGTCCTGCTGCATATGATGGCTCTTCTTTGGCCTCTACCAGGTCTTTCAGCTTCTTTTTCACCTTCCTGGATGTTTGTCTTGCTTTCTTGGCCATATTAGATGCAGAGCTGTCTCATCGGCTATCCTCATTATATCGCAATGTTGCAGCCCAGTGATCATATTTTCACCAGGATTAATTGTAAGTTGTTTCAGTACCCAACACTTTCCAATATTCCCACAATTGAATGTAATAACAGCATCATGAACTCTGTACTCTTGGGTTCCTGCCTAACCGCATCCTTTAAAATCACGACATATTCGTAAAAATCATAACATTCGCCTGTTCGATACCTATCGTTTCGATACTTAACCACTTCGATATATATCGTTCGGAGGTCGAAGCCTCGCTATAGCCGCACTACACAGAACATCTGCGAAATTACCGGCTCAACAATCACGATAAAATAACACTTTCAAATCAGCCTTACGTCCTGAATGGGTGTGGCATAAAGAGACTGTAGTCACCCTGTGTCAATATCTTCTCTCTGTTGGCAGGAATTTTTCGACGTCCCCCCCTTATGCAATTGGCAGCCGGCCGGCCGCGGTGGCCGAGGGGACTGAGGCGCTTCAGTCACAGTCTGCACGGCCACTACGGTCGGGGGTTCGAATCCCCCCTCAGGCATGGATATTTGTGCCGTACTTAGTCTTAGGTAGTTCATAAGTAGTTTGTAATCTTAGGGACTGATGACCCCGTAGTTAAGTCCCATAAGTTCTACAAACATTTGAACATTTTTGAATTGGCAGCCGCTCGGGCGCCAGTAGCGTGGAATCAGTCGCTTGTAGCTGGGCCACTCGTCAGCAGAAGTGGCGCCCCGCTGCGGAGGCGGCCGGCATCTCGCGGCGAGACGAGACGCCTTCCCCGGAAGCAAACAGTGGGCGCCAGCGCCGGCAGCTAATGATAAAAGTTCTTCTCCCACCGACAGCCGGGCGAGCGCATGCAAAAGTCCTCCCCACCTCCACCACCTCCCCCGCTCCCCCTCCCCTTCCCACAGTACTCGCTCTTCTTTTGTTTTCTTCCGCCAAAGGCTCGCCCTAGGCGAGTTCGCTGGCTGCACCCTCTGCCGCAAGATCTCCGATTTAACTCCCAACTTCTGTCCTCGCCTTCTTCCATTTTCTCAATTTTTTTCTGTCTTTTTCTTTTCTTTTTTTCCCCCCTTTAGCCACGCAGCGATGAGTATGGAAGATGTGAAATGAAAATTCAAAGAATACCGGAGAAGAGTAAAAGCAATAGTTCGGGGGAGTGGAGAGAGCGGTCGCGGAAAATTTTAATATCGAAGCGCGAGGCCGGAGGAGCGGCGTGCCGGCAGCGGCAGCGGAGGCGGCAGTTGCTGCTCTTTCAGGGCGGCCGGATAATTGCCAAAGCCGAGCGGCAATAAGCGCCGCGCACTGCGACTCCAGGGGCGTCGGCTTCATTAACAGCCGGGCACTGCGAGGGCGGAAGTTACCAGGCGCAGCCAATCGAGGGGGTCTTACGACGCGACAAGCGTCTCTCACTGTGAGCCCAGACCTATGACCAGTGTTGCCAGGTGTAGGGAATTTTCCCTACACGTAGGTACTATTAAGCATTTGTAAGGATGACCAGCCAGTCTAAAACAGGGTAGGAAAAAATTCAAAAAATTTATTTCAAAACTTCGCCTAAGTTTTACAAGTGTTCTACCGCCGCGACGTACGCCTTAACAACGTGACTAAGGCTGTCCACCTTGCAGGACAGAGCCGGACAGAACCAGTATTGAATGCTGATTCTAAAATCATGCCACCATTCTGGCGTCCGTGCTGAAACTACTGACGTATCCATGCTCCCGTGGTGCCAATAGCAGACACCCACGTTTGATCACGTGTGCTACTGCTGCAGGACGCAGAGGTGCGAGAATCAGTTCCTTCGCTCTCTTCGGTTTGAGTTCTCCTACAGAACACACACACTCGAGAGGTCCAGCCTCGGTGCGGGGCGAACGGCCGCATGCCGTCCGCTTCCGCCTAGCGGCTGTTCGGCATCAGCCACCAACTGTGTGAACCGTAACCATTACCATAACCTTTTCCACTTTCTAATTCGCTAACTTAGACTGGCCTTCATTCATTACATCCTACCTCGCGGCGAGTCTCGCCATTATTCCGTATTTCAGAATATACCACATATTAACTTCAATTCTATCTTTTATTTGCCAGTCAGCCACCCTTTCCTAGGGCGCCCACAAGCCTTCACCGCTCCGCCTTCCATCCTGTCAACGCTTCCAACCCATTTTACTTATGCAGCACTGGGATGGGTTGTATAATTTTCCTGTCATCCGTAGGATAAAGACAGTACACATTAAGATCATGTAGGGAATTTTCATCCAAAAGTCTCCAACGCGTAGGTACTTTGGTAAAATTTTACTATCGCCGACACTTGCCTAGCGGGTAATGTTGACAACAGAACAGTTGTCAGCACGCGGGAATGACGCCGACCAATTGTGGCAAAGTTTGAAGTAGCCAATGATATTTTAGACTAGTTGTTTTCTGTTCATAATAAACAATATTAATTTGAAAACTTAGTTTCAGACACATTCAAACTGATGCTAAATATGATGATTTCAATGTATATTAGTGGAATGGAGATTCGGTTTGGAAATAGTGTTAGAAAATGTCAGCACAAGGCAAATTCATTGTTTACATAATCGAAAGACTGTTATTTATTTACATCAGGACGATATACTAGTTAGTACTTGTAAATGAGAAGATGCTGACAAGAACACGCTAAAACATTTGCGACAGCCAACGTTATAATGTACAAAGCGCTAGATATTCGTTGTCAACATAGCATTACTCTTTGAAAATTGAATCATGTATAGTGAAGGACTTCCATTTTTGTGCTGACTGTGAACTAATAATTACTGCTGTTCCTGCTCTATGGTTGACAGTGTCTCGATGTATCCTTGCGCGGTCAATAAATCAGTTATCCTCGTGTAACAGTGCACTCGGCATTAGCAGCACATTTGGGGAAACTAATGCTGTTCCTCTCTATGGCTGACAGGTTCTTTATGCACCCTTGTCCGATCGATAAATCAGTAATCCTCTTGTAACAGAGCACTTGTAATTCGCGGCATAATCTACACTTGACTCTATCAATCAGTAACGATCAGTCACTGGAGAAACATGTCTAGTGAGTGAAGCATGATTCCAAAAATTTATTTTAAAGTTGTTCAAAATTGTAACATCCCACAGTAATCAATTGGTTAACCTCTGCTGGCCGGACTCCTGGATTCAGCCCCTCCCAGACCCAAATCCTGGCTACGACCCTGTGTAGCGGCATTAATGAGGTGGTAGGGAAAAGTAGGGAAAACGTAGCTACATTTTTGTGAGACTGTAGGTATTTTCTCCCTCTGCAATGTGGCAACACTGCCTCTGACCGCAGAGCGGCAATCGTCGAGGGAATCATGATGCAAACTGTATCATTGAATCGTTTGTTTGGATGCCATCTCACAACTGTATGAACTACCGCACTAAAGTTTCCGCTCCAGTTGTCACAATGTAAAAATGTCCGGGCCTACATTAACCCATTCTCAAGTTCTAAAAAGAAGAAAGCCAAGGAAAATGTATATTAAAACGAAAACACTAAAACCTTAAATACGATCCATGTCAATATAACAAAGTATGTTCATCCTAGACTGGCTTACCTTGAATTATAAAATATATCTGCCCTAAGATAACGTCAAGTATAAAATATTTGCGGCATATGCGCAATATCAACAGATAAACATTCCTTACAGTATAACATGTTGCTAGTTGGAGGTACAGTTATGGACTGCTAACTATCTGCTCTGCTATATCAGAGATAGTCCAAACGCTACCCACTACCAATGATAAACCTACCATATTGCTACTATCGAAAGTAAACCCGTCTAAAAACACTGATTTACTGTTAGAAGTTTTTTGGATACATTTTAAATTGTGTTTTTAGACGGGTTTGCTTTCGATAGTAGCAATATGGTAGGTGTATCTTTGGTAGTGGGTGGCGTTTGGACTATCTCTGATATAGCAGAGCAGATAGTTAGCAGTCCACAACTGTGCCTCCAACTAGCAACATTTTATACTGTGAGGAATGTTTATCTGTTGATATTGCGCATATGCCGCAAATATTTTATGCTTGACGTTACCTTAGGGCAGATATGTTTTAGAATTCAAGGTAAGCCAGTCTAGGATAAACATACTTTGTTATATTGACATGGATCGTATTTAAGGTTTTAGTGTTTTCGTTTTAATTTGCGTTTTGCTTGGCTTTCTTCTTTTTAGAACTTGAGAATGGGCTAATGTAGGCCCGAAACATGTCGTTCGGACATTTTTACATTGTGACAACTGGAGCGGAAACTTTAGTGCGATGTAGCATTGAAATTTCTAGGGGGTGGGGGAGTGGAAGGAGAGGTGAAACATTACTACTTTTGGCCAGCCTGGAGGGAGGCTTTTTAAAACAATTTACAAAACGTGAAGTGCAAGATATTTAATTTCAATATTAAATGGCAAAACGGGACCTAATATCTCGTGTGTCTGCGTGTGTGTGTGTGTGTGTGTGTGTGTGTGTGTGTGTGTGTGTGTGTGTGTGGGAGGGGGGCGGGAGGGTATTGGTCGTAGTTTTGGGAGGGAGTTGAGTCATTGGCCAAGGGGAGGGGCACCTCTGGGGTTACAAGACGAACGCATTTATGCGCACATGTCCGCATTTTCGACGTGTAATATGACGATATACTTTTACGATATCTGCAAATGTTCGCATATTTTAGTTTTGGGTAATGAACTTTAATTTTTGTTTTCGTCTAGTATCGACTACAATGCACGAGGGATGGAACTTAGTGGCGACACATAATGGGCATATGATAAGTGAGACTGAACAGTTCAAATTTCTAGGTATTCAGATAGACAGTAAGCTGTCGTGGAAAGCCCATGTTCAGGATCTCGCTCCAAAACTAAATTCTGCTATATTTACCATTAGAACAATATCTGAAATAATTGATTTTTCAACACGAAAAGTAGTTTATTACGCTTACTTTCACTCACTTATGACGTACGGCATTATTTTTTGGGGTTAACTCGCCTGATGTAAAATGGATATTTCTGTCTCAAAAACGGGCGGTTCGAGCAATATGTGGTGTAAGTTCAAGAACGTCATGTCGACCCCTTTTCAGTAGTCTGGGAATTTTGACACTGGCGTCACAATACGTTTTTTCTTTAATGTCGTTTGTTGTTAATAATATCAGCTTATTCCCACGAGTTAGTAGCTTTTACTCGTTGAATACTAGACAGAAGTCGAATCTAAATTTGCATCACACGACCTTGACAATTGGGCATAAAGGTGTACAGTATTCTGCAACATCCATTTTCAATAAGCTGCCACAAGAACTAAAGAATCTTAGCACTAATCCAAACGCTTTCAAATCTAAATTGAAGGGTTACCTCGTGGCTTACTCCTTTTATTCTATCGAGGAACTCCTAGAAAAGTTAAACATTTAAGTTAATTCATTTTTTCTGTATTGATTCTTTTCATTTTGTCTTAAGATTTTCGTGTGTATAGGACTAGTTAAAAATTTTCTGTTACCATTTTTGTGTAAAAATTCATGTATTGTTCCAGGACCATGGAGTCTCACTCCTCATTTAGGTCCTATGGAACAGAAAACCATATTATTATTATTATTATTATTATTATTATTATTATTATGAATCTACTATTTTCGCTGATAGCACACGTTGTTGACATACATCCTAGCAAATGGACTCGCCCGTCACACTTCACTGGCGAGCGAACAATCGAGGGAAAGTCACTTGTGAGCGAGCGGTCTGACGTAACGCTGTCACTACATTTTCGAAACCGAGTTGGATCAAAATTGAATCTGCCACAGGTAGTACAGCACGATAGTGTCATCAAGGTCTTCAAGAGGCGTGCGGGGAATCTGCATTGTCGTATAGAACAGTGGCACATTGGGTAAAAGCCTTCAACGGCGGTCGGTAAACTGTGGCAGACATGCATCGACCAGGTTGTCCTAGCGTCTCTGACGAAGTACACGCTGATACAGCGTTCAGTGATCGACGCCAGACGATCCGTGAGCTCGCACAATAAACCGGATTAGTGCACACGACTGTGGTTCGTATCCTGAAGGAACGTCTGGGCACACCAAAAATTGCATCACAATGGGTTCCACATGAATTGACGGAAATGCAGAAATGGATGCATTACGACGCTGCTCAGGCGCACTTGTAGCGCTATGAGCGCGAAGGACAAGGTATCTTACGCCGTATCGAAGCACTGGATGAGACATGGGCCACATCGTACGAGCCAAAACTGAAGCGCCAATACAACTAATTATATAGATGGATGAAAATACTAGCAGCTGTATTCAAAATCATTATTAAATTCTGTGCGACCAGTTTAGGTGTTACACTACACCATCTTCAGGCTCCCGTTGTGTGATTAACACTAAAAGCACATTTGGATTGGATAGCCATTAAAACCAGTAGCCCTAATCTACGGTGTAGTGTAGTGTAACACCTAAACCGGTCGCACAGAATTTAATAAAGATTTTGAATACAGCTGCTGGTATTTTCATCCATCTATATAATCGAATCAGCTGCGTCCCAAATCCATCCCCTATGGGGAGAATTAAATCCAACTAATGGCGTCATTATGGGTCCCGCGAAAGTCGAAAGTGCATCAGAGCCCCAGTATGGTGAAAGTTATGGTGATTCTCGTGTATGTGATGGTGTTAACATAACGCATTATGTTCTATCACGGCAGACCGTCAGTGCACAGTATTACTGTTCGTTTTTGGAGTATCACCTGCGACCATCTTTGCGCAAGAAGCGGTAACACTTTCTTCACAGCCCACCCATCATTTTGCACGAAACTGCGCTGCAGCATACAGCGCTAGCTGTGGCTGCTCTGTTCGGTCGATGGGACTGGGAAGTACTGTACCATCTACCACACTCCCCGGACTTTCGTCCTTGTGACTTTGATATTATTCCGATGATGAAGGAACCACTTCGTGGCATTCACTTCAGAACTGTTCCAGAGATTCGACAGGCAGTAGACCGCTCAATTCGCACCATCAAAAGAACAGGCTCTGCTAACGGTATACTACGCCTACCGCTTCGCTGCCAACGGGTTCTACACAACGCTGGTGACTACTTTGAAGGACAGTAACAGATGCAAGCATGTAACGCATTTCTAACGGTTATGAATAAATAGTTACCACTATTTAAGATCCAACTCTGGTTTTTACTTCGGCCACTGAATTGCATTATTTATTTGCTTATAACACATATGTTATGCTTCTAAAACTATAGTCTGACATGTAAACCGAAAATATCGATTTTTATTGATAACAAGTCTCAGTATCTGTATATACGTTGAGTCACTAAGTATTGCCACCAAGAATAACTCCGAAAATATAATAGAAGCTTGTGGGACAGAAGTGTCATGGGACAATGGGGACCAGAATATGACGTTTGTTTTTTGTTACTGGGTGTGGTCGCTTCAGAGATATGGTCAACCATTTTTAATGGTGTAAGGACTTTGGAGGTTAAAAAAGTGGCATGAACGACCATTTACAAAAGGTGTTCGAAGTGATGAACATTGGTATCAATACAATGCTACAATCTTTTTATCGTGGATTGAGCGGGCCGCGGCGGAGTGGCCGAGCGCATTGAGGCGCTATGCTCCGATGCGCAAGACCGTTCGCGTCGAGGGTTCGAATCCTCCCTGGGCCAGGGATGTTTCTCTTGTCTTTAGTGTAAGTTAGTTTATAAGTTCAGGAACTGATGACCCTGCAGTTAAGTGCCATAACATTTTATTTTGGATTGAGCGGTATTCCGTATCACTTCGTCACTTATCGCAGCACATGCTCTGATAATTATCTCTCGTATATCGTGCAATATTCACCGAATACGGCGTATCCATCTGACGTACCGTTGACATGTAAACACCATTCGACGGTGGCGCAATACAACACTAATAGGTTTGGTAGGACCAGTATCGTCGAACCAAGCGAATGTGAATGATCTATTCCTTCGAATAACAATCCGATATGCTTCTCATTTACGGTGAATGCCAACGAATTTCATGGAAATGTTAATTTACACAACCTGCATTATTGGGCAACTGAAAATCCAATTTAGTTCCGTCAAGTTGCACATCAAAGACCGTGGTCGGTGAGTGAATGGTGGAGGATTCTGGAGGACAGAATTATAGGCCCCTATTTCATCGAAGGAAATCTTAATGATAGGATGTACACCACATTCCTGCAAGAAACATTGTTGTTGTTGTGGTCCTCAGTCCGGAGACTGGTTTGATGCAGCTCTCCACAATACCCTATCCTGAGCAAGCATCTTCATCTCCACATAAGAACGGCAACCTACATCTGTATGAATCTGCTTACTGTATCCATCTCTTGGTCTTCCTCTGCGGTTTTTACCCCACACACTTCCCTCCAACGCTAAATTCACAAGTCCTTGATGTCTAAGAATGTGCCCTACCAATCTATCCCTTCTTTTAGTCAAGGTATGCCAGAAATTTCTTTTCTCCCCAATTCGGTTCAGTACCTCCTCATTAGTTACGCGATCCACCCACCTAATCTTCAGCATTCTTCTGTAGCACCATATTTCAAAAGCCTCTATCCTCTTTCTGTCCACACTGCTTATCGTCCATGTTTCACTCCCATACAAGGCAACACTCCATATAAATGACTTCAGAAAAGACTTCCTTAGGCTTAAATCAATATTCGATGTTAACAAATTTCTCTTTTTCAAGAATGCTTTTCTCCCCATTGCTATTCTGCATTTTATATCCTCTGTACTGCGACCATCATTTGTTATTTTACTGCCCAAGTAACAAAATTCATCTACCTCCTTCATTGCTTCGTTACCTAATCTAATTCCTTCAGCATGACCTGATTTTCTTAGACTGCACTCCATTACCCTAGTTTTGCTCTTGTTAATGTTCATCTTATATGCCCCTTTCAGCACACTGTCCATTCCGTTCAACTGCTCTTCCAGATCCTTTGCTGTCTCTGCCAGAAATACTATGTCGTCGGCAAAACGTAATGTTTTTAGTTCTTCCCCCTGAACTTTAATTCCTTCACCAAATTTCTCCTTGCTTTCCTTTATAGCTTGCTCAATGTACAAATTGAATAACATTGGAGAAAGGCTACAACCCTGTCTTACTCCCTTTCCAACCACTGCATCACTTTTATGCCCTTCAACTCTGACAACCGCTGTCTGGTTTTTGTATAAGTTGTAAATAATCTTACGCTCCCTATATTGTACTCCTGCTTGCTTCAGAACTTGAAAGAGTTTATTCCAATCAACATTGTCAAAAGCCTTCTCCAAATCTACAAAAGCTAAAAATGTAGGTTTGCCTTTTCTTAATCTATCTTCTAGGATAAGCCGTAAAGTGAGTATTGCCTCCCGTGTTCCTACATTTCTCCTGAACCCAAACTGATCTTCACCGAGGTCGGTTTCTACCAGCTTTTCCATCCTTCTGTAAATAATTCGTGTTAATATTTTGCAGCCATGACTTATCAAACTGATGGTTCTGTAGTTTTCACACCTGTCTGCACCTGCTTTCTTTGGTATGGGGATTATAACATTTTTCTTAAAGTCTGAGGGTACTTCACCTGTCTCATACATCTTACACACCAGGTGAAACAATTTTGTCATGGCTGGCTCTCCCAGAGACTTTAGTAGCTCTGAGGGTATGTCATCAACTCCTGGGGCCTTGTTCCGACCTAGGTCTTTCAGCGCTCTGTCAAATTCATCTCTCAGTATAGTATCTCCTATTTCATCTTGATCTACTTCCTCTTCCCTTTCTACAACATTGTCTCTAAGTTCATTTCCTTTGTAAAGCTGCTCTATGTACTCTTTCCGCCTTTCAGCTTTCCCTTCTTTGCTGAGAACTGGTTTCCCATCTGAGTTCTTGATATTCATAGAGTTGCTTTTCTTGTCCCCAAATGTCTCTTTTATTTTCCTGTAGGCTGTGTCTATTTTTCCCTTATTTATACATTCTTCTACATCCTTGCATTTGCCTTCTAGCCACTCCTGCTTAGCAATTTTGCACTTCCTGACAATCTCATTTCTTAGTCGTCTGTAGTTCATTTTGCCTGTTTCATTTACTGCATTTTTATATTTTCTTCTTTCATCGATTAAATTTAGTATCTCCTGTGATATCCAAGGACTTTTTGTAGGTCTTTCCTTCCTACCTATTTTGTCCTCTGCTACCTTCACTATCTCATCTCTCAATGCTATCCATTCCTCCTCTACTGTTTTATTTCCCCCCGTTTCTGTCAATTGTTGCCTAACGCTCTCTCTGAAATTCTTAAGAACTTCAGGTTCCTTCAATTTATCCAGGTTCCATCTACTTATTTTCCTACCTTTTTGTAGTTTCTTCAGTTTCAGCCTACAGTTCATAACCAACAAGATATGGTCAGAGTCTATATCTGCCCCTGGGTATGTTTTACAGTTTAAAACCTGGTTCCGAAATCTATGTCTTACCATTATAAAATCTATCTGGTATCTTCCGGTGTCTCCTGGTCTCTTCCACGTATACAACCTTCTTTTGTGATTCTTAAACCAGGTGTTTGTTATAACCAAATTATGTTCCGTGCAAAATTCTACCAGGCGGCTTCCTCTTTCATTCCTTTTGCCCAGACCATATTCCCCCACTACCTTCCCTTCCCTTCCTTGTCCTACTACCGAATTCCAGTCTCCCATAACAATTAAGTTTTCCTCTCCCTTAATTGTCTGAATAATTTCCTTTAGCTCCTCATATATTTCTTCGATCTCCTCATCATCTGAAGAGCTAGTTGGCATATAAACCTGTACTACTGTGGTCGGTGTTGGCTTTGTATCTATCTTGACTACGATAATGCGATCACTGTGTTGCTCATAGTAGTTTACCCGCATTCCTATTTTCTTATTCATTATCACACCTACTCCTGTAATACCCCCGACTGATTTTGTATTTATAATCCTGTACTCGCCTGACCAGAAATCCTGTTCATCCTGCCACCGAAATTCACTAATCCCCACTATATCTAACTTCAACCTATCCATTTCCCTTTTTAAATTTTCTAGCTTCCCTACCCGATTAAGGGATCTAACATTCCACGCTCCGATCCGTAGAATGCCAGTGTTGTTTTCCTGATGATCACATCCTCCTGGGTAGTCCCCGCCCGGAGATCCGAATGGGGGACTATTTTACCTCCGGAATATTTTACCCGAGAGGATGCCATCATCATACGTTCATACAGTAGAGCTGCATGTCCTCGGGAAAAGTAACGGCTGTAGTTTCCCCTTGCTTTCAGCCGTTCGCAGTAACTGTGTGGCAAAGCCACATTAGCTGATGTTACAAGGCCAGCTCAGTCAATCATCCAGACTGTTGCCCCTGTAACTACTGAAAAGGCTGCTGCCCCTCTTCAGGAACCACACGTTTGTCTGGCCTCTCCACAGATACCCCTCCGCTGTGGTTGCACCTACGGTACGGCTATCTGTATCGTTGAGGCACGCAAGCCACCCCACCTCGGCAATGTCTGTGGTTCATGGGAGTGGCAAGAAACATTAGGTATCCAGAATCCAGGAGGCGAGGTACTGGCGGAAGTAAAGTTGTGAGGCGGCATCGTGAGTCGTGTCGGGATAGCACAGTCGGTAGTGCGCTTGCCCGCGAAAGGCAAAGGTCCCAGGTTCGAGTCCCGGTTCCGGCACACAGTTTTAATTTGCCAGGAAGTTTCAACATTAGGTATGTTATTGCAAGAAATACCTTTAAGAACGAGGAACAGAACGTGGTATCAACACGATGGGTGTCTGTCAAATTTTTCAATAATGGCTAGAAATGAGTTGCAATCACGATTACCAAATCGTTTGATTGGACACGAACGAGATGTGTCGTGGCCGCTTCGTTTGCCAGACTTGAAGCCTCTAGATTTTTTCTTGTGGGGATCCGTAAAAGACATTGTTCGCGAAGAAGTTCCAACTACACCTGAAGATATGCGAGAGAGAATTGTCAGAGCATGTCCTTCGATAAGTGCCGATGTGATTCGGAATACCTCTGAATCCATGATAAAAAGATTGCAGCACTGCATTTTTACAATGATCATCACTTCGAACACCTTCTGTAAATGGACATTCATGCCATCTTTTTTACCTTCAAAGACACTGTGACACATCATTGGATTCGTTTTGATAGCCGCTATCTGAAAATAAGTACCAAACTGTAGCATTCCATTAAAAATAAATAAATAAATAAGTTGACCTTCATATCTCTGAAGCGAACCCACCTACAACAGAAAATCAATGTCATATTCTGGCCTCCGTTTTTCCATGCAACTTTTGTTCCACTAACCTTTCAGCTCCTATCATACTTTTTTTTTAGTTAATATTGGTGGCAACAGTTAATGACTCGCCCTGTATAATAATGCAGCCATTTAATAAATTTTCTTGTTTTAAGAGGCTTGATATTCCAGATGGACTTACATGGAAGAATGCAGAAGATTTCTGCTCGGTAAAAATATAGTATTTCATAATGATAAGTGCTTTGACAAGTTTCCAAATCTGAAAAATGTCAGAGCCACATACGATTAAAGAATCCGAAGCAAGCCAAAAATATGTGGGCAGTTTAGTGACCTTCCTAAAACTGCACATGTCTTTGCAGTGCCAGTCGGTAACGTTTGTGTTGAGAGGTTGTTCTCTATAACACAGACACAATGGACAACGGAGAAAGGAGAAAAACAGACTGAGGGATTGCAAAAGTAAAATTCAATTTCAGACATCTGAATTGCGTCACCAGAAGTAACGTTTAAAAAGGAATCGGTCCAATGCAAAATATATACAAAACAAGAGCCCTGATGGTTTATAGGTATGTCTGATTTCTGTAATATTGTTCTTATTTTGTTTTTGTGCAACATATTTAAAATGTGGAAAGTGTCCTCATTTTTCATGATAAAATATAGAAACTGTTCTCATTTTTGCATTGCAAAATCAGGTAATGGTCAAAACAGTTTATGGTGGAAGCTGAAACAGCACCCCTTCTAATTAAATGTCCTCACGTCTTTCAGTTGGTTTGAAATATACTTCTAACCACAGTTCATGTTTCGAAGGTGAAGTCTGTTTCAATTTCTGAAGTCAAAAATTCTATTGTTTGTACTTATCATGAATCCTCAGAGAACTTGGCAGCGTGGTATTAACAATCTTTCCAAAGTTGTTAATAGAAGTCAGCATGTATGACAGTTTATTCATTTATTTACTTTCTAAAAACTGCCTCCACTTTTATGTCCCCTCTGTAGAAACAACCACAGCAAGAATTAACTGGTACACAATCCCATATTTAGGAAACATATCCAACATACTAGTCAAAACACGCAAATCTTGTAATAACAAAACTCTATTTTATGTATGAGGCGCAACAGCTTATATCTTATTAGACAACGAAGATAAAATATATTTATTAAGCAATAATGGGGTTTATAAAATCACTTGTAGTGACTGCAATAAACTATACATTGGACAAACTGGCAAGGCTATAGAACTGAATATGAGCGTAGCTGGATATTACAAAATTCAGACTCAGACACACTTACTGAAAGGCCCGTTACACACACGGCGGATTTTTCCGCCGCGGTCAATTGACCGTCGCCGCCCTTCCAACAGTAGTTCACTGCAGTAAATGGGAGCTCGCACACTAAGCGGGGAAAAAAAAAAAAAAAAAAAAAAAAAAAAAAAAAAAAAAAAAAAACGCGCGGTAGATCTGCCGTCGGCGGTAGCTGTGCGACCGCCACAGTTTCGCCGTCGCCGCCCAAGCAGTGGCGCACTTGACCAAATACACGCTTACACACACGGCGGTTTTTCTACCGTCGATAGTCGTTTTATTCAGTGCTAGTTGAGCCTTCTGATTTTACACAGTTGTTAACTGGAATTTTTCTGTCGTGATAACATGAATAATCTCGATATCGGTAACGAAATTTTAATTTCATTAATTCAAGAAAGGCCTGTTTTATGGGATAAAATCCTCGACATATACAAGGACCGAGACGCTACCACTACAATTGACATCAATTTTTAATTGTTTATTATTGTGTATTAGTGTATGCAAAGGTCTGGAAATATAGATCTTCGTATGTTTCCACAGACGAGTATCAATAGTAAATCTTTAAAATTAGTTTGAAAGTCATTATCCCACACTTACCTCACTGTTATTGCCAGCATTTCTAGAGGCTGAATACAGTTCCTCATTTTGATATTTTTGCGCTGAATAGCATTTTTCAACCGCTCATGGAGACCGTCAAAGGAAGTCACCGACATTCTGAAGTAGTTAAAGAATTTCGTGTCATCCTGCCTCAACTCTTCAAAGAACGTGTAGAAAGCTCCAGCCTCCCGTCTTCTTTCATTAATTGGATGAACCCAAATTAGTCGATTTTTAATCTCCGTTTTATTCGTCGACGCAGTAACAATAAACGCAGAATTTGCTCTCTGTTCATTTCGAACAACACTGTGTACTTAAAAGCAATAAATAATTTCAATATCACAGCAAAACTAAAGTGAACTGGTTTGACGATGAAACTACACTGCCAATAACCAGATGAGTCGTACGACGGCGGCGGAGATTTTACCGCCTTGTGTGTAAACGCCATTTTCTGTGAGCGGCGACGGTCAAATGATCGCGGCGAAAAAAAAAAACCGCCGTGTGTGTCACCGGCCAAAGAAGGACACAGATATCAAGTCGACACAGAAATTTTGCATGTAGCCACCAAAGGTAAAAAACTAAATCTGTTACAAGCATTGGAAGTAAAGAAACATCTAGCTGGAAATTCTCATCTAGTTCTAAAAACCAATAACAGTTGACAACATCCCTATTATTAAGCTTCACAAATGCACTTCAGCTAGGCGCATACCACAGAACATTTTAAGCATCACTCTTTCATTTTATTCATATTTGTGTACTACCGTAGACAATAAAAATACCGCTATACCAACGTTCACAGTTACTTTAGGTACCTTGTTAACCCAGATAAAACCAGGGAATCGTAATATCTTCAAACCTGTTTGGAATCAAAGTACTGAGTAAATCAGAGCGCCATTCAAAATATTATTTGCCAATAAAGAAAACTTATTCCGTTGACACTAATATGCCGAACGATATTTTGTCAGTGCAGATCATAAATGTGCTCCAGCAACCTAAATTATGTTTTAAAATTTAGTTTTGTGTCTTGTGCAATAACAGAATAAGTACAATATGGAAAAGTGAAGGAATAACAAAACGTGTCCAACTTTCACCCGGAGGACAGATAACCAAAAGAGAAATACACTTTCTTCATTTTTATTTTATTTAAAAAAAACTATAAAAACGATTTACACTTGTCTTAAGTATTCTATTTTCAGTAAACAATCGACAGAGCATTGCGATTTGAGAAGGTAATCGCCTGCGGACAATTACTTACTGTTACTAGCCTTTCGGGCGTGAAGCATTAAGGGAATGTTTTTACAAAGGTAATACTGTTGACGAATATCTAATTGTTATAATCAGCTGAGTATGAATTTGGTAACAACGTTGTTTCAATGTAAGGTTCCTAACCTCGCCATCGTTCTCATTCTGGAGGAAGAATGATATTTTATTTTATTTTCCTATTATTATTACTATTATTATTATTATTTTATAAGCAGTATGAAACAAACCCGAAATCATAATGAATATTTTTACTGGGTAGTGGCAGCTTCGTGGGCGATCTGGTAAGGCTGATGCGTTTCTGCTTCTGGCCAAACAGTAATATTGTTCTTATTTTGTTTTTGTGCAACATATTTAAAATGTGGAAAGTGTCCTCATTTTTCATGATAAAATATAGAAACTGTTCTCATTTTTGCATTGCAAAATCAGGTAATGGTCAAAACAGTTTATGGTGGAAGCTGAAACAGCACCCCTTCTAATTAAATGTCCTCACGTCTTTCAGTTGGTTTGAAATATACTTCTAACCACAGTTCATGTTTCGAAGGTGAAGTCTGTTTCAATTTCTGAAGTCAAAAATTCTATTGTTTGTACTTATCATGAATCCTCAGAGAACTTGGCAGCGTGGTATTAACAATCTTTCCAAAGTTGTTAATAGAAGTCAGCATGTATGACAGTTTATTCATTTATTTACTTTCTAAAAACTGCCTCCACTTTTATGTCCCCTCTGTAGAAACAACCACAGCAAGAATTAACTGGTACACAATCCCATATTTAGGAAACATATCCAACATACTAGTCAAAACACGCAAATCTTGTAATAACAAAACTCTATTTTATGTATGAGGCGCAACAGCTTATATCTTATTAGACAACGAAGATAAAATATATTTATTAAGCAATAATGGGGTTTATAAAATCACTTGTAGTGACTGCAATAAACTATACATTGGACAAACTGGCAAGGCTATAGAACTGAATATGAGCGTAGCTGGATATTACAAAATTCAGACTCAGACACACTTACTGAAAGGCCCGTTACACACACGGCGGATTTTTCCGCCGCGGTCAATTGACCGTCGCCGCCCTTCCAACAGTAGTTCACTGCAGTAAATGGGAGCTCGCACACTAAGCGGGGAAAAAAAAAAAAAAAAAAAAAAAAAAAAAAAAAAAAAAAAAAAAAAAAACGCGCGGTAGATCTGCCGTCGGCGGTAGCTGTGCGACCGCCACAGTTTCGCCGTCGCCGCCCAAGCAGTGGCGCACTTGACCAAATACACGCTTACACACACGGCGGTTTTTCTACCGTCGATAGTCGTTTTATTCAGTGCTAGTTGAGCCTTCTGATTTTACACAGTTGTTAACTGGAATTTTTCTCTCGTGATAACATGAATAATCTCGATATCGGTAACGAAATTTTAATTTCATTAATTCAAGAAAGGCCTGTTTTATGGGATAAAATCCTCGACATATACAAGGACCGAGACGCTACCACTACAATTGACATCAATTTTTAATTGTTTATTATTGTGTATTAGTGTATGCAAAGGTCTGGAAATATAGATCTTCGTATGTTTCCACAGACGAGTATCAATAGTAAATCTTTAAAATTAGTTTGAAAGTCATTATCCCACACTTACCTCACTGTTATTGCCAGCATTTCTAGAGGCTGAATACAGTTCCTCATTTTGATATTTTTGCGCTGAATAGCATTTTTCAACCGCTCATGGAGACCGTCAAAGGAAGTCACCGACATTCTGAAGTAGTTAAAGAATTTCGTGTCATCCTGCCTCAACTCTTCAAAGAACGTGTAGAAAGCTCCAGCCTCCCGTCTTCTTTCATTAATTGGATGAACCCAAATTAGTCGATTTTTAATCTCCGTTTTATTCGTCGACGCAGTAACAATAAACGCAGAATTTGCTCTCTGTTCATTTCGAACAACACTGTGTACTTAAAAGCAATAAATAATTTCAATATCACAGCAAAACTAAAGTGAACTGGTTTGACGATGAAACTACACTGCCAATAACCAGATGAGTCGTACGACGGCGGCGGAGATTTTACCGCCTTGTGTGTAAACGCCATTTTCTGTGAGCGGCGACGGTCAAATGATCGCGGCGAAAAAAAAAAACCGCCGTGTGTGTCACCGGCCAAAGAAGGACACAGATATCAAGTCGACACAGAAATTTTGCATGTAGCCACCAAAGGTAAAAAACTAAATCTGTTACAAGCATTGGAAGTAAAGAAACATCTAGCTGGAAATTCTCATCTAGTTCTAAAAACCAATAACAGTTGACAACATCCCTATTATTAAGCTTCACAAATGCACTTCAGCTAGGCGCATACCACAGAACATTTTAAGCATCACTCTTTCATTTTATTCATATTTGTGTACTACCGTAGACAATAAAAATACCGCTATACCAACGTTCACAGTTACTTTAGGTACCTTGTTAACCCAGATAAAACCAGGGAATCGTAATATCTTCAAACCTGTTTGGAATCAAAGTACTGAGTAAATCAGAGCGCCATTCAAAATATTATTTGCCAATAAAGAAAACTTATTCCGTTGACACTAATATGCCGAACGATATTTTGTCAGTGCAGATCATAAATGTGCTCCAGCAACCTAAATTATGTTTTAAAATTTAGTTTTGTGTCTTGTGCAATAACAGAATAAGTACAATATGGAAAAGTGAAGGAATAACAAAACGTGTCCAACTTTCACCCGGAGGACAGATAACCAAAAGAGAAATACACTTTCTTCATTTTTATTTTATTTAAAAAAAACTATAAAAACGATTTACACTTGTCTTAAGTATTCTATTTTCAGTAAACAATCGACAGAGCATTGCGATTTGAGAAGGTAATCGCCTGCGGACAATTACTTACTGTTACTAGCCTTTCGGGCGTGAAGCATTAAGGGAATGTTTTTACAAAGGTAATACTGTTGACGAATATCTAATTGTTATAATCAGCTGAGTATGAATTTGGTAACAACGTTGTTTCAATGTAAGGTTCCTAACCTCGCCATCGTTCTCATTCTGGAGGAAGAATGATATTTTATTTTATTTTCCTATTATTATTACTATTATTATTATTATTTTATAAGCAGTATGAAACAAACCCGAAATCATAATGAATATTTTTACTGGGTAGTGGCAGCTTCGTGGGCGATCTGGTAAGGCTGATGCGTTTCTGCTTCTGGCCAAACAGTAATATTGTTCTTATTTTGTTTTTGTGCAACATATTTAAAATGTGGAAAGTGTCCTCATTTTTCATGATAAAATATAGAAACTGTTCTCATTTTTGCATTGCAAAATCAGGTAATGGTCAAAACAGTTTATGGTGGAAGCTGAAACAGCACCCCTTCTAATTAAATGTCCTCACGTCTTTCAGTTGGTTTGAAATATACTTCTAACCACAGTTCATGTTTCGAAGGTGAAGTCTGTTTCAATTTCTGAAGTCAAAAATTCTATTGTTTGTACTTATCATGAATCCTCAGAGAACTTGGCAGCGTGGTATTAACAATCTTTCCAAAGTTGTTAATAGAAGTCAGCATGTATGACAGTTTATTCATTTATTTACTTTCTAAAAACTGCCTCCACTTTTATGTCCCCTCTGTAGAAACAACCACAGCAAGAATTAACTGGTACACAATCCCATATTTAGGAAACATATCCAACATACTAGTCAAAACACGCAAATCTTGTAATAACAAAACTCTATTTTATGTATGAGGCGCAACAGCTTATATCTTATTAGACAACGAAGATAAAATATATTTATTAAGCAATAATGGGGTTTATAAAATCACTTGTAGTGACTGCAATAAACTATACATTGGACAAACTGGCAAGGCTATAGAACTGAATATGAGCGTAGCTGGATATTACAAAATTCAGACTCAGACACACTTACTGAAAGGCCCGTTACACACACGGCGGATTTTTCCGCCGCGGTCAATTGACCGTCGCCGCCCTTCCAACAGTAGTTCACTGCAGTAAATGGGAGCTCGCACACTAAGCGGGGAAAAAAAAAAAAAAAAAAAAAAAAAAAAAAAAAAAAAAAAAAAAAAAACGCGCGGTAGATCTGCCGTCGGCGGTAGCTGTGCGACCGCCACAGTTTCGCCGTCGCCGCCCAAGCAGTGGCGCACTTGACCAAATACACGCTTACACACACGGCGGTTTTTCTACCGTCGATAGTCGTTTTATTCAGTGCTAGTTGAGCCTTCTGATTTTACACAGTTGTTAACTGGAATTTTTCTCTCGTGATAACATGAATAATCTCGATATCGGTAACGAAATTTTAATTTCATTAATTCAAGAAAGGCCTGTTTTATGGGATAAAATCCTCGACATATACAAGGACCGAGACGCTACCACTACAATTGACATCAATTTTTAATTGTTTATTATTGTGTATTAGTGTATGCAAAGGTCTGGAAATATAGATCTTCGTATGTTTCCACAGACGAGTATCAATAGTAAATCTTTAAAATTAGTTTGAAAGTCATTATCCCACACTTACCTCACTGTTATTGCCAGCATTTCTAGAGGCTGAATACAGTTCCTCATTTTGATATTTTTGCGCTGAATAGCATTTTTCAACCGCTCATGGAGACCGTCAAAGGAAGTCACCGACATTCTGAAGTAGTTAAAGAATTTCGTGTCATCCTGCCTCAACTCTTCAAAGAACGTGTAGAAAGCTCCAGCCTCCCGTCTTCTTTCATTAATTGGATGAACCCAAATTAGTCGATTTTTAATCTCCGTTTTATTCGTCGACGCAGTAACAATAAACGCAGAATTTGCTCTCTGTTCATTTCGAACAACACTGTGTACTTAAAAGCAATAAATAATTTCAATATCACAGCAAAACTAAAGTGAACTGGTTTGACGATGAAACTACACTGCCAATAACCAGATGAGTCGTACGACGGCGGCGGAGATTTTACCGCCTTGTGTGTAAACGCCATTTTCTGTGAGCGGCGACGGTCAAATGATCGCGGCGAAAAAAAAAAACCGCCGTGTGTGTCACCGGCCAAAGAAGGACACAGATATCAAGTCGACACAGAAATTTTGCATGTAGCCACCAAAGGTAAAAAACTAAATCTGTTACAAGCATTGGAAGTAAAGAAACATCTAGCTGGAAATTCTCATCTAGTTCTAAAAACCAATAACAGTTGACAACATCCCTATTATTAAGCTTCACAAATGCACTTCAGCTAGGCGCATACCACAGAACATTTTAAGCATCACTCTTTCATTTTATTCATATTTGTGTACTACCGTAGACAATAAAAATACCGCTATACCAACGTTCACAGTTACTTTAGGTACCTTGTTAACCCAGATAAAACCAGGGAATCGTAATATCTTCAAACCTGTTTGGAATCAAAGTACTGAGTAAATCAGAGCGCCATTCAAAATATTATTTGCCAATAAAGAAAACTTATTCCGTTGACACTAATATGCCGAACGATATTTTGTCAGTGCAGATCATAAATGTGCTCCAGCAACCTAAATTATGTTTTAAAATTTAGTTTTGTGTCTTGTGCAATAACAGAATAAGTACAATATGGAAAAGTGAAGGAATAACAAAACGTGTCCAACTTTCACCCGGAGGACAGATAACCAAAAGAGAAATACACTTTCTTCATTTTTATTTTATTTAAAAAAAACTATAAAAACGATTTACACTTGTCTTAAGTATTCTATTTTCAGTAAACAATCGACAGAGCATTGCGATTTGAGAAGGTAATCGCCTGCGGACAATTACTTACTGTTACTAGCCTTTCGGGCGTGAAGCATTAAGGGAATGTTTTTACAAAGGTAATACTGTTGACGAATATCTAATTGTTATAATCAGCTGAGTATGAATTTGGTAACAACGTTGTTTCAATGTAAGGTTCCTAACCTCGCCATCGTTCTCATTCTGGAGGAAGAATGATATTTTATTTTATTTTCCTATTATTATTACTATTATTATTATTATTTTATAAGCAGTATGAAACAAACCCGAAATCATAATGAATATTTTTACTGGGTAGTGGCAGCTTCGTGGGCGATCTGGTAAGGCTGATGCGTTTCTGCTTCTGGCCAAACAGTAATATTGAACCATTCGACTGCTCTAAATAAGTAATTTACACAAAAGTAGTTAAATAACCCAGGTAACTCTTAAAGAACATACGTCATACAAAAGTTAGTCCAATTCAAATGTTGGATGACTTCCGTATTATGTAATTATTCGATAAGTTCCTGCCAGACAATGTTCTTGATTTCGTTTTTATCACACTTGGGAGGAAGTAGTTTGATTGACTCTCTGGACCGAACTGGAAACATCGCTGTGTAAAGTTGACCATGAGAGAAGCATTCTCCTCGAGGAAAGTAGAGTCCAACTCGATCGAGTGTTTGTCCCAGAGACTTATTAATGGTCATGGAAAAAAGCTAATTTGACGGGAAATTGAAGCCGCGAAAAACGAATGCCCGGCTCCGATAATGTTCCATCATATTCAAATTTACATCGAGGAAGGAAAATTCCGTCACCTTTCTTTGATCGAGAACCGGTGAGCACTTTACATTGGATGTATTTGTTACAGAGTTGAGTAACTTGCATTCGAGTTCCATTGCAAAGTCTGGTAGAAACAGAATTATTTTTAATGAGCATTAAAATTGCACTTTTTTTAGCTTAAATAAATGTGGCGCCATTTCTGTTGTTTCAATCAAATGCATATTTTCACGCTGTAATCGACAAAACTTTCTTCCGTGAGATCAATTTCTTTATTGCCCAAAATAGTATCTATACTTTGAAAGTCGACTTCTGTGCTAGCTAAATTAGACAGACGTCTTGTGTTCATATCTTGAACTGCTATATTTGTGGGACAAAGGATTGCACTTCCTCAAAGTTATTTAGTAAAGTTATGAGATTGCAGTAACCATTGGGGCTCGTAGCAAAAGTTCACCAATTCTGTTCCATTTTTAACATTTTCTGCTTCAACCTGTATAAGACAATTACCAATATAGTTTCGATAAGATTTATCTCCAGTGCCGGTAAGTTTCAAGTCATTTATGAATTCAATTCCATCTTTGTTGACCAGGGCCGGCGGAAGGGAAAAATATCACCCGGGCAAAGAATCCATATGGCGCCCCCTACAACCCATTGGTATTACTGGCTTTAAATTTGCTATGCTACCGTACAGATAGCCGCTTTTAAAGGATAACTCCTTTAACTGTAAAAATTAATTATCAAACTGAGTAAGATCTTAACTTTCGTCAGTTAAGTACTCAGAGTAAGTTTTGGTTAACGATATATAAAACAATTATTTACACATGAGCATGCAGAATATTCTACGTCATTGATTAGAAATTTACAGATCGATTCAAGAAACAACGATTTATATGAAATTAAGATTGATGATGCGATACAGCATTCATTTACACATATATACATAAACAACCTTGTTAACTGCGAAAGAAAACACACATATGAACAAAAGAATATACAAATATATTTTGTAAGAGCATTGTACAAATATTTCGTAATACAAATAATACAACCAGTAATATAATTTTATACCTTTATACATTTTTAATGCAAATTGTCCTTTGAGTTGTTTAGAAAGCTAAGTAAAGTTAACTTTCCGTGCCTTTTTCTCTGCAAACTCTTTAATTAAATTTGGTTAATACACATACAACGAGTAAAAGTCTTATCGCTTTGGTTGGTATAGAATGTAGTTATTGCTACTTATATCAATGGGGAAATAACTTTCTTTGAGCCTGAAGTTCACCGCCTATCTGAGAGACCGCCACCCTACTCACCCCAGCCTGCTAAGACGCTACGAGTGTAAACATCTCTTCTCTATTAAACGTAATAAAACTGCACTCTGTTGTTATCTTCTGGAGTATTTGTTGATTTCTTGCTGGTTTCCTCATTCTCTGGTTCTACGTTTTCATTTCCATTATTGTCTGTTTCAGGAGTACGAAAGAATTTCTTTAATGCTGCTGCCTGTTTCTCATTTTCAGCCGCTAATTGTGCTCTTCTTTTTCTGTATACATTTCCAGAAGGCTTCTTTTTTTCGACATGTTGATAAAGAACACATTAAAACAATGATTCTTCTACTAAGAGTCGAAATTCAGTAGACAAAAGAAGAACACGCACACCATGAAGCCCTGCACTACATGTACATGACTTCTGATTTATAATTTTCTTTCGCGAGACATTTGACAGTACGAACAGGACTAATTTCTTTTTGGTTGCCGATAACTCAATATTGTTTGTGTGTATTGTTAGAGCGGCTGACATAGCATTGTCGCAAGGTGTGCAACTGTCGGCACCGCGGCGGTTGTAATTGTCAGAGCGTGTTATTGTTGTCCAAAACTCCCAACTCTCAGCGGAGATTTTTTATAGACACATTAGGTGAAGGGTTGAAGGGATTTCCTTTATAGGTAATTCAAGAAGAAACCGGGCTGTTATAAAGAGTGAGGCCTATGGCATGAGGTAGTAACCAATGTTGCTACACAATTTATCAAAAAGTTAATTTTTAGTTCATTGTTTACAATAACATAAATTTAGCAAGGATTTTGGCGACCGCCAAACTCCCCTAAAATTTGACGCCCCGGGCGGTCGCCCGGCCTTTCCGCCGGTACTGTTGTTGACTCTCATTTTTTCATGAAGATGAAGTTGGATTGATTTTTGAAATGTTTCCCAGTATTTGAAAGATGCATCAATCATTTGAGCTTCATTCGATTTTGGTACGACTGGAGTCAATTGTTTCCAATCACCTCCAATTACAAGGGTAGCACCATCAAAACGTTTGTTGTTGTCTTTGAGAAACGCATCGATGTACTTCAAAACACCGGATTGATCAAGCTATAAATGTGTAGTAACTAATTTTTCTTTCGAGTAACGTAAATCATCATCTCTGGTTGGCAACGAAGTAAATAAGAGTGCACTGCAGATTTAGTGTAGATTTTAATACGTTTAAAAAGGAAAAACTTTTCTTAAGACTGTTTTTAGAGTGTCTGTAGTAAATTTAAAACAAGTGTAACAATTTTCGCGAACTATTTACCTAGTGATGGAAAGTGGACCTTTCGGGGAGTGAGGGTGTCTCCCCCCCCCCCCTCCCGATGAAGATCTTCGATCTCGAGAACTACAAAGTGCAGAAGCTCTCTTAAATATGAGCAGGGACAGGGAAATGGACGATGTGCTGCAGTTTCAGCTACTAAATACCCCACTTCCAAAGGAGCTACATATGGAACACGAAGCAAACCAGGATGGTAAACTGCAAGAGACCCAGTCCACCAGTCAATCTACTACTGGCACGCTGCAGAAACCGGTGAGTAACATTCCTAACAAATTACCAAGACGCACAGAAACGAATTTGCAGACTAAAAGGATTCGAGTTGACTCCCCAACGAATGTTACTAGTGGAGCTGAGAGGAATTCCCATACTTCACGTAATTCAGTACTTCCATCTTTTGGTGTTCTACAGTCAAGTGGAAGCAGTAATCAGAATATTAGTGAATTGGATACAAATGCTCGGAACCCTAATTTTGCTAGCAGAAACTACACATACTACAATAACTCCGATCTTAGACATTTTATAATTATTGTAGAAAGTGCAGAAAAATCTATTGGTAACTTATACCCAATGAGCATAGGGAAAATAATGTTTAGTGCTGGTGTGATAGCCAAACAACATATTCTTGACATTGCCAAAGCAGGGAGAAATCGTGTAAGAATTGAAACAAATTCTGGGTTAGCAGCCAATAAACTGCTTGCTAGTAAATTATGGATGGAGAGGAATTTAAAGCTGTTCATTCCAAAGAGCGTAATTCAAAAACGAGGGATTATCAGAGATGTTGAGATATTGGTTACTGAGAAGAAGATACTGCAGGAAATCCAAAGTGTTGCCCCTGTGTTACATGTGAAACGGTATACAACAAAGTCTCAGAATGGAGAAGTTTACCCAATCCCTGTATGTGTTCTAACATTACGAGCACAACATCTTCCACAATATGTGTCAATACTAGGAATGCGCTGTGCAGTACAACCGTTTGTTCAGTCTGTTCTCCAATGTTACAAATGTTTACGGTTCAATCACTCCAGTGCTCAATGTCGTGGAACGCAACGTTGTGCAAAATGTGGCAGTGCGCATGAAGTTTCACATTGTCAAAGTACTACATTAAAATGCGTACACTGTTCTGGTAATCACTGTTCAATTGATCGATGCTGTCCTGAATTTAAGAAGTGGGCAGACATTAAATACATTATGGCAATGAATAACGTTCCGTTACAAACAGCAATAAAACAGTATTCCATCATCTTTCGGGAGTGCACCCGGGACAGCGACAATTCTTCTTCCGATATTTCGGAGATGATTTGTTATTGCGAAAAGCGGGAGTTTATGAAATCCCTTGTGAGTGTGGAAAACGTTATATAGGTCAAACCACGCGCACTGTGCAGGAACGATGCGTTGTATTTCCACTGGCCACTCCATGAATTACAAAGGAGTAAAGATTTTAACCACAGCTTCCACTTTCTGGGACTCTGTTGTAAAGGAAGCTATACATATACAACTGGCGGACCACCTGCTAAATCGTGACGACGGATTTCATCTCGACAATGCATGGAAGCCACTTATATCACGCCTTCGTTCTGAAAGAATGTCTGCGTCTTCTATTCTGATTGATGTTACCACTTTTAATGATTAATTTTTCATTTGTAAGCACTGTGGATACGTAACAGCTCTGTTTATGTTTGCACTCACTGCTCACAGATTATCTTTGAAGTATATATTTATCTATGACTAGCGCAGCAGTTACGAATGTGATATCTTCGAGCATGCGCAGTATAATCCTCAGTAGCTTGGATCACGTGATTTACCGTATAAATAGGCACGCACAGACGCTGAGAACTCAGTCTTGGACTCGCCTTGAAGATGGCTGTAAGGTTTGCAGCCGAAATATCGGAAGAAGAATTGTCGCTGTCCCGGGTGCACTCCCGAAAGATGATGGAATACTATGTCCGCCAGGAAAAATTCAAGAATCACATAGCAATAAAACAGTACCAAAATAGAGGTTATTCTCAGGCTATGCAAAACATGGTATTGGATACAAGAAGTCAAAAACAGTTCCCAACACTTCCGCAAACAAATGCCCCATATGGGACAACAAATTTACAATCCACATGACCGATCAGTGAATTCTCAGTACAGGGAAGCACATGTGTCACACCTGCCACATTTTTATCTCCACCTCCCCCTCCTCTACAGCAGCTACAACCTAATCAAACATCTAATGACCACCAATAGCTGAAACCTCTTCTGTAGCTCTGCTCTCCAGCACCCCGCAACGTAACTTACATCAACTGCCAGCAGCTACGTCGCACGTCTCTTCTGAATATCAAAACCACTGGATACCAAACCAGCATGATATAACGGCATTTTCTGGTAATCCTTTTCCACCACAATACCATAGGTTATACGACAAAGTGCAGATTACTGAACAATTGGTAAATAACATTTATACCATAATCTTGGAGATACTTCAGCAAGTAAATCCGACGATACAACCCACGTCCTCCATACTTGATACGGGTATCAGAGAACTTATTCTTTCGACGCTCACTGCATCTTCTTTTCTAAATGGTTAACTCTATTAAAAGAATATTACAGCGGAACGCACGTTCGGTGAGATCTAATATGGAGTCTCTACTTCAGTGACTTAAGGCACTCGACATTACAGTTTGTGTTCTTGTAGAAACATGGTTACACCCGTCTCAACTTTTTTTCAGTTCCTGGATATCACTTGCTACCTTGTGATCATGAGGATGGCTATGGAGGTGCTGCTATCTTAATTAAACATGGGATTGATTACACGCCAATCCACTTAATTCCTTGTGAGGAGAGTATCAATGCAATAGCTGTTACTTTAAGGATTGCTGGATGCAATATTAACCTCTTATCAATATACTGACCGTCACACAAGAGTGTAACTTCTGAACAATTGTGTGGTTTGATCGGCAGTCTTGAGCATCCAAAGATAATAACAGGTCATCTCAATGCACATCATTCCCTTTGGGATCCATTCTATACTGATAGTGTAGTGTCGCACAAGTCTAAAGTGCGCGCCACCTACTTTCGCCACGTGCCACCATGCACGCACAGCGCGGCGTTCTTACAACGTCATCCACAAGCGCCCTCTGCTACAACTCCGCTCGTGGCCACCACTGAACGGCATCATTCACTTGGGACTGAGATAGGAACCAGCTAACACTTCGGAATCAGATAGGCACCAGTGAAGACTTGGCTATCGGATAGGCACTAGGCAGGCCTCTAGCTAAACTATGTATCAGCATTCTGCAGTACTGAGGTATGTAAAAGTTAGGTATTACTAAGTCTCTAAGAAATATATATCTCGTTCTAATTTACTCTAGTGTTTCTAGTTTCTGCTGTCCCACTGGCTGGTCACCTCCTACCTGCACAAGCGTGCATCCTTTATCCCTGTGTCGGTCTTTCTACTCGGCCACTGACACCTACGACGGAAACGAGAACAAAAGCGGCGACGAGGCTGGGACACGAAAGTGGCGACGAGGAGCGACAGAAGAACCTTGGACCAGCCCGCTTGCAGAAGCAAGACAGCAGCAGTCTGAGCACGCAGAAATTGCTCCCGCCCACCCGCCCTTATTATAAGATTTTTGGGGGAACATATTCTGTTACGTGTTTTGTGGACTTTTTTTGTTGCAGTGCGTCCTCATTTACCATGCATTTGTGTTTTGTTATGATTTTCTTGTATGCGCGGCGCCTAATCGGTCAGCATGGCCACTACCCCGAACCCAAACTTAATGGAAATTATTCAGTTACAGACGGCGCAAATCACCCAACTACTCCAAGCAGTGTCGCAGTTAATGGCACAGACAGCTAACCAACAACAATAACCGTCGCTTCAGCAGCCAACACCTACCGCTGCACCGCTCCCTACCTTTCGCCAGTACAATGAACGTGAAGAAGAATGGAGCGACTACCTTGCGCAGTTTCAAGAATTCATCGCGGCTCATCAACTTACAGGTCAGACCATGAAACATTTCTTCCTCTCCATCGTGGGCACTCAAACCTTTGTGTTACTGCAGAAACTTTTCCCCCATGCATCTCCTCGTGATCTAGAATTCGATCAAATTGTAGAAGCACTGAATGCTCATTATGAGAGAAAAGTTCTCGTAGCAGCAGCGTGGTACAGATTTTTCAGACTGAAAAAATTACCGGTGCAGTCACACCAGGAAAGGATCACTGAGCTGAAGGGCTTAACCCGCAAATGTAAATTTACTTGTTCTTGTGGACTTTCATATAGTGACATGATGTTGAGAGACGCTATCACGCAGAACATTCAGGACCCCAGAATTAGGGCAGCAATTCTAAAACAGTCTGACCCCTCATTAGACAGTGTACTGCAGCTTATTGAAGCGCATGATACCTTTGACTTAGCAGATGTAGAAATGCAAAGCCACAGAGTTAATGTAGTGCGCCGTAACGGATGCTTTCTTAGCCGTAGTTCTCACTATAGCACTAGTGATTCTTTCAATTCTACCGGCCGTGCTGAACAGACAGTGAACAGTAGCCAGTGTAAAAGTGCGACACAAAGATCGCCCTGTTGTGTTAGAAACAGTAATTTGAATAACGGGCACCAACGCTCATTTCAGAAAAATGTTCGTAAGTCTTGCCCTCAGTGTGTAACTCGCCACAAGCATGCGCAATGCCCTAGGCGTAACGCCACCTGTTATCAGTGTGGACAATCAGGGCATGTACAAACAGTGTGTATGCAAAACAAAAATTCAAAGAACGGTGCCATTAGGAATAGTACTTTGCAGAGTGCGAGAACAGTTCATTCCGTAAATGTTATACACGCTGTGGATTTAGACAGTGCTTCTCTTGATTCTGAAATGCAAGGACGTTCTTCTGCAGCTACATCACAAATATGTAGTGAGCCACGTCACAAACATCCTCGAGCGCGTTAAACAGTGCAGCGGAAAAGGGTTCGGGACAAACAAAATGACTATGTACATTGCAATCCTGTAGTGAAACTAGTGCCTTCTACAACTCCTCCTTGTAATAGTGCCCAGTACTGTGTAGCTAGTGACAGTAGACTTGATGCAGCTACTCAAAAGTTTAGTGCAGTAGTTAGTGAATCTGTAGTAGTCTCGCATTGCGCGGACGCCGACCCGGTGGTAGTGCCATCTAGTGACAGTGCTGTTAATCCGCTGTGTGCCGATTCTGCGCCTCTTACTTCACTACACGGCCCGCGCATGCGCAAGCGCAGCAAACAAGCTCTATTAGACGTTGCCCACATTCGCTCACCTGTCGAGCGCCACAAGCAAAAACTTTTTGTGACTCTTTCTATAGAAAATAAGACTGTGCGATTTCAGCTTGATAATGGTTTCATTGTCACATTAATAAATAAAGATACGTATGAACTTCTGGATTCGCCAAAATTGTCGCCGTCACAGCAAGTGTTAACAGCATATACAGGTCAAAATATTGTCGTGCTAGGAACGTGTAGCCTGCCCGCCTCTTTTCAAGGTGTAACAAAAACAGTTGCTTTTGTTGTTCTTCCGGCCAAATCTACACAGAACATTTTTGGACTAGATGCATTTGACTTGTTTGGATTATCAATTCAAAGAGATGTACTGCAAATTTCGTCAGTGGTGCCTCAGGATAAAATCAGTGCATTGTGTGAAAAATACAGTGATTTGTTTTCGCCGGAACTAGGTTGCACAAAGGACTTCGTGGCACATGTAACTTTGAAAGAATCTGCTGTACCAAAATTTCGTAAATCTAGACCAGTGCCTATCGCAATTCGTGATAAAGTTGCTGAAGAACTTAAACGTTGGCAAGATAGTGGGGTGATTTCTCGTGTTTCTGCGAGTCAGTGGGCCTCGCCTTTAGTAATTATAACCAAGCCGTCGGGAAAACTTCGTCTCTGCGCGGACTTCAAATCAACAGTGAACGGTCAAACAATTGTAGACACTTATCCCCTGCCCAGACCTGACGAACTGATGGACAAATTAGGACAGTCTCGCTTCTTTTCTACGATTGATTTAGCAGAGTCATACTTACAGATTCAGCTTGATAACGACTCAAAAAAGTTTTTCGTCATTAATACTCACATGGGTCTTTTTCAATTTCAATGCCTACCCTTTGGCAGTTCTTCCGTCCCCTCTATTTTTCAGCGTTTTTTGGAACAGCTGACAGTTTCTGTATCGTGCTGTTCGAACTATTTAGATGATATTGTGGTCTCAGGACGCACAGTTGAAGAACATTTATCAAACCTGGAGTGCCTTTTCAAAGTGTTGACTGCAGCAGGTCTACGTTGCAATAAAGCAAAGTGTTCGTTTTTTCAAACTGAAATAGAGTACCTAGGCCATGTGATTAATGCCCAAGGAATTCATCCCTTACAGTCACATCTTAGAGCAATCAAAGACTTGCCTCCTCCTAAGAATGTGCACGAATTGCAAGCAGTAATGGGAAAGCTTAACTATTATTTCAGATTTATTCCCAATGCCTCTCAGATTGCAGCTCCACTGCGTCACTTACGTAGGAAGAATGTTCCTTTTGTATGGTCTAATGATTGCCAAGTTGCCTTTGACAAATTAAAGTCTGCACTACTCAGTTATGCATGTTTGATTCCCTTTGACCCCCAGAAACCTGTAGTGCTAGCAGTGGATGCCTCGTCGTACGGTCTGGGTGCAATATTGTCACATCGTACTGGTTCTCACGATAGTCCTATTACCTTTGCATCCAAGCTACTGACGCCAACGCAACAGAATTACAGTCAGATAGAAAAGGAGGCCTTAGCAATCATTTATGGCGTCACAAAGTTTCATCATTATCTCTATGGCAGAAAATTCCATTTGTTGACTGACCACAAGCCTCTCACGTCGTTCTCACCCACAAAGCCAATTCCGCCACGAACGGCACAAAAGCTTCAGAGATGGTCCTTAATATTGTCAAATTATCAGTATGAGATTTTGTACCGACCTACCACTAAACATGCCAATGCGGACACACTTTCCCGACTTCCGGTTGGCCAGGATGTGTCGTTTGATTCTTCAGAAATGGCATGTTGTCAGATAGACTCCAGAGATGCTTCCGCTGTTGGAGACTTCCCTTTGAACTCTCGTCGGGTTGCACAGGAAACAGCTGCGGATGCAGACCTAAGTGTGGTAGCACGTTTTGTTCGCTTTGGGTGGCCTGCCAGAGCCTCTGGTTCGACGTTATTTTGCACAACGTCATGCATTATCTTTAAGTCAGGGTGTACTGTTGTTGCATACCGACAATGACCAAGCAAGACTGATTGTTCCTCGTTCCCTGCAACGAGAAGTGTTACGCCTCCTGCATCAAGGACATTGGGGTATTGTTAGGACAAAGCAACTGGCCAGACGTCACTGTACCTGGGTTGGTATGGACGCTCAGATAGAGCGCATGACGTCACCGTGTACAGTTTGTGAGGAGCATCAGGTGGCTCCTCCGCAACGTTTCTCAGACTGGCCACGCCCCAAGGGACCATGGCAACGTTTACATATTGACTTTGCCGAACCTTTCTGGAATACGCGCTGGTTAATTGTTGTCGACGCTTTCAGCAAGTTTCCTTTCGTGATTGTCATGAACTCAACGACGGCGTCTAGTACAATCAGTGCCTTAACATCAATGTTTTGCATTGAAGGTTTGCCTGAAACTATCGTCAGTGACAATGGACCTCAGTTTGCTAGTGCAGAATTTCAACAGTTTTGTTGTGTGAATGGCATTCAGCATATCACCACCACACCTTTTCACCCTCAGTCCAATGGTGAAGCAGAACATTTCGTTCAAACATTCAAGTCTCACATGGAAAAGATGAAATGTCAGCACTCCAGGCAGCAAGCTCTTAAAATTTTCCTGTCTATGTATCGGTGCATGCCACGTGACGGCCTTTCTCCTGCCGAGCTGCTACATGGCCGCCGTCACCGCACTCTCCTTCACCTGCTGCAACCTCCCACGCATTGAGTCGGTTCGTATGGCGTACGCATTTTCAGGTTTCTATGCCGGTGCTGTACAGGGTGTTTGCTGGCAACAAGAAGACATGGTTACCGGGCATCATTCGGCGTGTGCTCGGTCGCAATATGTATGTTGTACGTTCTTCCACAGGGTCGGAGCTGCAGCGCCAGGCAAACCAGTTGCGCCTGCACAGGCCGCGCGATCCTGTCTCTGGTTTCTTGATTCCACACCCAGTTCACCGCCAGGGAGCACAGACACATTGCTCGCCGCCGGGCCCAGCGTCCCTGGACTACGAGAATGTCCCGATGGATGTCGACGTGCCTCCTACGGCCCCTCTGCCTCCGTTGCCACCTCAGCTGCCAGCGTCAAGGAGAGGGACTCCAGGACCGTGCGTGCCCCCGCCGCCTGGGCCACACACCTCAGAAGAAGTTGACCTGCTCCCTCTGGGCGGAGGCGTGCGCCCTTCCCCTGGTTTTGGCGGGTTTCCCGGGGGATTGAAAGGTGTTAACTGGGGCGCGGACGGCGTCTTGATCCCAGCCTTAGCTACTACGCCCCCCATCCCACCAGTAATGCCCCCGCACAGGCCCTCCTCCCAGTGCCGTCGCCGTGGCCCTCAACCCTACGCCACGACGACGCGGCGGTTTGAGGGGGAGGGGTGTGGTGTCGCACGGCGCGGCATTCTTACGACATCAGCCACAAGCGCCCTCTGCTACAACTCCGCTCGTGGCCACCACTGAACGGCATCGTTCACTTGGGACTGAGGTAGGAACCAGCTACACCTCGGAATCAGATAGGCACCAGTGAAGACTTGGCTATCGGATAGGCACTAGGCAGGCCTCTAGCTCAACTATGTATCAGCATTCTGCAGTACTGAGCTATGTAAAAGTTAGGTATTACTAAGTCTAAAAAAAATGTTCAAATGTTTGTAATTCTATCGGACCAAACTGCGTGGTCATCAGTCCGTAGCTTACAAACTACTTAAACCTAGGTAAACTAACCTAAGGACAAACACACACACCCATGCCCCAGGGAGGACTCGAACCTCCACGGCGAGCAACCGCGCGCTCCGCAGCGAGACGCTTTAGACCGCTCGGCTACTCCACCGTGGCATTACTAAGTCTCTAAGAAATATATATCTCGTTCTAATTTACTCTAGTGTTTCTAGTTTCTGCTGTCCCACTGGCTGGTCACCTCCTACCTGCACAAGCGTGCATCCTTTATTCCTGTGTCGGTCTTTCTACTCGGCCACCGACACCTACGACGGAAACGAGAACAAAAGCGGCGACGAGGCTGGGACACAAAAGTGGCGACGAGGATGGGATACAAAAGATAGAATTGGAAGACTACTTGTGGAAGTTATAGAAAAGGATAATCTTACAATACTGAATGACGGAACACCTACTCAAATCACTAGGCTAGGTCAACGTCCCAGTGCCGTGGACGATATTTTGGCTTCACCTGCTATTGCGGTGACTACTACTTCGGAACTATTACAAGAGCCTCTCGGCTCGGACCACCTACAAATTTTAATAACACTATCACATGTAGCTCATGCTGATAAAAACCATGATCCCATTTATAAATGGAACACAAGGAAAGCTGACTGGGACAAATTTAAAGAGAAGACTGCAGAATATTTATACATCTATGTCGAACGTGAAAATGCCTATGAAGATTATATAAATTTACTTCAAATGATGAAACATGCAGCCAATTCTGCAATTCCTCGCTGTTCAACTTTTCGCAATCGCAGCATGCGCTCTCCAGTTTGGTGGGATGAAGAATGTGACACTGCTATCGCCAAAAGACGACAATCATTAAAGACTTACAGGAGGTACCCTACATTTGAAAATTATATGCAACACACTCGTGTACAAGCATCAGTGAAGCGTTTATTGAAACAAAAGAAAAGAACCAGTTGGAAAATCTTTTGTGATAACCTAAATACAACCACTACAATGTCCTCAATATGGAATAAGATCAATCGTATTCGCAGAATGCCCAATCGCTCTTATGTATCCCTCACACTTTCGCCACATGTTCTGACGAAAATTTTACAGTCTGTAACGCCGGATTCAGTGGAACACGATATGGAAGTTTTTCAGCCAGAGAATGATCTACCACATGTTCTTAGTGAACCATTCAATGAAAAGGACCTTAATAGGGCATTGTTACGGGATACAAACTCTGTCCCCGGACCGGATAACATATCTTACAAAATGATTCGGCTACTTCCGACGGTGGGGAAACAGCTATTACTTAAAGTATATCATGCAGTATGGTTCCTTCATACAGATATAAAAGAACTAAAAACGGGACAAATTATTCCTATTTACAAGAGTGGAAAACCTCGGGAAGAAGCTACATCATACAGGCCAATAACGTTACTGTCATGCTATTACAAAAGTTTTGAGTGCATGATGAAACATCGATTCGAATGGTGGGTAGAACATCAGAACTTACTTCCAAATGGTCAATATGGCTTTAGAAAGGGTCATGTTGCGTTCTTGTCATCACTAATCAGTTGTTTCCTAACAATGGCCTAATGATCCTAAAACTGGTTTGAAGTGAATACAAAATTTAGTAAAACAAATAGTCTGTTTGTTTTAACCTGAAGTAAGGAAATGTTCTACCAAGAAGTGACGGATGAATCCATACAAAATTGCTATTTCTTCATAAGCCGTGGTGGAGTGGCCAAGCGTTCAAAGGTGCCTAGCTGCGGAGCGCGCCTCTGCTCGCCGTCAATACATTCCACCCACAGGCTAATGGTAGAACAGAAAAGATTCACAAAAATGATAGGAAAAATGCTGAGCTATTATGTCACTTTTCAGCGTAACAATTGGGACATGTTTCTAGGTGCCGTAGTATGCGCATACAACTCCAAGATGCACGAAAGTACAGGTTTATCCCCATATGAGGTGGTCTTCATTGGTAAAATGTCACTTTTTGAGTTCTGTATAAAAATCCAAAAAGAAGACATTTCATCAGTAAAGGAATTTGTGGGACAGATGAAAACAATTTGGAGTCATGTAAAGAAAATGAACACGAAGCACCAAATGACTCCATAATAGTAAAGCAGTATTACAAAAATATCATCTGGGACAAAGAGTAATGATGACCAATCCCTATGTGCCAAAAGGTAAAACAAAAAAGTTCGTTCCATGTTACCATAGTCCGTTTCAGACAAGTGAAATGACGTCACATGTAAACATTTAACTACAGCTCCCTACTCGTACCGAGGTAGTTCACATTAGCAGAATTCAGTCATTTAAGGGAAATATTGAGGTGGTGCCACTTGTGGCAATAGCAGAACAACAAAGTTCAAAGAAGAGCAGGAAAAGAAAGGAAAAATGTTTCGGTAGCTAACCCAACACATTTCTATGCACTTAGTCCTCGGACAAGAGTAAGGAACTAATAATCAACTAATAATTGAGCATCTTCTGAACAACTTGATAGATTCAACCCAACTCACTTCCTTGCCTTTCAGCAAGGCCACATACCCATGGAACTGCTTTTAGAGCATGTACAGAATTACTGGCAGAAAGAAAGACAAACAATAATTATTAGTTCCCAAACCACAGCTGCCAGCATTTTTTGTATAGCCATTGGTCTTATATGTGCTCTCTGTACAAGAGAAGAATTGCCCAAGTCGCATCCCTGTCAACCATCACATTGAATATTCCCAACAACGAAGCTTGGCACTGAGCAAAGGAATGAAAAATAACAGTATTCAGGACTCTTGATTGAGCGATTAAGCAGTAAAGACTGGACTGTGAGTCACAGTGATTTTTCTGGACACTGGATTTGTTTTTGAGCCCTGGGAGATGCCAGAATATGGGGGGGGCAAATTATTTTTTTCATGAAGGTGAAGAATGTAGAGATGGAATTTGCTATCTGATAATTTTAGTAAAGTTAAAAACAATGTAATAGAAATGTAATTGACCTGTTCAACTCTTGTGCTGCAAAAGCAGCCAGGACAGTGTCACAAGTGGAGACGACCACAGCTTGGGGATCTGGGCCAGCATACTATGTACCACGGAAACCCGGCCGAACATCGCCCCCATGTTGTCAGCACCAGTGACACCGATCCACCCTGGTAGGTTCTGGACGACCTACTAACAGGGTGGAAACTGTGGAATTAAGCAGGAATGACTATTACTTAAAGACACCATTCGAACCCTGGTCGTGGGAGGTGCGGTAGTCAGAGTGGAGGGCAGACCCTGTGTCAGTCACTACCGCAGCCCGCTGCTGTCTGCCTGCTCTTCATGATGCCATCAGTGGGCAGCGAATTCACAACCCTGGCAACTCCGTTGGCAAGCACCAAACTCCTGATCCTGATACCGGACACCACGGGCTAGCGGCAAGCATGGCACCACAGCTCCAGGTCATTGCTCAATGGCCAATCTTGACAGTCCAGCCTTCTGACCTCATAGTGGCACATCTTAATACACAGCCTGACAATGTTGCCAGCCACCGGGCCACTAATGTGGGCAAAACTGCTCACCCATGAACTATGTAAAGCAAATGAAACGGTAAACCTGACACTGTGTAAATAATGAAAAGAATTGTTATGTCCCCAGGAACTGCTGTTCACCATCCACCTCCACTTCCTCCACAGCAAAGAACCCAGAGCAACGCCCAATGCAAGTAGAGCTGCCGTAACATTTTTGGAAGCCCCATTACATTTACATCTAGCTACAAAATATTTCTAGTTTAGAAATGTTTGTAGTGTAAATGATACGTGTCATGCCATTTTACTTATAAAGAATTGATTCATTTCATTCATAATAATGGAGATGACCCTGATCTACAATACCAGTACAGTTCAGGAAAGAATGCTAATTACTGTATGTGCTGGCTTACCAATCTGCCTTCTTCATTGAGAATACACACAAACTGAAAATTTACTTCCAGTAGCTAACTCAGTTAGGAACTGTCTTAATTGATGAAAAATTTCTATTTAAGTAGCTCCGGGCTAATGCCTTTACATTTTATGTGGTTAGAAGTGCTTCCTTTAATATGACTTGTTAGGGACTTAAATGTCACTCGTATTTTGATAGCTCTGTTCAGGAAACATATGATAAATTTCAGGGTCCTCTGAGAAGCCTGACTTTGGAGGTCCTTTACTTCTGTTCTACAATTTAATTTTGTTTAAACATTCCACAATTTTTATGATTATACAGCTGCATGGAATGGCCGCATAGTCTAAAGTGTTATGCTATGGACTGGGTGGCCGTTACAGCCAGTTGTTTGAGTCCTCCCTTGGGCATGGGTTTGTGTTGTCCTTTCTATCAGTTAGTTTAAGAATTTTGTAAGGCTAGGGACTGATGATCATTGCAGTTGGGTTCAACTGGTTTACTAACATTTGAACATGATTATACAGTATATATACTGCGACATTTTTACAATATTTACAAGTTTATCATTTATAAATAATTACAAAAATTTTCAATTATAATTTTTATAAAATTTCAATTAAACAACATCCACCCCCCATGCATACTTTGTTACCTTTTTCCTTCTTTTGGGAAATGGAAAGTGTTTTATTCTATTCCTGCCTTTGAATTTAACTTTCCTTTAAGTAGGCAACACTTTTACATGATTTTAACACACGGCTTTGAGATGTTCCTTCAAATTTCTTTGGATGATACTTAGTTCCTTTATACTAAGAGGCAGTCTAGCATTTAGAGGGTCACTATCATTAATTTCAGTCTTTGGTAAGTATGTAATAACTTTCCCATTTCTAGTATTGTGGTCTCTTTTTTTTTTTTTTCGTGGTTTTAGGGCGCACAACTGTTGAGGTCATTAGCGCCCAACACTGCCCTTAGTAAAATTGAACCTGGTTGGAACTTAAATGGCTTTCGCTATATTTGCACGATGTATAAAAAGTAAAACTCTGTTAGCAGAATGTGGATCATCAGCTAAAATATCAGACATTTCAAATGGTAAACATAGATCATAACGGAGATGATTAAAAAACAGACATTGCACTAAAAGATGATACACAGTAAAAGGTTCATCACAGTGCTCACATAAGGGAGCCGGATCACCACGAAGTAAATGCTGGTGGCTATAATGGCAGTGGCCAATACGAAGCCGGGCCAGAACAATCTCCTCTCAGTGAGAGGGTCGATATGACGTTGACCAGAGATTAGGCACAGTTTTAATGGCTCGCAATTTGTTCCCTGACAGGGATGACCAATGTAAAAACCAACGGGAGATAATACGCTGGGAGACACCAGCGCGAAGGTCATCAGTGCTAGTAGAAAAGGTAGATAGCCGAGGAAGGAGAACTGTCTCCTTGGCAGCCGTATCCACACACTCATTCCCCAACACCCCCATGTGGCCAGGGACCCACAGAAATGTCACAGTGGTTACGCTCACTGAAAGAGAGGTAAGGCAATTGTGGATACTTTGTACCAGGGGATGGACAGGATATAGCGTGCGAAGGCTCAACAGAGCACTCAGAGTGTCCAAGCAAATTAAAGTCTTATTGAGCAAGTTTCACTGGACGTATTGGGTGGCTTGATATAATGCATACAGCTCAGCTGTAAAAATGGAACTCTACTCAGGGAGACGATATTTAAATGAGGCATTGCCAACTACAAAGGCACACCCAACACCCTGGTCTGTCTTTGAGCCATTAGTGTAGATGAACAAATTGTCTTCAAATTTGAACCGGAGTGCGAGAAATTCTCTCTGGTAAACGAAACTGTGTGTGGAGTCCTTTGGAAGAGAATGAAGGTCCAAGTTAACACGGACTTCGGGGCTTCGCAACGGTGGAGAGGTGCTCTCTCCAGTCGAAAAAATATCAGGCAGTGTAATGCCAAGATGGCCGAGTAACAAACGCAAGCGTACTCCCGGTGGTAGCAGAGCAGATGGGCGCACGGCAAAGAGACCGTCAAGTGAGGAATTAAATAAAATAGCATATGTTGGGTGTCCTCGCATGGATGACAAACAGCTAGCGTAACGGCTAAGCAGGAGTTCCGAACTTCTTGGAGCCCTGATGATGCTCCTTGGTTGGCTCAGATATTTTGGAAGGGGTGCGAAGGAAATCCTTGCGTGAATGCTCCTTCTTAGACTTACGGGTCTCAATCTGTGGTTTCACAGATGCAGATAAAGATTTGGAATAGGTATTCGCCATTGTCGATGTAGACTGTTTGACGACTACAGTAGTAAACTGTAGATCACATGTCTGTGTGGCCATATCCCATGTTGGTGGAGGCACTGAAACTACGTGGTGGGGGTCTTAGGCTCACGACTGGCTTACATCTTATGTGGAACTTGTATTGGAACCTTTTCCTTGACAAGTATTTCCTGTATGGCCCGTTCATCGGCAAACACGGGACTTTCCCGGGAGGAGGCAGCATGATTTCCATTACAACTTATGCAATGGGGTGACGGTGGTGGACAATTCCCCTCATTTGCATCTTTACCACAGGTGACGCATGTTACCGGGTTCTTGCACGACTGACTTGTGTGATTAAAGTGATGGCACTGGTAACACCGAGTGGTGTTAGGGATATAAGATCATACTGTGACTACCACATATTCTGCCTTGATCTTCAGTGGCAGAGCCACTCAGTCGAAGGTCAGGAACACTGTGCGAGTGGGGACTAAAACGTTGTTCTCTTTTTTCATCACTCGGTGTACTGCGATCACACCTTGCGCTGCCAGATATTCCTTTAGTTCATCCTCAGTCCAAACAGGCTGAGTAGACTACCACTCGGTAATAATTTAGGGTTGGATGAAGCTCATCACCAACCGGGTTGCTATGGAGCAAATTAGCCTTCAGCAGCAGCTGTGCCACTTTCTGTTTCCAACAGTATTGTTCCATTACGTAGGCGGTTGCAGGTCTTAACTGGGCCGGCAATGGCATCAACCCCTTTCTGAATGATAAATGGGTTCACCGACGAGAAGGGTTTTCCTTCCTCAGTGGCATCAACCCCTTTCCGAATGATAAATGGGTTCACCGACGAGAAGGATTGTCCTTGTACAGGTAACCACAAGGAACTTAGATGCCTGTAAATTATTCTGTTCAGACACACTATTGTCCAGTACATCAACTTCTAGAGACTCTTTACATTTTCTTTTTTTGATAACCATCGCGGATGTATCCCCCACAATTGCCAGTGTCTCCGATGGCACACTCCTTCCTGCTGGGGGCCCCCAACGGAAGCACACCCGCCTTGGGTGATTGTTCCCACCCCAGGTCACACCTCCCGATCTACAGACGGAGGGACCAATCGGCGAATCGGAAAGGTATCAGCGCAAGCAATCGCCCCCCCCCCCCTCCCCCCTGGCCTGGCCTTAACCAGGGGGTACGCACGCACCCTACATCCCTACATGCCAGCCCGGGGCTGGGACTTACGCATTACCCAGTCACCCATATGGGTGGCCTTCGGGTGCGTACAGGGAGGAGGAAGAGAGAAATAGTAGAGGAAGAAGCCTCAAATGCAGATGAGGAGGCAAATAAAGAAGTGAAAGAAGAGCTTAAACCAAAAAGATCAGTATGTCGGTTCCCTGAAGGATGCACGAAACCTGATCCCCAAGAGAGGGGAAAAGGACAGTAGGAGAAGCGTCATGTAGCACAGAAAGGAAAGAGTGCCACAAAGGCTGGGGCCCCCTGCTCGCCACGCACATACTCACCACAGAGTGGTGAGCCCCCTGGGGGGTATTGTGGTCATGAATGGTAATTTACAATTTCTCATTTGAAAAAGTAGGCCTCTTTCATGTGTACAAACCTGGTACAGTTAATATTTTTAATTCTTTGTTTTTGTATGTATCACATGGCATTAATTTCACTATCCAATTAATAGCTTTATTTTCTAGTTCATCTTTAGAGCACATTTTTAATTCTTGTACTGTATAAAATGCTTATTTTAATGCTATTTCTGTATGTTGTTTTTATGTATTGCATATGCACAAATCAAGTGGCAGTGCCTTAAATTTTATGTCCGTACGATTAGTATCACATTCGGTGTTTCTAAATTCCAGTATAAGCATTCTCCATATTGATTTTCCTTATCGAGTTTGTATCGATATGGTAGATGTGATTAATTTTGCGTAGGTATGTTAGGTGCAAATAATGAATGTATTTATGAATAATGATTCAGTACTTTGAGTCAGCCAAAGTATTTGTTTCTCAGTAACAAATACATTCGGTTTACCACAGCGCTACAATTTACCACTCTTTGAAATACCTATATCTACTAGGCACATTAGGAAAGAATTTCATTACACAAATTTAACATTCTTTTGGTTTTTATTATACATTTCCTCATTTTTACAAATTAGTTGTGTTACAGAAAAATGTTTCAATTGCACATTATTTTTCCAATTGTAGTAACACAACATGCAATCATGGCACAACAAAAATATTCAGTTCCTCAGCTGCAAGTGATAACTACCTCTAACCCACTCAACAATACTATGAAATAAATGTGACTTAAAACACTGAGAATTAGCTTGACAACAAATTTCACATTATGGTTCTGGATTAAACATTTTATTTAATTCACAGAAACTTACACTTACTCTTAAATATATTTATCTCATTAGCAAATGCAACAGGGTACAGAGGCAGACTGCGTATCTGTTATGTAAAGAAATAGAATTATCACAATATCCATAGCTTACCAAGAATGATTGTCTTAAAGGCACAGAGTTTATTCTGAATTTTATTGTATTTTATTTTTTACTGTATAAACCAGCTGTTCTGGCTTGTAAAACTGTGATACATTAAGTTTTGTACCACAGCCTTCCCATCTATCACTTTTCATTAGGGGGACTGATGACCATTGTAGTTTAGTCCCCCTTAAAAAACCCAACAACAACAACAACAACTTTGCATTAAAAGATGTCTCACATAAATGAAAACCCAAAATGATCAGAATGTTCAACGGGAGGCTGTGAAATTATAGTTACACACTATACCACACAAATAACTAAAGATTAACTAAGAAAAAAAATTACATAATTGGTTTCCTGCTATTAAAATATGAGCAACTGAGAATTACAGATGTCCATCTATGCAGCAAAATTTCTTACAATTGACCCACAATTACCAACTAATGGAAGAACTACTTCAAAAATGGGGGCAGCTTCAATAGAGTCCATAAATGCATGAGCGCACAGAATAGGTTAGTGAGACACAGGAACTTTCAATACATGGTTTTCAATGGCAATAAGAACACTGAGATCAGCAGAATAAAAATATTTACACTCAATTTTAAAAAAGTACAGTGCTAAGTTTTTACTTCTTAGTAAAACTCTTTTCAATTAAAAAGAAAGTGAAAATAAAACAAGCAGCAATCCAGTTCAATTATGAAAATGTATTCATTTCATGTGGAAACAATGAAAGTACTGAATCAGACCAAAATAAAAAAAGACAACTAATAACAGACCAAACGTAGAGAGACAGAGAGAACAGGAAGTTATTAATCAAACAGTACAAGATAGGGAAAGGGCAACTTAGCTAATACAGGACGACTCCCAGATAACGATACTACCTACGTATCTCATTTCTGGAACATATCCGAGTGCAAACATTTGCACACAGATAAAGCATTATCATTGTCATCAAAATAATAATAGCTCTTTGTCCTCAAACTTGCTTTCCTACAGCCTACAAAAATTCAAAAATCCCCCCCCCCTCTCTCTCTCTCTCTCTCTCTCTCTCTCTCTCTCTCTCTCTCTCTCTCTCTCTCTCTCTCACACACACACACACACACACACACACACACACACACACACACACAGTGACTTGATTTACTGACAGATGTAAAAATTCAAATGATCTAATTACAAGCAATTGAACTAAATAATAAAACATGTATCAGAAGCTACGTAATGCAAAACAGAGACATAAATTTAACAGTCAGCAAGTACTATAATTACACATATAGGTAATACTTTGGATATAGACATACAACACTTATCAAATACTTGAATAAATAATGTACATGGCAATGATGTCTTTTCACAACACAATTAAACACAATTCTATGGAATAGAAAAACTGCTAATTAAGAAGTAAGAATACAGTCACAATGAAATAAGAAGACAAAACATAGATGTGTTCAATGGCAGTTTTTTTCAGACTGACTTTAGTAACACACTGTAAAAATACAAAATAAGTAAAGTTTAAGAGTAAAAAACATAAAAATGTTATGTCTTATGGTTTGAACATTCCATTTGAAAATACAGTGTATACAAAGTATTAAGCTAGGAAACAGTTAATTTGAAGGTAAAAATAGCAAAGTTTTTATAAAACAACACCAGGTTTAGAGAGGTGATAACTGGAAGTTTTTTTATCAATCAAATTTCAGTTACCAATTTCCACCTCCCCTCCCTCCCTCCCTCACACACACACACACACACACACACACACACACAAACAAAACAAACAATTTTTTTTTTTTTTTTAATTTCCATATTATTCATTGTTTTAGCCAACTTCTCTTTCTCTTTAATACTATTCCTTTCACATGATAGGTAACAACTTTATACAAAAATCTAACAATAATTGCATATAAAACATCTTACTTTCTTTTTTGGTACTTGCTTGAAGCTTTTGCATAAGTGCTATAACAGCTTCTTTGATTAATACAATGAAACACTGTATACAACAGGTATAAAAGAATACACTCACAAATACTTCTTATTCTGAAAATATGGACAATATTAACATGATCTACAAGTACTTCCTTTGTACTCAATGCATGTGAATTACCACACTGTGTATAAAATGGAACCTACAATCTTTAGCAATATGTTAAAGACATAATTATTTGCAGTTTAAAATAGGGTTTTAAACACTTATATGTATCACATTATTAACATAACTACAAGGAAAACAGCCACAATTTATCACTTTCTTGTTTCAGTTAATACATACAAGACCAACATGTGTATAAAATATATTTTCCACATCCTTCAAACTTAAGTATTAGGCATGTGCATGTAATGAGTGGAATTTTGTTGGAACAGGCAAATTCATAATAGGAATGCTTACTTATCCTCCCTTAAAAATAGGAGAAAGGAAGGAGGTGAAAGGAGATCATCACAGTCTATAATCACAACCTATTGTTATAAAATAATTGTGATATAACACAATTGAATATTGGTATTTCAATAAATAAACTGTGCACAATGATTAAAGTCAACAAGATCCAAACTGATTACTAATCATATATCCTTGCTTGATCAACCACTAGAAACATTTTCATTTGATGCAAAAATGCAGTATAAATGTTTTTTTCAGTATTAATGAAAATATTTATCAGAAATGCTGAAGAGTTACAATGAAAATCAGACTTTTTATATCTTCTTTTTTATGAATGGCATCTAATAATTAAGAAATGGTCTTATTTTTGTTTACATTCATGTTCAAAGGAAATTGTGTGTTTTCCAATGTTACAAAAAGTTGGAGGGCACTGGGTTTGAAAAGCATTACCCATTTACAGAGACATTCATTACTAGAATACTTAATTAAGCTTAAATAAAATGGCAGTGAATGAGAATATTGTTGTGTACAGTAAACACACTTGCCTGTTCATGTGTTTGTAACTACTTCCACAGGGAAAAAATATACTATATAAAAGTTTTAATAATACAGTATTTAGCTAGTGTACAGTGTTCCTCATTCAAAAATCACACACATGCCTAATTTATCACCCCCCCAATAACATCATTTACCTTATGTATCAACAACATAATGACTTTCATTCAATCACAACAGTGCATAATCAAATACTTTTCCATGCAGCTTGAAAATCATTTTTCAGCATTCAGCTTGCATGCATTAATACTAATAAACAGTAAATCATCATATTTTTTCAACATAATTAGCAGGAAATAGTCCTTGAAGTTCACCAAGCCGTCCCAGCCACCAACCGCCATCAACTGAAATTCAAAATATTTCATTTTCAGAATAAAAACACACATACTGAAAACTAAAGCCCACACCAACATCATTAACTTAAGGTATAAGATAACTGTTCATGCAGAATTGAAATTCTGCTCACTCTTAGAATTTTTATTTAAGAATGCACAGAAATGAAATCAAACTTGTGTGAAAGTGATTAGCTATTTTTTTTCCATGTCAGCAGCTCAGCAAGCCTCTTTACAGCCTCATTAAAAGCCTCCATTATTGACATTATAATGAAACAAATAATGATCCAAATTTTTAATTTGCAATTCAAATAACAATAACAAATTAGTACAAATAGTTAAACAGCTTTTTGGGTTTGGATGAAACACTCTTACAACACTAAATTCTGAAGGAGCAGAAAAACAAAGTCTACGGATTCTGCTTTTCATTTACTGCTATAAAGAATACACTAAATTTGGTGGCCAGTGATGTGAATTTGAAGTCACCTGTATTGTGATAACATGCACTTCTTTGGGCTCTTTTAATGTCCTCTGCCAATACCTCCTGCTAAGAACCCCACACTATGCAGCAGAGCTCAAAGAGAGGATGGATAAGTGTAGTGCAGGCAGTCTCTTTAGTAACTCTGTTACAACTTCTAAGTGTTCCGCCACTAAGCTGTCTTTGGTTCCCCTTCTACGCATTCCTTCCAACTGAAGTTTGTCGTAGTAGTATTTCCTAGATATTTAGTTGAATTTATGGCTTAGTGAATTGCTTTTAGTACTTATATGGATGACTAGCTAAATTTCGCATCATACAGACATCTTATCTTCATTATTCTGCAGTTGGTTTTGATTTTCTGACGACTTTACTCGACAGTAAATGACAGCATCATTTGCAAATAACTTAAGAGGACTGCTCAGATTTTCAACAGCACAAAACCTGTAACACTACCTTGGGAAATGCCAGATATCACTTTCGGTTTAGTTGAAGACCTTCCATCAATTACTATCAACTGTGTCCTTTGACAGGAAATCACCGATACCAATCATACACCTAAAACAATATTCCATGAACACACAATTTGGTTAAAAGCTGCTTGTTATGTACAATGTCAAAAGTCTTCTAGAAATTCAGAAATGTGAAAGTAATTTGCATGCTCCCTCACAGGAAAGATTGTTAGACTTAATGACTTTTAAGTTTGATTACAAAACATAAGCTTGGGCTGTAATGAGACAAACTAGCAGATCTTGACACAAATGTTATGCTGTTCATTCATGAAAATCTTGTGATTTGAGATATATGTATATAGGCACCAAAATACTTCCCTGTGACTTGCCAGTTATCTAATACTGGTTTGCTAAATTGAGCTTATTTTTGTGACTAAATGTTTGGAAAACATGGTAAAATGTGTTAAATAATAGGGTTGTGTCCTAGTGGTTCAGCCGAATCCATTATTCGCCGAATCTTTAACACTAGCTTCGAGATTCGATGCATAATGGCCGAATACTACTGAATCCCGAATCCAAAGTTTATATGGAAATCTTCAATTACGAGTATTGTAGTTTACTCTGCATAAAAGTGTGCTTCCGTTTGCATTATTTACTTAATTTTCCATAGATCCGCTGAAAGATGTGACATCATAAAACAAAACGATCTCACTTTTAATTTATTCAAGTGAAACCACTACAAAACTTACACTGTTGCATGGCTATTGTAAAAACAATCTACCATATTTGCCCAAATCTAAGACACACTTTCTTCCAGTTTTTGCAGTCCAAAAAACCACCTGCAGTTTAAATCAAGAACAAAGTGAATGAAATTTTGCAAAATGGCTCTAGGAACCCCCACAAGTAACTTTTCCCGTCTATAAGCAGTGCTACACAGGCTTGCTTAGCAGATGCAAATATAAATACTCCATCTAAAACTTTTCTGCTCGTAAGAAAAAAAGGAAGACGAGTCTAATTTCCTTCTTATTTTTGACTATTGACTTTTAATAAACCATCAAATAAAGGAAATAGAACTTTAGTATTGCTCTGCTTCAAATGTAGCACCCTTTCATAGTAGCAACAAAAGTAAATTTCTTTACGTAAATACCAAAAATACATAAGGCTTTAGGATTCTTGCAAGAGTTGCCTCATTCTGTTTTCATCTACTGCTTTGTCGAATTTTGTTAAGTGCTGGGGTATGTGAACTGTAATGAATCACTAGGATTTCAAGAAGAAAGTTATTTATTATGTGGAAAAAAAGTTCTAATTATGCAACAGCCAAGTGGGATGACATCAACTCAGAAACCACTTGACGTTTGTTTCAATAAATCGTTTAACTTCAAGTTTACACACATGTACACTGACTGCCTTTCAAAAAGTGACAGATAAATGACACCAACGGGTCGTGTAAAATGCGCAAGTGTGCCAATGGAATGATGATACATGGAAGTGGATTCCAAATCAGATTGCGTAACAGTCATTTAAAAATGTTTGATATCGAATGCACTAGATTGTACAAGGAATGATGCTCTGTAGTACGGAAGGAACTGAATAACAAGGAATCAAGTGATAGTGATTCAAAATTACTATACTGGTATCTAATTGTTCATAATAAACATTTTTTTAAATTTTTATTATAAGTCTAATAAAATTGTTTTATATTTCTGCATTTAGTCACAAAGTTATTTCCATTCTTATTTAGTAAGTGTTTAGGGTTGCTGCAATATCCGTACATTTGAAGTCTTATCTAAAAGCTACTATGTAAATCCGACTGACAGGCAAGTGTTGTGTCAATATGCCTGACACTACAACCACTGCCTTCATACTACAACTTAAGTGTTTTTCTATTAGGGGCAAAGGATTGTTCCTATGAATCTTGATTTGTAAATTCCACACTATCTTAGCCACAAAAGTAATACAAATGTAAACATTACATGGCATAATCTTCCATGTTAGCTTTTACCACATTCATTCCGTCCGCCTAACAAACTCTAAAGACAATGGCCAACACAAGAGAATATATGTATCACATTAATGTTTATATTTATATAAACATACAAAACATACAAAAGACACACAAATACAACGCTTTCAGCAAGCGAAAGTGTAAACTGTTTTTATTACTACATTATAACTATTTATATTTGTATTATTCTTATGATGAATGGGAATACTGTAGTTAGAAATGAAGCACTGCAACTGACTTCCAGTACTGATTTTTAAATCTTCTACCAATATAAATTCTGTGCAGACAAGTTAAGTGATCTTAAAAGTTTGAAAGAATAAATAAATCTACAAAATACCCTTGTGCTTAACCCTACAAATGCGCCATCTGCACATTAAGTACTTTTTACAGTTCTGAAATGTCTTTGTGGCAATTACAAGTATTCGTATTTGATTCAGTAAAATTGGGGTTCGACCCATCCCTATTAAATATAGTGTGAAAGACAGATTTTGTCAATTGGCTCTAGGTTCTCAGATACAGGCTCGCTCTGACATGTAGTGTTTAATTGTTAAATTATCAGCAAATTGGTTGTGAATTCCACAGTTCTGTATGTGTATTCATTTTATATTTTGTGATAGTGTATGTAAAAATGTAATAACTTGTATGTTACATGTTATAGAGGAGAGAGTGAGATTATGGAACGTGGTAGTAATTTGAGACACCCTCTTGTGTCTCTTAATTCATGGAGAGTCAGCTGGTCACAACTGCATTGAAGGTCAATGTCCCCCCACCCCATTGTTTTACACAGACCAGCAGTAGAGCAAGGAATGAGTCAAGATGATGCACTTGTTTACTGCAGAGACATTCCTGGTTCACTACTAAAACTGGGACTACCGAAACAAAAACCTGAAGACTGGAGACTTTCTATAGATTACTCAACCAGAAGCTTTACTCTTGCATATGTTGTAAATTTCGCTATTGTTCCTGTTTTCTAGAGCTTTATTCTCACTTATTTTGCTGCATAATGGTAACTGCTATACATGCATCCCAATTGCCCACTCAACAAAACTTTATGATGAATACCAAAATACCCAGGTGATTCTCCAAAAACTTCATTATGACATATCTGTATTGATTAAAAATGTTTTACTTTTTGCTTGGCTAGCACAATTGATAGACAAAATTCCCTTGCTTTATTTGCGTGTGGGATAGCAGAGCAAAGCATAATCACTGGGGAAAAAGTTTCATTGCCATCAAGATATAGGTTTACTGTAGGAGCAGCTAATACTCTAAATGAACTATTTGTTGACAGGGACAAAATCATTCTTCCATCACTAAATATCAAGCTTGGTCTAATGAAGCAATCTGAGAAATCATTGGACAAAAATAGTGACTGTTTCAAATATATAAGCAAATCATTTCCTGGATTCAATAATGAAGTATTAAAAGCTGGTATATTTTATAGTCAAGAAATTCAGAGGCTTATTCATGATTTGGAATTCATTCAAGTTATGAACTACATTGGAGCATCTGTCTGGAGCATTTTTTTTCTCCGTTTTCAAAAATTTCTTGGGTAACAAGAAAGCACATAATTATGAGGAGTTGGTGCCAAATATGCTCAGAAACTTCAAAAGCTTGCAGGCTAATACAAGCATTAAGATTCACTATCTCCACAGCCATCCTGATATATTTCCAGACAATCTTGTTAACTACAGTGAGGAACCAAGTGAAAGAGTCTATCAAAAATTTTAGGTGGCAGAAGAACGATATCAAGGTAGATGGGACAAGCACATTATAGCAGACTACTACTGGAATCTTTCAAAAATGCAAAGGTGTAAAAAACAAAGAAAGAAAGGAAAGAAAAAAATAAATAAGGCCATAGCAGGACTTGTTTTCCCAGCTACATTTTTGTCTTCTCCTGCTTTATAACAATCATACTTTTCCTTACTGCACAATGATGTGATCATAAGAAACACCACCACCTTCATCTTTGGATTGTTATGAAGATTTACACTCCCCTATCTGCCATTAATTGATAATTATAGATAATTGTAGAAAGAGTTGTGTGTTTCTGATAAATGAATCCACTATTGCCTTCAAGAGCTAAATAAATTATAATGAGAAATTGGCACTCTGGACTAACTCATAATTATGGTAATGTGATCTTAGAGAAATCTATGGGTTGGTCCTGTAGTTTACACTACCATAATCTGCTAGTGTTAGATACCCGTCTGTTGCAAATGAGCATACACTACACTTCCAGTTGGCCCAACACAACCAATTTAATTTCAGTTTTGAAATAGTTACTTTGTGCTTAACACACAGCCACTGGACATTAGAGCTGTATTATTTAACGTAGAGTCCAGTGCCAACTGCCACTTTATTCAAAACTGCAGGCCACAAGTTAGCATAATTTAACTACTCTGTACTTTTGTTACTAGTCAATTTTTTAAAATTCCGTTCGTACTTCGGATTTTAAGAGCTTTACACTTGCATATTTTGTAAATTTTGTTATTGTTACCATTTTAAAGAGCTTTATTCTCACGTGTTTTGAGAAACCTGACAGAGATGGGCAAAGACTGCGCCTGTTGTGTACGGATTTAGAATTAGTTGTCTACTGTCCATAAACAGCTGCAGGCTGTGTTGTCTACAGTCAACAGTATTCAGGCTGCTGCTCTAGGCTGCAGTGTCTCCTAGGCTTCTGGTTTAAGCCTTCCACTTGGCTCCAAACTGGAGGACTGTAATCTGTTTTGGGAACAATGTGGCAGATTATTAGCTCCACTTCTACCCAAGAGCAAGGCTAGCTGTCTTCTTGAAATCTGTCAGCTGCCTGAAGGAGTCAAAGATGACCTCGAACCATTAGAGGTCATTAGTGCCGATATTAGCAACAATTTGCAGCTGGGTGCACCCAGTGCTGTCTGCTCCACATCTCGGATGAGACCTCTCAGCAAACAGAGTGCACACTGACATTCTCTTCCTCCATCACCTGACCAACATTGGACCTCCCAATGACTAACAAACCAACCCTTTACATCTGTCCGGACCTTCAGAAGGATTGGTTACTGCTGCAAAAGGCAAGGCAGCCTGTGCTGGTTCAGAGGTATTATCAACAACAGCAACACCTCAAACCTATTGGTGAGGAGTAAGTGGAAGCTACACATTTCACATGTCTTAAACTATAAAAACAGTGGCATCAAGTATCTGACACATTGCAATAGGTGCCAAAGGTACCCCAGCAATCATCTCAGGTGCCCGAGTGACACTGCAGCAGCCTGAAAACAGTTGACCATGGCCAACACAGCCTCTGGCTGGTTATGGACAGGGACCAACTCCTCCTCTTAATTAAAACTGCTGTGATAATGGTGGCAACTGCTGTATGACAGAATTACTGGGATACCTCTGGTGCCTATTGCAACACCTCCAATACCTGATGCCACAATGGCTACAGCTTCTGACATCCCTGCCAATTGGCAGTTGCCTGAAAGTGATTAGTGAACTGTGCAGAGGTCAAAAAATTCTGAGCAGAATTTGAAACTGGCAACCAACAGTAAGGCTCCCTCTTATGCCTCAGGTGTTGTGCACTGCTGATAATACCTCTGAAATAGCACGGGCTGCCTTGCAGCAGTGGCCAATCCTTCCGAGATGTCTGGTGAGATGCAAAGGATGTATGTTGGACAGCGGATGGAGCCCTTTATGTAAATAGCAGGAAGGTTGGGAAAGAATGTCAGTGTGTACTCTGTTTGCTACTGAGTCTCTTCTGAGAAGACAACTCTGGGTGCGCCCGGCTGCAAATCATTGTTCATGTCAGCACCAATGACTCCAGCTGCTTGATCTGAGGTCATCCTCTGCTCCTTAAGGCAACTGGTCGATTTGATGGATTTTATAATGACAGCTAGCCTTGCTCACAGGATAGAAGTGGAGCTATCAATTTGCAGCATCGTTCCCAGAAAGATCATGGTCCTCTGGTTTGGAGCCGAGTGGAATGTTTAAACCAGAGGCTCAGATGATTTTGTCGAAATCTTTGGTGAAAATTTCTCAACTGCCACTAAAGAGTGGAGAAATATAGGCTACCCCTGACTAAGTAATGTGTGCACTACACATAGGAAGTAGCTACTAGGGTAGAGCAGTATTTGTGAAGTATATATGAGGTTTTTTTAGGATTGAGAAATCCCTCCAGAGGCCCATTAAAGATGACAAAGCAGTACTTGGCACAATACAAATGACAAATCCCAGAACTCCTTTGACTTTTAGAGTGACAGTGCTGACATAGTACTGGGGACAAAAAGATGGTTCAAACCAGATGCCTATAGTAATGAAATCCTGAACTCAGACTGGAAGGTTGAACTTTGATTGAAAACCAAGGGGGCAGGCATGTTATTACTGATAAAGAATACAACTTTATGAAGTAAAATTAGTACAGATTCAGAATGTAAAATCGTTTAGGCCAAAGTTTGCATGAATGGCTTAAATGTGTTAATTGGTAAAGACCACCTGTCACAACAGCTGTATTGGCAGAAGATCTGAGGGAAAACTTTGAAAATATTTACCATAGATTTCCAGGTCATGTTATGGTTTTAGGTGGCGATTTTAACTTACCAGATGTAGCCTGGGGGATTACCATGTTTATGATGGGTGGCAGGGACAGAGAATCAAGCAATATTTTTTAAAGTGCTGTATCCAAAAAGTTATGTTGAAGAAAGAAACAAAGTCAAACAGATAATTGCAGACTCCAAGCAGAAATCATGGGAAGACTTTGGAAATAAGCTAGAATCTCTGGGCCAAGCCGCGGGAAAACCATTTTGGAGCGTAATTAGCAATCTTCAAAAGGGAGGGAAGAATGAATTAACAAGTGTTTTGGACAGGTCAATTGCTCAATGTAGGTGAAACGTTCAATGATGTGTCAGATTTTCAGGTAGAATGGGATGGGAACGACGATGGAGACAGGATCTCATTTGAGGAAGTGGAGAAAATGGACAGTAGATTACAGTGCAATAAGGCGGCTAGAATGGATGAAATTAAGCCAGAACTCGTCAAATACAGTGGAATATCAGGCCTCAAATGGTTACACAGGATAATTGAGAAGGCATGGGAATCAGGACAGGTACCGTCTGACTGGACGAAAGCAGTAATCACGCCAGTCCAACATGGAAACAGAAAAGATTGTAACAACTATCAAGGTATCTCTTTAATTAGCAGGTATTGTTGACAGTAGAGTGCGAGTATTAATTGAGGACAAGTTAGATGAAAAATCAGTGTGGGTTAAGGCCTCTTAGAGGCTGTCAGGACCAGATCTAAAGCTTACACCAGGTAATGGAAAAGTGCTATGAGTGGAACAGGAAATTGTATCTATGTTTCATAGATCTAGAAAATGCTTATGATGGTGTTCCTAGGAGGAAGCTACTGTCAGTTCTAGAAGATTATGGTATAGGAGGCAAACTTCTGAAGGCAATAAAATGGCTTTACATAGACTGTCAGGCAGCAGTTAGAGTAGATGGGAAATTAAGCTCATGGTTCAGGGTAGTTTCAGGGGTAAGACAAGGCTATAACCTGTCACCACTATTCATGGATCATATGTTGAATACAGTAGACTGGCAGAGCGGGATTAAAATAGGTGAAAACAAAATAAGCAGTCTTGCATATACGGATGATTTAGTTGTAATGTCCGATTTGATTGAACGGTTGCAAACTAATATTTCAGAGCTCGATCAGAGGTGCAAGGATTGATATGAAGATCAGCATCTCCAAAACAAAAGTAATGTCTGTGGGAAAGACATTTAAACGGATTGAGTGCCAAATAGGAGGAATAAAGTTAGAATAGGTCGACAGTTTCAAGTACCTTGGATGTATTTTCTTACAGGATGGCAACATAGTGAAAGAACTGGAATTGAGATGCAGCAAAGCTAATGCAGTGAGTGCTCAGCTAATATCTACTCTCTTCTGCAAGAAGGAAGTAAGTACCAAGACTAAGTTAGCAGTGCACCGCTCTATCTTTCGACCAACTTTGTTGTATGGGAGTGAAAGTTGGGTGGAACAGGCTACCTTATTCATAAGGTAGAGGTTACAGATATGAAAGTAGCAAGAATGATTGCAGGCACTAATAGATGGGAACAATGGCAGGAGGGTGTCCATAATGAGGAAATCAAAGAAAAACTGGAAGTGAACACCATAGATGAAGCAGTTACAGCGAACAGACTGAGATGCTGGGGTCATGTTACACGCATGGGAGAAGCAAGGTTACCTAAGAGACTCACGAGCTCGGCAGCGGAGGGTAAGAGGAGTTGAGGTAGACAAAGAAGAAAGTACTTAGATTCGGTGCAGAATGATTTTGAAGTAAAAGGCATAACATCAGACGAGGCATCACTGTTAGCATTGAAAAGGGGATCATGGAGGAATTTTATTAGAGGTACTATGCTCCAGACTGAACGCTGAAAGGCATAATCAGTCTCTGATGATGATGATGATGATGATGATGATCTAAAAATTACCTTGGGCAGTTAAAAAGCCATCTGGATATAATGTGTCAGACTTGATTCAGTAGATCAGGGAATCAGCAATCGTAAGGCCATTACAGCATCAATGAATACAGCTGCAATTATCACAAAAGTTATAAGAATAATTTTATTCAGCAAAAGCAAACAGGGTTAATTACAGAGTACCTGACTGCACAAACATGATTTTTCAGATTTGTGGTTAAATCTGCCTTATGCAAGACACCTTGTTTTGTTTTTATAGCCAAACATGTTTCAGGGCTTATTGTGCCATCTTCCGTGTGTTTTTGCTTCTATTTTTTTATGTCATTCTCAGTATTTGTAGTTTCATCTCTAACACTTAGTGTTAACCAACTGTGAGCCAAGTTCATGTGAACCCTGCAATAAACGTTAGATAAGTATGTGCCGAGTAAAATGAGAGATGGTAAAGATCAACCAAGGTTCAACAAGTGAGTTAGGAAACTGTTATGGAACAAAGAGAACTTCATTGCAAATATGAACATAGCCATAGTCTTGCAGACAAGAACAATTTAATGATATCTACCAAAACTAAAAGAAAAGTGTATGTATTAAAAAAAGCATAAAAATCTGAACAATGCTTTTCTGAGAAACAATCTCCAGTCTTTCAAAACTAACAATGTGAGTGTAGATCAGACATGGCTTCATAATATATAATATCTTCACCATTGACAGATTTATACCAAACAAATTAAAAAAAGAGGGGGCTGACCTGCCACAGTACATGGAAATTACTTGACTTCTTTCCATTTACTTTTCCCTTAAAGGTCAGTTTTATGGAAAGACACTTTGGGTTGCTATGGGAGCCCTTTGTCACTTTGAAGTGGGTGTGTGTCATTGCCGCTTACAACTATTGTTCACTGTAGGCATTGGTGATGTGACTGACAAACAACAACATTTACTTAATTCAAAGGTATTTATTTAGCACCTGGTTAACTATAAAATAAGCAATTTTGTCACTAATGTTTGACTGTTCAATCACTAGTCTGAGAGCGTACTCACTCCACAGTGATAGAGGTCATTGTCTGGTGCGTGAGTGCGGGTGACAAACGACGAATGACAGACGCGTGTCTGCTGGTAATACATATCTGCAATCAGCACAAAGAATACTGCATGTCTCAACAATAGGAGGGCAATCAGACAGCATGGAATTAAAATTTGCGAGCATGTGTGTGTGTGTGTGTGTGTGTGTAAAGCTCACTTTTAGCTCAACCCGCATGGTCCACAACAAATAGCGAAATCAGAGGAGACGAGGAGAGGTCCGTTCAGTTCCCTTACAGCGTGAACTAGTTTTCCACTTTGTGTGGTCTATGAGGACACGCATTCTCGCACCACTGCCAAAATAACATGTAACGGGAATTTGCGGGTGTTCTGGACAACATGGAAATGTGGTGGCTGTGCTTCTGTCTCTTGTCCGTGCATTTATCGGCGCAGCTACCACAACTTTTTTATACAATCTGTTAATGAAGATTGAGGAATGTGCACTGAATTCACTTCCATTGAAACATGCATGTCCCTTATTTTAAAGATACAAAAACAATACTTCCTATTTTGGACTAGTGGCAATGGGAGTCTGCAAGACTTTTTTAGAATATCTGAATTCAATCCACTGGAATATTCACTCCAATATGTAGGTCGTAAAGGATGGCTGCCTTGCCTCAACTGTTAATCATGGGGAGGGGTTTGATACATTAAGACAAGATGGGAAGCCAACTCATACTAATTTTTATCTTTATCCTTATCATTATGAGCATAAACTGGTGGTACTTTGCAGCTTTGGATATAAGATTATGGCCTATTTGTCTTACATAGGTAGTACTTCCAATAGGATTGGTCATATTGTGTGGAAACATTATGTGAAGTTTACAACAGGATAATTTCTTAGTAAATCTATTGCATTTTACAGTATAGTAAATCTTTCAAACATTTCACTTACATTCTTTGATTACTTCAATGACGTCACCTTCCTGGAATGACAGCTCATCTAAATCCTGTGCAGAATAATCATACATTGCTTTCACTTGCTTTTTGGGTTTTGCTGGTGGTTTTGGTTTCCCACCACCAGGAACAGGCTTTACTGAGGCTCTCTTCTGGCTGCAAAAAATGACAATAGTTTGCCCATGTCAGTATTATTGAAAGAATACTTTGCATTGTTACAATCTCATTAACTACAGAACTTTCAATAGATAAGCAATGAATGTAATATTAGTTTTGTAATATGTATATTGTCACCAAACAACCCAAAAAGAAAAAAAAAAAAAAAAAAAAAAATACCCATACGGTCAAAACCTGGTTGCACTCTAAAGCCCCCCCCCCCCCCCGCCTCACCCCTTTTTTCAGACTACTATACTAGATTTCAAGAATGATAACTGGATTAACAATTTATGGTAACAATATACAAATCACAAAAAGAAAAGAATAACAGTATGTCCCCTTGTCAGCATGAAAGACAGCTATTAAACACTCTCAACCATGAAGATCGATCCTGAGTTTTAAGCTGATAATATTCCAAAATATAGAGGATACCAAAACATTGAAGAAAGAGTAGCACACACAAACATTTTCTGAAAACTGGTAATACAGTTCCACAGGCCATTATCAAAAACAGATATGGCAAGATAAAATTACATAGAAACAAACTGGAGAAAAACAAGACTTTAGCAATAAAGTAGTAGATAAACTGAAGTTCTTCTATGCTTTTTACAAATTCCTGTCTAGGTGTGTTTGCGTGTGGATGTGTGTGTATTTGTTTACCTTCCTTTTTTCCCCCTAAGGTAAGTCCTTCCACTCCTGGGATTGGAATGACTCCTTTTCCACTTCCTTAAAACCCATATCCTTCCCTTTCTCCTCCCCTTTTTTCCTCTTATCCTGAAGAAGCGACCAACGGTTGCGAAACCTTGTATGTGTGTGATTTTATTTGTGTCTATTGATGAGCCGGTCCTTTGGGTAAGTCATCCGTTTGTGTGTGTGTTACTGTGAGATTTTTCCAGTGCTTGTCAGTTCAATGAGTTCTCCAAGGTACAGTATTTTAAGTATGGGACCCTGTTGATGTTACCTTATTTTGTTTTCAAACTTGTAATTTCTGTTTTGACTGCAGTTGCTCATTGACATATTTTCATTTAATGTGTCTTAAAATCTTAGAAATCTGTTAGTGAAGTTTGATTTACATATTCTGTTTTTCTTTTGATTTGTTGCCATTTTAATTTTGAAATGCCTTTCTTCTTTCTTCTAGTGCAGTCTCACATTCTTCATTCCACCAAAGGTGTTTTGGTGCTTTGTGAAGAGGGATTAGATCTTTTGCTGTTTTGATGATTTTATTTTGTAATTTTTCCCAATTTTCTTCAGGTTTTTCTTCACTTTTCTCTGTGATCTTGGAGTATTTGATTTTGAGAAGATAAAATGTTTGTATCACCAGTGTTTTTCTTCTGAATTTTCTCTTTCTTATTTACAGAATGTCACCTTGAACTGCCACTCTATCATGCCCCCACATGTAGTTGATAACAAATTTAAAACAAAACTAATATCACAGGTGGAGATAGATTAACTTACCCAGCAACTCCAGCTTCTGGTGTTCTCATGAAACTTGCATTTTCACTTGGTACACTTGGTACAGGGCTTTTCCTCTCTTGTTTCTGTTCAACAATGCCTGGCAGTGCTCTGACCCCACTTGCCTGATTGGTTTTAGCAACAGCCGTTTTACCTCCATGAAAAAGTAATTGAGTTAGTCATCATGTAACAATAAAGAATCCTTATCATCTAAAATTAAAAGTGACTTAGTTGTGATGAAAATCTAAATGTAATAGTTAAAGCAGAATCCCTAACAAGATACACCTACAAACTAACCCCACTCAAGGGGCAAGTCAACACTATTGCAACATGTAGCAAATTATTTAATCTCCCACAATCATCACTGTAAATCAATGTGTGAAAATTGAAGTTCACAGTTAAAAATTCAGGCAAATCTCAAGAAATTTCTTTCAGAGCTTTGTGGCCTCAGCCACAAACTTGTAGGAATATGTTTCTCTGGAATCAGATTGTATTCAAATAAATAACATTAAACCTACCCTCAATGTTACAGTTCAGTAGTAAGAGCACCGGACAAAGAAGTCTGCACAGATCAGCAAAAAGATCATTGGCCAGCAATGTCTTGGTTGCCATTCAAAAACCAACAACAGTTGTTCTCCTGTGTGTGGACTTCATGTCTAAAGTCACATTATCAATTATTCCTACTCTATCTTCCAGCCCAAGATATTATTTGACAAAATAGCTGGGTAAATGTGTTTCTCTAAATCATACTGGGCCATCACATGGTTAGAGATATCATTTAATGTTCAGCAAACCAAAATACTGATAAACACAGCAAGTAAACCCATATACCTATAATTTCAAATGCCTACTGGTCAGGGTAGCCAGTTGTGAACAACAGGCAAAAAGTCATACCAGTATAAAGAAATGTCAATGGGTAAGAGAAATTAATTATATTTGCCTCCAAAACACAGCTTAACTATTTTCTCTTCAAGCCTTCTGAAAATCTAGAAATGTAAAATCAATTTGAGATCCCCTTTCGATAGCAGTCATTACTTCAAAAGAATAATTCTTTTGCACAAGAAATAATATTTTCTGAATCTATCACGCAGCAGTAAACAGAAAATTATCCTTTTGTACATAAAGTAGTAATATATCTGAAATAAGCACATGGATGTACAGGCAGAGAAAAAAATAACCACACAAAACTTTTTTTAAAATTTTTTGTATCACACATGAAACAAAATTTCTATTGTATTCTATATTCTGGTGAATTCGTATTTATAGAGGAACACATCTTCTGATTTATTGATAAATAAAACACAAAAGATCACTACTCTGGTGTTCAAAAATAAGTTAGAACACTTTTCTTGTGACAAGCCCACTGTGTACCACTCTCATGCAATGAAGAATCACATGACCCCTTGCATGACGCAGGTCTGCACCCTACATGGCATGCTGCCCACATGTTCTTGTTACCACTGCTGGTGTAGTGGATGGATGGATAGGATGATGATGGTGCACAACAACTAGGTTTTTAGCACTCTGACAAATTTATTAAAAGATTATTTGAATACATTACAGGAAAAATGATGAAAAAAATGAGCAACAGAAAAATAAATGTTGTGCAGTTTAATCAAAGTTCAAAAATATTGCATATTGACAATATAAATTTGCCTATGAAAGTTGACAGCTGTAAAAGTTGTTACGACACAAATACAAAAAAACATGGCTGGCTGATCACCAGAAAAAAGGGTTGCCAGCCTCTGGACTGAACACTAAAACCTTGAGCCTAAAATTCTTAGGTCAAAGTCCAGACAATTCATAAAATTTTAAAACACTGCTCACACTAATCTCGTCATCAGCTAAGACATAGGGTAGTTTTAATATTTACATCAGTGATGCAGTATTTCAACATGTTGTTTTCTTCAGTCCAGAAATTGGTTTGATGCAGTTCTCCACCCAACTCTATCCGGAGCAGCCTCTTCATCACCTCGTAAGAATGGTACCCACATCCATTTGAATCTGCTTACTGTATTCATCTCACCGTAAATATGAACGTTGATCCACCAACAGACACAAATAAAAGACACGCAGACACACACACAATTTTAAATTTTCAGTCGCGGCCTTCCTCAGACAGAGAACACTCATACACACAATCACTCAGGCACACTCATTCACACACGTCAGCCATCTCTAGCCACCCAACACAGTCTTAACGTTCGACTTTATGGTGAGTTGCTCCCTATCTACATATTATTATTAATATGCCTTACTGGACCTTCCATTGTTGTTACTGTATTCATCTCTTAGTCTCGCTCTGTAATCCCGCTCTCCCCTTCCCTCACCACACACACTTCCCTCCAATGCTATATTTACAATTTCTCAATGTCTAAGAATGTGTCCTACCAATCCATCCCTTCTTTTAGTCAAGGTATTACAAAAATACCTTTTCTTTCCAATTCTGTCCACTACCTCTTCATTAGTTTTGTGATCTACCCACCTACTCTTCAGCATTCTTTTGTAACACTACATATCAAAAGCCTCTATCCTCTTCCTGTCTATTTATCGTCCAAGTTTCACTCCCAAACAAGGCAACACTCCACACAAATGTCTTCCTTACACTTAAATTAATATTCAATGTTAGCAAATTTCTCTCTTTCAAAAAAGTTTTTCTTCCCATTGTCATTCTGAGTTTATAGCCTCTGTACTGTGACTATCATATATTATTTTACTAGCCAAGTAACAAAACTCGTCTACCGCATTTATTGTTATCTAATTCCTTCAGCATCACCTGATTTTCTAAGACTACATTCCATTCCCCTTGTTTTGCTCTTGTTAATGTCCATCTTATACACTCCTTTCAACACACTGGCCATTCCGTTCAATTGCTCTTCCAAGTCCTTTGCTGTCTCTGACAGAATTATGACGTCATCAACAATGCACATTAGTTTGTTCACCTGGACTTTGATTTCTTCTCCAAATTTCTCCTTGAAATTGAATAACATTGGAGAAAGGTTACAATCCTGTCTTACTCCCTGCATCCCTTTCATGCCCTTCAACTCTAATAAAAACTGTTTGGTTAATGTACATGTTGTAAATAACCTTCTGTTCCTTATATTTCCCCCCTGCTGATTTCAGAATTTGAAAGAGTCTATTCCAATCAATATTACCAAAAGCTTTCTCCAAATCTACAAAAGTTAGAAATGTAGGTTTGCCTTTCCTTAATCTACCTTCTAAGGTAAGTCATAAGGTGAGTATTGCATCCTGTCTTCCTACATTTCTCCTGAATCTGGACTGATCTTCCCCAAGATCAGCATCTTTGAGCCTTTCCATCCTTCTGAGAATAATTTGTATTAAAATTTTGCAACCATAACTTATTAAGCTGATGGTTCTTCAATTTTCACGCCTGCTTTCTTTGGAATGGGGATTATTACATTTTTCTTAAAGTAGGAGGGTATTTCCCGTCTCAGACATCTTATGCACCAGGTGAAATAGTTTTGTCACGGCTGGTTCTCCTACTAGAGACTTCAGTACCTCTGAGGGAATGTCATCAACTCCAGGGACATTGTTCAGTGCTCTGTCAAATTCATTTTTCAGTACAGTATTTCCTATTTCATCTTCATCTACGTCCTCTTCCCTTCCTATAATATTGTCTCCAAGCTCATTTCCTTTATATTATACATGTGGGGGATGGGCAGAGCTGGTCATATATAAACTCGACTGTTACTGCAGCATTCCGCAGTTGATTTCCACAGCCAACAGTTCCCGACCTGCCCACAATCGGCTGCCATGGGTATAACTTTTCACATTGTTATTATTTTACTCTTTATTGCCATAATATTGTATTCTGTACATCCTTCTTAATATTTGTAACATTACTGTATTGCAGTCGGCCTGAAGATGGTCCCACAAGCAGACTGAAACAGTTTGCCTAAGAACAATAAAAATTTTCTTGTGATTGAGACTGTGTTTTTAAAAAATATAGTTTCATTAACGATCGCTGTTTCTCCAGAAATGTATTCTAAAATTATAAATTCATTTCCTTTGTCGAGCCCATCTATATACTCTCTCCACCTTTCAGCTTTCCCTTCTTTACTCAGAACTGATTTTAAATCTGAATTCTTGATACTCATACAGCTATTTTTCTTGTATCCAAATTTCTTTTATTTTCCTATAGGCGGTACCTATTTTTCCCCTAGTTATACATTCTTCTACAGATTTGTATTTGACTTCTAGCCACTCCTGCTAAGCCCTCTTGCACTTCCTATCAATCTCATTTCTTAAGCGTCTGTACTCCATTTTACCAGCTTTATTTGCTGCATTTTTATACCTTCTCCTTTCATCTTTAGTATTTCTTGTGATATTCAAGGATTCTTTCGTAGGTCTTGCCTTTCTACCTATTTGCTCCTCTGCTGCCTTCAGTATTTCATCTCTCAAAGCAACCTATTCTCCTTCTACTGTTTTATTTTCCCCCATTTCTGTCAATTGTTGCCTAAAAATCCCTCTGAAATCCTCAAGAACTTCGGGTTCCTTCAATTTATCCAGGTTCCATCTCCTTATATTTCTATCTTTGTGTTGTTTCTCCAGTTTCAGTCAGCATTTCATAACCAATAAGAAATGGTCAGAATCTATATTGGCCCCTGGATATGTTTTACAGTTTAAAACCTGCTTCTGAAATCTACATTGTACAATATTATAAAATCTATTTGGTATCTTCTGGTGTCTCCTGGTCTCTTCCACGAATACAACCTTCTTTAATGATCCTTAAACCAAGTGTTTGTTTTAATTAAATTATGTTCCATACAAATTCTACCAGGCGGCTTCCTCTTTCATTCTTTTTTCCCAGTCCATATTCACCTACATCTTTCCTTTCCTTCTTTTTCCTACTACCGAATTCCAGTCCCCAATTACAGTTAAGTTTTCCTCTCCCTTAACTGTATGGATAATTTCCTTTACCTCCTCATGCATTTCTTTAATCTCTTCATCACCGGCAGAGTTAGTAGGCATATAAACTTTTACTACTGAGGTCAGTGTTGGCTTTGAATCTATCTATCTAGCCTCCACCAGGAAGAAGTAGTTATTGAAGGTGGAAGAATATATCCTGAAACCATACTGAAAGCGACTACAGAGCTGCCTGGATTCCAAGATCCAAAAAAGGTGGCAGCTGACCATCCGCTCCAAGGTCTTTCCCATGCAGATAGTGAGAGCAACACTACAATAACTGATTGGGCATGTGCGACCTTTCTGAGGTTTTAAAAGAGGTATTAAAATTGATTCCCTCCAGGAGTTAGGAAACTGGTCTGACACCCAAATTAAGTTAAAAAGAGTTAGAACAACTTCCTTGTTGTGCCTTGTGAGACGCCATAGCATACTGTAATGGATCCATTGTGACCTGGGGATGTGTCATGAGCTGCAGACAATGTAGAATCCAGCTCCCACATGGAAAAGAGGTAGTTATAAAGGTGGACCAGAAGTCTAAATTGGCTCTCTCAACAGCCACTCTGTGGCACGGAAAGGCTGGATCCTGACTGACTGTAGCAGTAACTATACAGAAGTAAGCCGCCACAGTCTGAGCAATGTCTTATGAGCGAGTATAAAGAGTTCCATTCCCCATCACAGCAGCCACTGGACACCTCCCTCCTCTACCAGATATCCTCCTGATTGTCTCCCATACTTCTGAACTGTTTGTGGCACGGTTAACAGAATCAAAGAACTGTTGCCATGATGTCTTTTTACTCTCATGAATAACTTGGCAACATTTGGACCTCGCAACCTGAAAGATTGTGATGTCTGCTGTTCGACAACATTTGAACTGATGCAGAGTTGTCATTCCACCAAGGGACAGGCTGCCATTTTGGTCGACCTGAAGACTGAGAAATGGATGCAGTAGCAGCATGGTGGATTGTTTCGGTGATATTATCCACTGATTCCTGAACACCGACATGATGTTGAAATACAGCAAACTGGCTGTAATGTGTCCAGTCTGCTCTAGTGAGCAACTATTGCGGCAGTTGTCTTATAGGCTCCATTCCATCAGGTTGGCGGATTCAGACAGGAAGGTGATCACTACCATGCAGATCATTGACCACTTCTCACTGAGTAGTGGTGGCAAGAGTTGGAAAGCAAAGAGAGAGCTCTATAGTAGAAAATGTTGCAGTACAGAAATGTGTGGGCTGTCCGGTGTTCAATAAAGGAGTTATAGATGACAAGAGAAGCCTTTTGACGGCTCTACCCAAGGGACAGGTAGTTGCAGAACCCCAAAGCACATTATGTGTGTTAAAATCACCACAGAGGATGAAAGAGTGGGGGACTCCAACTACTTGTAAGCTGCGAGTTGTTTTTTATAGAGGTATTTCCTTCTCTGTGACCCTAGCGGTCAAGCTAAGATCCCCATTCCCTGGTACAAACAACGTTCCACCACCACGCCACATGGTGGTTGCTGAAATGTGCCCAGAGGTTATGGTGTCAGAGGACTGGCAATGCTTACCAGCCCCAGCTCAGAGACTCCATGTTCGCCAAGCCTGTACTCAGCAAATTAATGCTTAACTTAAAGTCATCATAAGTGACTAAGCACCTATCCGAGTTTAAACTTTTAAAATGAGTGGGAGAGGCCTTTGTATTTATATGTTTTATGAATTTGACTGTTGAAATGTTTTATGCAATGTATGTAAGTGCTCAGGACTCTAATCTCTTAAGTAATTTCATTATACAGTTGTCATATTCTTGGCATGCTTTTTTACTGTTGCTTTAGTGTCTGACTCATAGAGCTTGTATTTACAGCACCGATGACTACCAATCATTTGAACAAAATCAATATGCGATATTTTAAAATAGATATTTTATATCACATCAACAAGCTGAAAATTTGTTATTTTTATCACAATATTGTGGTGGTCTGCATACAATCCACTACAGCTGTGATATACAAAAAAATACAGTGAGTTGTTGTGAAGTCTGTTTAGTAAAGACTGATTTAACACTTGCCTCCCTGAGGCCTTAGTGAAAGTCATTGCTTGTGATGGAGGCAGTCTGGTTGGGAATCCTTCAGGCAAGAAGTCATAGATACTGGTCATCTGCCAATGATACTGCCTTAGATCACCCAGTAATGGGCAAGTAATGAACTGTACCTGTAGTATTTAAAATGATTCTAGATCATTCTGACTCACTATTCTACTTGCAACTTCTCTCATAGAAAGACCTTGCTGAATTAAAGTAAGGAACAGTGAGCAATCAAATACTGACACTCTTCTTGTCATCGTATAATGTTTGTATAATGTCTATAAACACCCTACACCACTTTTACACTATGTATTGAATGATGGTACAAATGTTAATGCTTCCCCTCAAATCAATGAAATTTGTACCCTTTTGATAGAAGGGCCTATAGGCAAGTTTGTTTACATGTAATGACAGTTCAAAGTTTTTTTAATTATCTCAATGTATGTCCATGAGAAATATGTTAATGGCACAAACAGATGATGCAAAACATTTTTATTTTATTTTATTTTATTTATTTTTTAAAATTTTATTATGTATTTAATTTATGACGACTATGATGCTGACCTCATTCAGAACCTTCATGAAAGCAACTGTGTATCTGAGCAGGCTCTCCAAAGAGATATATAATATACAATGAAAATTTGTTGCACATAACTAAACTTGTGACTCAAGAGACTTCACAAGATTCCAGTTACAGTTCAAAACTGGCTTCATTACTTTCTATCTCTTGACTAACAAACAATGATTAGTTACACAAAGAAGAAAATGGATGAAAAAATAGCACTAGCTTTCGGAACAGGGTTCCTTCATCAGGCAGGAGAGAAGGAAAGAAAAAAGGAATAGGGGACAGAAGGGGTAGGTTATTCATGACCTAGGCCATGAGGATGATGTTTGAGGATTGTGGTTGTATCTCTGACTTCCACAATCCTCTATCATCCTCATCCTCAATCATCCTCATCCTTAGCATCATCATCCTCAATCATCATCCACATCCTCAATCATCTTCCCCTCTCTCCTACCTGATGAAGGAACCCTGTTCCGAAAACTAGGGCTATTTTTTCATCCTTTTTCTTCTTTGTGCGACTATCGGTGGTAAACCACTAACAAGTAAGGTAAGTACTGGCCAGCCAATCTATCTCTATTGAAGAATAATTTATCACCTCTGTGGAGAATTTCCATCAGTAATTAAACAATGATTAGTACTAAATGCCATTTGTTCCATTCTCTACTCCCATTCTAGGTTCTCATATTATCAACTTCTTCACTATGAAATGGTAAATAACTTTTCATGTTTTATGTGATTGAGACCCATGTAAGTTATTACTTACTAACAGCTTGTAGCCTCGAGCCTGGTCGTACTATAGGCTGGTCTGGTGGAGCTGGTTCACTCGGTGGTGGAGGTGGCCTGATCTGGGCCCGACGTGTCTGTTGTGCAGTCTGAGGTATTTTCTGTGAGGCTGCTGACACGGGGAGAGGGAAAGGTGCACGTATGGGTGTAGCGGCTTGAGATGGTGCTGAGGAAGGTGGAGCAGGCCGCGCCGGAGCTTGTCGCTTAGGTGCTGGTGTTGCAGACTTGGGCAGTGCTGGTGCAGGGTAATTAGGTGGTGGTTTTGTAGGCATTCTTGAAGGTAAATTCCGATGACCTTGCACCATCACTGATTGCCGTACATCTGGTCCTGCAATAAACAAAGAGATGATAAACATAGTTATTCAAAAAATGTATAATATTTTTGAGAAGGATAGGTTGTAACTCAACTTTATAGCTTTCGGCCTTTTAGGCCTTTGTCAGTTATGGAGACAGGCATGCGTGCACGCGCGCACACACGCACACACACACACACACACGCACACACACACACACACACACACACACACACACACACACACACAACCACCGTCTCCGGCTGCTGTGGCCAATCTGCGCGACCCAGCACGGCCTAGGCAAAACCCTCACTGGTGGGGGTGAGGAGGTGGCAAGGAGAGAGAAGCAGGATGAAAGGGGAGGAATGCGCAACATGGGTGGGGGAATACACCAGTGCTGTCTGACGGACAGTGTGGAAGGAAGGGAAGGGAAGGAAATAAAATATGTGGTGGGATGGGAGATTAATGTAAAGATAGAGAGTGGCAGGAAGAAGAACGGCAGGACGGTAGAGGCAGGAATTAGCAAAGGTTTAGGCCTGGGGGATTGTGGGAGCGTAGGACGCATTGTAGGGAGAGTTCCCATCTGCGCAATTCAGAAAAGCTGGTGTTTGCGGGGAGGATCCATAAGGCACAGGATGTGTAGCAGTCACTGAAGTGAGCCACACTATGCGGCGCTGCATGCTCTGCAACAGGATGGTCTAGCTGTCTCTTTGCCATAGTATGACAATGGCCATTCTTTCAGATAGAAGCTGGGTGGTAGTTATGCCCACATAGAAAGCTGCACAGTGGTTAACACTCAGTTTGCAGATAACATGACTGCTTTCACATGTTGCTCTGCCTTTTATCGGATAGGAAATTCCAGTGATAGGACAGTAGTAGTTGGTGATGGGATGGTGGATAGGACAGGTTTTGCATCTAGGTCTATTGCAGAGGTATGGGCCATGGGGTAAGGAATTGAGAAAATGGATGGAGTAGGGATGGACAAGGATACCTACTCCACCCTGCTCCCAATCCCTTACCCCATGGCTCATACCTCTGCAATAGACCTAGATGCAAAATCTGTCCTATCCACCATCCCACCACCACCTACTCCAGTCCTGTCACTGGAATTTCCTATCCGATAAAAGGCAGAGCAACCTGTGAAAGCAGTCATGTTATCTACAAACTGAGCGTCAACCACTGTGCAGCTTTCTATTAGAGATGGGTAGGTCCGAGATTTTAAAGGAGTCGGGTCCGGATCTGCATCCAGCTGTGCAGACCTGCATCCAGGTTCCGTGTCCGCTGGACCCATATGGGTCCGGCTCTGCAGCCGGCCGGCCGGACGGACCGTGTCCGTCAAGTGGATCCACCGCCACTGGACCTGCACTGGTACAGCCGCACAGCCGGCGGCCGAAGCGTATCTATCGAGCGAATCTTCTCTAACTGAGAAGGATTCCAGTTGCGTTACACAGGATTATGTACAAATTTATTAATATATAGTAATGATGTAAAAGATATACCAAGTTAACTGTGATTAGAATGTTTTATTGCCAGAAAATCACGAACACTGTCGCATTATAAAATCACAGTCATCATTTGATATACATGACACCCAGATCACATTAGTATTTTTCTAATTATTTGTAGAAAACTAAAATCTTTGTGAACTAAGCTTACTGTAAAACATTTGGAAGATTGTTTTTTCATCAATGAAGTGAGCTGTCTTTTAATAGAAATTATTCTGATTATTTTGTGATGCCCATCCATCAGCAGTTAAAAGACACAGCTGTTCCTCCCGTCAATAAATTTCGAATTTCCTCTTTTAATTCGTTGTGGATGGCAGGCAACAAACTGCAAGATACTGATTTTCTAATTGGTATCTTATATGATGGCCAAAGTAAATTCATTACTTTTCGGAACTCTGGATCTTCTACAATTTTAAATGGATGGTATTCTTTTACAATCATTTTTGTTACTATTATCAATTTGCTTGGAACGATGAATCGTAATGAAATTTGATCTGATAAAGGGCTTGAATTCTGAACTGGATGGCACAGATTTAGGTAAAGAACTGTGATTAATTTTATTAGAATTGCTACTGCTATTGGCAAATTCTTCATTGCTAGGTAAATTTATTTCAAGAGTTTCACGTATTCAAGTGTTTTTCCTCTTCATATGGCTGACAAGATTTCCTGTTCGAGTTCTTGGATTGTACGAAAGATCCAGACAGCAATATTGGCATTTAGCTTTATTATCTTTGACTGTAAATTGATACCAAACTTCACTGTTCTTCGGTGGTGGGATAATGAAATCTACGAGAACAAGAGAAAACTGTTATATGACACCTGGCCAGCACGGGCACACATACATGTGTGTATCACTAAAAAGCTTAATTCGTTCGGTAAACAAATCACTGGACCAAGTGGACCAAGATTAGTGTCCATAACATCGTATGCGATGGTCAAAATCGACATGCAATGTTTGCTTGACAGACATGAGTGCATTGCTTATTCCTTGTTGGCACGCTTTAAAACCATACCATAAAATACACAATAACCGTGAACTCAAATCTTACTACCAACGTTTTGTTTGTTTTTTTTTTTTTTGGGGGGGGGGGGGGGGCACAATCAAGAGTTAGTGTTATTGGGAATAACCTTACAATAATAATCTTCCGTTGAACAGTTGTGGAGTGAATGGCAACACAAATTCAGGAAATCGAACAAAATCATTATGTTTGTTGAACTGTTTCAGCCAAACATTTGTTAGTAGTGCGACACCTGTTAGAGGATGCAGCCCAAGGCCAGTACAGTCTCGGACAGAAAAACTACGCCTGTGTGCCAGCCTCGCCTGTTGTACAGCGAACTGCCAGGCCAGCGTCACACACAGCTGGCGGAATTCGGCGAGCAGGTAGCGGCCCAGCCACCCCAGCAGGTCGCCTCGGCCTGACCACCCTGCTGTGTTTATGGCGGGATTCACATCCGGCGTGGGCTTTACAACTGTCTCCCTGCCACTCCGCCACTGCGTTTCCAACTCCGGCCGCGCCTGACCTGTTTGCTGGCCTGGACCTGTACCTGGACCCACAACCGATGCGTGTCCGAGGATGCGTGTCCGAGGATGCGTGTCCGACCTGCACTCGGATGTACATCCATCACTAGCGCAGCGGATGCGGGTCCAAGGAACCGTTTCCATCCGGACCTACCCATCTCTACTTTCTATGTGGATATGACTACCACCCAGCTATCTATCCGAATGAATGGCCATCATCATACTGTGGCCACGAGACAGCTACCCATTCTGTTGCAGAGCTTGTAGTGCTGCATAATGTGACTCACTTCAATAACTGCTACACAGCCTGTGCCATATGAATCCTCCCCACAAACACCAGCTTTTCTGAACTGCACAGATGGGAATTCTCCCTACAATTATAAGATAATCATCACTGAGTTTAAGCTGACAGGCACATGCTTCAACATGCTGCTCTGCACAAAACTTTTTTTGTTTCTAAATTTTTGACACTGTGATACGGCAACTCCTCCTCTTATCTTATTATCTCTACTTACATTTGAAGCTAATTTATATCCACTGACATTCACATTTTCCATACCAGTGACAAAGTGACAATGTGATGCTCGGACAGGCATAGTATATCTATTACATTATCAGTTTACAGGGTGGCCACCAAATCTTCATTTTCAAATTTAAGGTTTTTTTCCAGGTTTTCCAGGTTAAAAATAATTATTTTCCAGGTTTTCACGAAACTTGATTTTGCTCAAAGGGGTTAGCAAACAACTATACCGTAAAGAAACTAGTTACATACTTTTAAAACACATGTCATCTAAGTTGAACCATGTCACGTTGTAATATACAACAAGCAGTGGCGAATCTAGGATTTGTGTTGAGGACAGGGAGGGGGGGGGGGGGCAGAGGTCATAAAAATTGTGGCATTGTACCTCAAACTGATCTACAAAGAACCATTTCATATTATAAGGTTTACCTCGTGGTTTTGGGGATCTGCAGTCCCATAGACCCCCTCCCCAGATTCGACACTGACACAATGTATAGTACAGGGTGTACATTTTAAGTTGACAAACCAGAATAACTAGAAAACAATATATATATTCAACGACGGTTTTCACCATTATGAACGGACGGCAGAGTCTTAGGAAATGATACTGACCTTGAACTGCTTCCACCGTTTGGAACCGGTGTGGGTGGCTAGTGTAAAATTTTAAATGGAAACTCCCATTTTGTATTGCAGATTCAGATTCTACAGACCAAATCATGTATAGTTTGCTTCATTGTTTTTCTTTCAGTTGGCAACATATTGCACTGTAATGGTAAGAATTATTTGCCATACTGCTGAAGAAATGTATCACCCAGGAAAGAAAATAAAGGTTAATCATATTGATGATGCTTCATAAACCAACCAAATGATACCAGATGTACATTTCTTGGTTGGTTGGATGGACAAAACTACAATGGTCATCTGTCCCCCATTTCACCACAAAGCGTCCAAAGAATACTGTGGGCGTGAAAGAGATAGGCCCAGAGTGTACATTTCTTCCCGGCTGGTTGAATTAAGTGTTTTCCCCCCCCCCCCTTTCTTTGCGGCAATTCATAACTGGTATTCAGACAAGGGCAATCTGGTCTAAGGTATCACTTTGGAAGACTGCACTGTCCACTGCGGGGAGAGGAAGGGATCACCTTGGGGATCATTTGGTAGCGTTCTGAAGCATCATGAATTTGGTTTTCATTTACCGGTATGTCATATCCTGTTTAGTACATTTATTCACCAGTATGGCAAGTATTTCTTACTATTACAGCGCCAAATGTCATAAAAAAAACATCAACCAGACCAAAGATGTGGGTCTTAGAATCCGAATCTGCAATAAAAAATCGGGGTTCCCATTTAAAATTTTACACTTGACACTCCCCCCCCCCCCCCTCCCACACACAAACATTGGAAACGGTTCAGGTTGAGTATTATTTCCTAAGCCTCTGCCATTCGAACATGCTGGTGAAAACCATTTTTGAATATCTACTGTTTTTCCGAGTTATTCCGGTTTGTCAACTTAAAATTTACACCCTGTATAATGAACAAAGTTGAGTTCAATTAGTTTTAATGTGAATTGCATTCATTTCTGCAACATAGCCCATTCATTTATACTAGACCTCCTGATACATTAAAATACAGTCACATCTCATGAACTAGTGATCGAGAACTCAATACATATATTATGATTTACTTTACAGTCAGGATATGAACAACCTTTTCACCTCTTTCAAGTTTTTATTTAGATTGTTCCCAATGATGGTTTTCAGTTTCCAGAGCCCATACAGTCAAATAAGTTTTGCCCTGGAAAACTCTAGCTAAAAGATCAATGAATGTTAATGACCCAGCATGCGTAATAATGCACAATGTTGTATGCGAGTTCTTGAGGAGATGAAATGGGAAATGCAAAAACATATCTGGAGCAACAGCTGTGTGGTATTTGCATTCAAGTTTCATCTGGTAAAATAACACTCAACAGCAGATTTTAATGAAAACACACTGTTCTAATGAATTTGTTTTATTTTTTAAATTCTTGTAGTACTAAACTGACAGTGAAATATATATTGTGGAAAGCAACAGATCTCCGTTTGCTTATAGAAAGTTTGTTTCTTGCTTTCTGTGTGGCTGTTCAAAGCACTCTTCGCCATTGTAGAAATATTTGTGTGTTGCACCAAGAGCATAATGCATTCGTTTGTGATTTGGGATCACATGTAACCCACGGAAACATTGTCTCGTATGAGCTCTGATACCGAGTTATACTCCATTTTGACATGGCGGATAAACACTTCACTCTAAAACACGTTGAATTACCTCATCTGTGCAGGCACAGGTATGGTCGATTCACACTTGGATTCACTCTATTGTCCTCTGCAACGATTGTTTCAATCTGTTCCATTTCAGAAAGATGTAGATGGCATTAGTCTCGAAATATATTTAACAATATTTTGAATGTATTGTTATAAGACAGCAATAAATTACAACTGAAAGAAATTTCCTTTTCGCAAAAGTCGCGTACCGTATTCCATCTTTTTGGAGGACAATTAGCGTGTCAAAAAGTCGCAATCAACAATGTTAGAACTGTATTTCATACGGGCCCGTCTAGCACTCACTAGGTATCGTTGCGTGTACGTATGCTTTTTGAAAACCCATTAACATATAACGAGGGGAATAATTAATGGTGTTCCTGCTCTATGGTTGACATGTTCTCCATGTACCCTTGTCCGCTAAGTAAATTATCCTCATAATTGTTACCGCGACTCCTCATTGGCGCTAGCCGGGCCCGCATGAAAAACATCAATACGTACCGGTATATGATGACTGTGTTTACTATTTATATATTACCAATGTTACGTCAGTCACAGGAATCGTCTATAATTATTGCTAACGAACATAGGTGCCAACTTTTGAAAATCTTGGGGTATGCTCAGTGGAGTACCCAGGTATTTCTAAAGAAAAAGAAAAAAGAAAAATAAATAAATACAAAGCAAAGCCAAAAACGTTCCGGTATACAAAATATACACCCTATCGATTCTGTGTCACCGTCACCATCACAATTATAAGTCCAAGTCCTCTTGTATTTCACTGTATACCTCTCCATTTTAACGATTTTCACACGCATGACGTTAACCCATTTAACCCAAATTTTATTGATTTATGAACAAATATTTCTTTGCATATATCTATAAATAATGATTTGATTAATGTATATTTGACAGAAATTGATTATTTTTAGTTTTTTTAAGCAAATTTGGAATTACTACAGATGACATCAGTGTGCAGGATATGTTTCCTTTATCGTAACTAACAAAATTTTCAAACTGTTAACTACTAACTTAGACATTGGACAATAATTTAGTAATAAAGTTTTTAAATTATTTTGTTTCCTTTACCTTGATACAATTATTGAAAAGTATTGTTGCATTTACTCCAATTTAGACATCAAGCAACGATATATATTTTGACAATGCATTGTAGCCTAATGCTTTTTGTTTCCTCGAGCTAATGGTAGACAATCTAGTCACAATGAATTATTGGAAGCCCTGCAATGTTATTTACGGTCTTTCAACAAATGGTTGTGGCTAGACGGACACATAAAGATGAGGGCAGGGAAAAGGTTAAGACTTAATTCCATGCACAGGTGACACAGGTCAAAAAGAGCAGAAACTAAGTACTACGTTCAATTGTTGACAAATTGTTGAAGCCTGAAAATTCAAATTCAGAAAAAATCTATCACTAGCTGTTGCGTTTTGAGAATTTTGTAGAGCTGCCAATTAAAACACAAAAACCTTCACGAGTTGTTATGAGGACTGTGTTTACAGAATGTTTTAGGTAAAAAAGATAGGGCAGTCTTTGCAGCAAGTATGTCAGCTCACTGGTAACGTACACGGTTATCTCAAAAGATACCGGGAATTAAATTCGTAGTGTAAACATTTTCAATCTTTTGTACCAAACCCACTTCATTTCTAGTTACAACATTGACTTAACAAGCGGAATTCCATTAATATCCAGACTATTTAGAAAACAGTCACTTCACTCACATGTGAACGTGGATTTTAATGCCTACGAATTCAATTACCTGTTTAAAAATGTTCAAATGTTTGTAAATCTATCGGACCAAACTGCATGGTCATCAGTCTGTAGCTTACAAACTACTTAAACCTAGGTAAACTAACCTAAGGACAACACACACACGCATGCCAGTTACCTGTTTAAAATAATCTATTTAGAGTGGTGTCTTAAAAAGCCAGCCGGTCATCAGTGGAATGAGAGAGTCGATTTTAATTACAGTCAAGAAATATAATGTAAATAAAAAATGATACCAAAATTTTCAGTGGCATACCCACTCAAATTTTGGGGTATGCTTGAGTGACCGAGCATACCCGTAGTTGGCGCCAATGCTAACGAAGTATCACAATACCAACTTTTTCAGAGTTTATAGTTAAAATCAACAAAATGCTTCCATGAAGAGATTTTTCAACACAAAATCAGACAAACGAGATCTGTGTTGATGAGTATCACGGAGAGGGAGGGGGGGGGGTCAATTACAAAAATTGCTAAAATATAGTACAAATAAACATCGCCTTTCATTCTAGCTGCGATTTCGTAGTCTTGCCTTACGATAACATCGCATCTCTTCGATGTACATCACGTGCTTCAACAACACAAATAAATACAGAAATAGACAACGGAATACGTAACCTATAATTATAAAACTTTTTAAACCACCCAGATATATACTGAAAATGTTTTTGTACACAAAAATGAAGCAATGAATATTATTTAACCTGTGGGCACTAGCGATCTGAGCATTTTGCTCACTGCAATTTTAAAACGACTGGCATTTTGTTACTTTTAAATATTAAACTTTGAGGTTTTTCTTACTAAAACTACAGGGATTACTTATTTACACTTAAGTACATTTCGAACTGGTCGTGTAATCTGAGCAATAGGCTATAAACACGAACGATCATTTAACTCTTAAAGCTGCGAGATCTCATGGGTTAAAAATCCCGGTTTCTGGCTGAAATTCAAGGTTTTTTGCCAGTTACAAGGTTTGGTGGCCACCCTGGTTTATATACCATCTAAACAAACCAAAAGCTCATCTATTTTATTCTTTAGTCCCCCAATATTCTGGTGAAAGATAGTAACATTATTTTTTACTTTACTTTTCTGTGTAACATTTGATTTTTCAACATTTTTAGCCTGAGCTTCTCACTGGACACTGATCTTAGCCTAAAAAAGAAGTATTTCCATGAACTGCAGTATCCCCCCTTAAGGATTTTGCTGTAAACCTAGCTAGTTTCCCCTTCCCTTTCCTATTGAGATTCAGGCCATGCCTAGTGAAATCCCACCTGTCAATAGCATCAACAGGAACCAAACCTATGTCCGACAGTGTAGCTGCCCTAAGCAGTTGCTCAATATTGACCCTCCTGACAGAGCGGTTCAATTGGGGTCGATCATAAACGCATGAAAGCAGGCAACGGTCCAACATTTGTCTGGGTTGTTGCAGAAGCTATTTTAACCAGGTCACACTCAATACTGTAGCTCTGATCCCTATCAATGCTGTTTCCCACCCCAACCACTATAGCAACATGATCCTCTTTTGTGAAACCCTTACACAAGGAAACTATATCCTCTACCACCTGGCTAAAACCTGCACTGGGATTGAAAAAGTTTGTGACCTGGTACCTGTCACCTGGTTTTCCTGCTAAATCTGGCCCACACCTCTTCCATGGCTACTTCCAAACAACAGATCTTTCCTCCTACTATCTACTTTGTTTGAAACCGTTGGTTTCCTAGTGAAAGTCTGTTGTTTCCTAACTGTACCTACATCTAAAGGAGCCTCTTCCTCACTTAACTGTGGCAGCAAGGCAAATCTGTTGGTTGTGCCAATTGTGAAGCTGTCAGGAACTATACTCTCTCTGCAGCCCCTGTTACCTGCTACTACTTCCCATCCCTTAACCTCGTAAGTTCCTCCCTAGCACTATCCAGTTCAGCCTGAAGGGCTCTAATCTTCCCTTCCTGTTCAACTATTTTTTTCTCCTTTGAACACACTTTGCAAAACAAAGGAAGAGACTCATTTGCTTCCCTCTTTCCCACACTGCTACATCCCCCCCCCCCCCCCCCCGAATGAAACCACTTGTCACAACAGCTACATTGAAACCCCAAAACGAACAAACCTACTGTAGCTCAAACACATTGCATTCATGATTGTTACTTATGTTATATCAACAATATATATTAACTACAGATACAAAGGATTACTAGATTTGTTTAGGACTCTAAAAATGTGTGTAAGCTGTTAGTAAATACACTTAAAATTGTGGCATAATGCTAAATCTGCACAGTCGCAAATTTGGCCTATGAATATACACAAAACAACTTATCACAATTACTGACACAACGCGCAAAAAAGAAAAGAACCTTTAATGGTGAGCTTGAAGAGCACACTAATAAACATATTCAATTAAATGCACTTAAAATTACGGAGAAACGCTAAAATGCACACTCGGAATTTAGGCCTAACAAGGACGTATGTAAACAAACCAAACTTTTAGTAATTACTGGATCAATACATGAATAAAAGAAATACCTTTAATGGTAAACTTTAAGAGTACACTAATAATTGTTTTTAGCTACTTATAGTGTTAAACTACATTTAATTTCTACATACATTACTTATCTTTTCTAATCGCACTGACACCTCACGTCTGGCTTTGTGCAGGGCAACCAACCAACTACGAATAACCTTAGGACTGCCTGACATGCATCCAAATTTCTCACCAGTGTGGTGTTTAATCTGACTGAACCTTTTTAGAAATGGGTCACGAGTCTCAACTTCATCAAAATTACACAATTCCCTAAGCTGATCAACATGTCAACATCAAATTCCTACCAAAACTTGAAAAATTTACCATAGACACTTACAATTCTTGTTTTAAAACATGTTTAGGATAATCAAGTTTTGAGTGGATTAAGAGGTTCAAACATGGTAGAGAGGATGTCGTAGATGATCTGAAATTGGGCAGTCCCTCCACTTCGAAAACTGAAGAGAATGTTGAGAAAGTCAGTAGAATTGTTCAAGAAGACTGTTGTCTGAACATTAGAACAATTTCAGAACTTGTCTCCATCAATAAGGATGTCTGTGAATAGATTTTTGGTGAAAAACATCAATCCAGTGATCAAGCAGCCACTTCTTTCCCATCCCACAACTGAAGTCTGTGCTCAAAGGAACCAGGTTTAAGTCTATGGAGGCAGTGAAGGTAAAAGAGATGAGCTTCCTCAACAACATAACAGAAAAAGACTCCCAGCACTGCATACAACAATGGAAAAGTCATAGGGAGAGTGCGGGAATTGAGAGGAAGAGAATACAATGAAGGGGCAACATTACACAACTGAAAGTTTCTTTAATAAAAAGTTTGAGCATGTGTCCAGTTTCATTATTGAAAATGAAAGATAGAAATGAATTGTAAATGTCATTGGATATCTTGTGGAATTGCTGCCATAGATGTGACAAAAAGGTTGTCTTAAAGGTAACCCCACAGGAAAACAATTAAGTTTGGAGTCCTTGTGATGTGGGTGGTCAAACACAACGAACAAGAGCTTGCTGTCCATCTCTTTGAAACCAACATTGTGGGATGGTCGTGTTTAGATAATGCTGCACTTCTGGTAAAAGTGATGCCATCATGCATAAAAATCAAATCATTCGAATATGTGTGAAGTTATGGAAAGAACCAATATTAAAGCACATCCTGGTATCTCATTCCTGTCAGTTTTCTCTGCTAAAGAAATGTAAGAAACATTGTGAACAGAACTGACATACAACATGTTTATTCACCACACCCCTTTTTTCATTTTCAACAAGTGTGCCAGGATTCTGTGGCCTCAAAATTCTTATATTATTACAGGTTGCTTTACTCAAGAGATGAATTACTTATCATTTGAAAATATGAGTCATTTTGCGAAAGTGTTTATTACTACATCCTGGAACAGAGAAATCCAAAACTCTTACCTACATCTATATTCAACAAACCACAATTACTGCAGTAACTGTGACTTGTAAGCTTCATATGAGGGCATGATTCTTACTTTTATATGCAACCAAAGTCCAAGATCTTTTTATGTCATCAATGAATCCAATTGCTGAATCAGTGATGGAATGAATGTTGCCCACTAGTGACTGTTCCACCTTAACAGCCACGCACCCCAACAGCATGTAACACACCTTGGGATTTTATACATTTTCCTCCTTGCAACCCGGGCTGTCAGGCCAAAATCTTCATTTCCTGTGACACACAACATTCTACTACCATACCACATGGTGGCTGCTGAAGCGTGCCGAGAGGTTATGGTGTCAGAGGATTTGTGGCACTGAACAGTCCCCAGCTCAGGGACACTGGGTTCGCCAATCCCATAATCAGTGAGAGAATGCTGATCCCCCAGAGGAGCAATACCAAGCCAAACCATTATCTTGAGTGCAAGACCAGGGTGGTGATGCATAATGCAACAGCATAATAGTCTTTTATCATGGTCTCTCCCGACTCAAATCTGATAGTCATAATGGACGAGGCAAAATCAGGATTGGAAAAATGACATTTCTACTGACAAAATAATTGTGGAATGACTGGTCCAAGACATACCGCTTGCTACTACACTGGGGCAATTTTGGCAGTATGTGGAAGCAGCATGGACTGCTTTATCTCAGCAACACATCCAGAGCCTCTTTGATTCAATATCAAGGCTTGAAGCAGCATATCCAGGCAGCAATGGCAGCAATACTCTATGCCTATTTCATCAACTTACCCACTTCATGTGGAGTTGCCTTTTAAAGCAGGTTATCTTTACAATGTGTTATTTCCCAAATAAATTTGGCATGATACATCTTGGTGTTGCAATTTGGGTTGCCAGCAGTGTGTATTGCCAGAAACACAAATGTTTGCTATCTCCTAATACTTCCTGTTTTTTCATAGCAGCAGGGAAGTAATGTAAACTATCTGGCCTCCACATTCAATCAAATAAGTGTGATGAAATATACTCACTTGTGTTACTTGGTAAACCACGCCCTATAAGCACTGTAAGTGTCTTTCCTGAAGGCTTTAGTACTGCCATATCACCCACAGATCCTGACACAAATTTCACCTGTCGTACACCGCCTCCACCCCAGCCTTCCTTCTTAACCCGGAACTCCAGTCTGCAACATCAGAAAAGAAAAAATTCTTTGTGGAATATTAGTTGTAGAACATTATAAAGGTGTGTAACTGCTAAATATTTAGTAGAGAATTATCAGTCACCAACAAAAAACACTACAAACTGTTAGCTTTCTTTGTCAAGTGTAAAGAGGATGTATGCAACGTAAAAAATGTCAACAAATTATCTATAATATAGTAAGGACAGTTTACAACTCACCGCACTTCAAGGCAGCCAGAGGTGATGGTTGTATGACTGTGTCGTGTGCCTGTGTGATTGTGTGAGTGTTCTATTTCCTGAAGAAGGCCATGGCCGATAGCTGAAAGAGTTGTATGTGTGTGTCTTTTGTACGTGCCTGTCGCAGCTCATCACCACGTCTTTGTGGTGAGTAGTAAACTGTCCTTACTACATTATTAATTCCAACCTGGACCTTCCATTATTATATTTCAACAAATTATCTCAATCACAGCATCCAAGGTATGGGTACTGGGAGAAAGACAGTGCTTAGCACAACACAAATACATAAGAAAAGTGGCACTGACAAACAGATACAAAACAAAACAAATTTTAGCAGATGAATTTTCAATTGTATTCTTTTCAATACGATTAGTTCCGTACAATCAGTTAATCTTCTTCCTAATGCTCCCACCTGACCATAATGTATATGCAATACAAATCTTAAAAATTTCAGTATTTGTCAACAAGATGTATGTGATAATTAAAATGCAGTTACTTACAGATTTGAAAATTTTATGTGCAGGTTTCGCGCCAAATGGGCCTGAAACTTTTTATTTAAAGTAGTTAAAAATTCTGTTTTGAACACCATTTCCAAGAAGCTGTCGTAGTCCTCTTTCATATGAATGATTATAAAATCATCCTGCAAAATGAAAAATAGCATTTCAGAGACTCCTTTTCGTGGATACAGAAATGGCTATCAGTGTTAAAAAAAGCAAATGCTTGAAAATTGAAATATATTACCTGGAAAGTACTAAGAGAAACATGACTTATATTTTCTAAATTAAGTTTCCGTTTGATGATCTCAACATATTTTCCTTTGTTTGGTCCCTTCTTCACTTGTTCTCTTCCAATAAGAAATAAAGAATGTGAAGTCAGTATCAGATCACGACGTACTGGCTATATTAAGAAACAGACACAAATATGATTAAAAAATTCCAAAAGTCATTATGAGTCATTGACAAGGGAACCTCCCCATTGCACCCCCCTCTGATTTAGTTGTAAGTGATAATATATATTAATATTATAGAGGAAAAATTCCTAGCAGAAAAAAATATATATAAAAAGTAGATGAAGATTACTTACCAGGCGAAGGAGCACAGGTAGCTATAGTAACACAAATAAATACACACACACACACACACACACATATACACAAACATAAACACACCTAGGCAGACATAGTGTAGAAAGCAAAGAAGTTGGACAGAGATACCACTTGAGGCAGAGGCTCTCTCCAGAGAATTGAGGCAAAGATGTTAACAATGGCGAGCTGGAATTTGAATTTATCGGAGGTTGAGACCAGGTGGACAATGGGAAGAGAGAATATGCTGAAGGGCAAGTTCCCATCTCCAGAGTTCTGAAAGACTGGTGTCAGTGGGAAGTATCCAGATAACCCGGATGATGTAACACTATTCCAAGATATACTGGCCGTGCACCAAGGCATGTTTAGCCACAGGGTGATCCTCATTACCAACAAACACTGTCTGCCTGTGACCATTCATGCAAATGAACAGTTTGTTGCTGGTATATATCTACTGAGCAGTCCATGTGCAAAGTAAGCAACGTCAAGCACATTATGAGCACAGGAACATCATGGTCCTGTGGCTAGCGTGAAGAGCAGCGGAGCAAGAGGTACTTGGTTCGAGCCTTCCCACTGGCAAAAGTTTTAAGTTTTTCATTTTGAAGAAAATTATTATCTCTCCGTCCGTCCGATGTGAGGTAACTGCGCCATAGTATGGAGACACTATGCCTAAACAAACATCTAAACACACAACATCAGTCGACTACAGTGTATGGCAGAGAGTATAATTCGAAAATGTTAAAAATACATGTTTTGACAGAGCAAAGGGAAAACTGTGCAATTGTGAAACTGTTTCATTCATTTGTTGCAGTTTATGCGACAAACTCTTATGTTTTCATTACTTTTTGGGAGTGATTATCACATCCAAAAGAAAACCTAAATTGGGCAAGGTAGAATCTATTTACCCATTCATCAAGTGTACAAGTTAGGTGAGTCGACAAAAGATTCCTGTCATATGACGCACCTATCGTCACCAGTGTCATATAGAATACATCAGACAAGTTTTCCTATGGGGTAATTGATTGACCTATCACCTTGCGATCAAATGTTTTAGGTTCCCATTTGGAGAGGCACTTCCTTTCATCTGCTAATCGCATAGTTTTGCAGTGCGGTGCGGTCGCAAAACACAGACACTAAACTGATTACAGCAAACAAAGATGTCAAAGAACGGATGGACAGATCATAATTTTGCAAGCATTAAAAAATTAAAATTTTCGTTCGTGGGAAGACTTGAACTAAGGATTGTTTGCTCGCAGTTCCTTACGCTAGTTACAGGACCATGGCACTCCAATGCTCACAATGTGCTCGACGTTGCCTATCTTTCTTGTGGACTGTTCTGTTTTTATATTCTGCATATTTTTTCATAGTTCCACACAACTACTTCCAGTTTTCTCGATTGAGCTGTGTTCAGTTTTTCACAGCCTATCCAGTGCACCAACTTATAACTAAATCTGAGGGGGGTGCAATTAGGAGGTTCCCTTGTGAGAATCAATGAAATATATTACTAAGTTAACAAAAACAAACCTTAAACCTTCTGTCATACTTCTTGACCACTTCAGCAAAGGCAGCTTTTTCTCTGCGGCCAACAAGATTTTGTAGTGAAGGTCGTAGATCCAATCCAATATAATCACCCACAAAATTCCTATTCAATGAGTAACGTCTCCTTTCCTTCTTTCCAAAAACTAATTCTAAAAATAGAATAGCATCATTTAGATAAGTTGGCTATTAAATATTGGCAGAACTTGGTTGTTACATTAATTGTTAAGAAGCAGTTCCAGTATCATTCAGTTTACTAACCTGCAGCTTCATTTTTCTGTTTCTCATTTTGCCTACGAGCAAAATATTTCTTGAATGCTTTCTGTATTACTCTTGCATACTGATTGTACTTTCTCTCTCTAAGCTCTTCCAACATAAATAACTACAAAATGAAGAAAGATCAACAATTACAAAACCACTTTACATATTCAGTAATAATTATTGTAACTAACATCTGTAAAGTAAAAAATAAATGAAAATTAAAAATCCTAAACATCTGGATAAATGTAAAATTGAACTGAAAAAAAAAGGAAGAATTGTGACTGCTTGATGACAGTTAATCCTTGGCAAAATCAGGATCGGTGTGGAAAAAAACACAATTGTATGACGTAACATATTGGACAAATGTTAAGTAGATGATGTAGAGATTCACTGTCAAAAAAAATATGCTAACATTAAGTAATTACAGTTATTTAAGGTGAATAATAGTGAATATATAATTAATAATAATCAAGGTCTTATGGCCACCACTCACAATACTCTGAAAGTGTGATTTACAATTGATAACATCAAATGCCCTCTATCCTGGCTCACTTTAACTACCAGTACCAACAAATACATAAGACAATTCATGTTCTAGGTTCAAAACAATTCACTTACTGACTCAGGAGCTTTGATGAAAACTTTGCTAATGCCCAGCTGATACTGATTTCTTTCCATGTTGACACTTTTCATGATAACCTCAACGCCCCGTTTCTCATCACCTTGCCAGTGCGGCCAAGTTTCTTTGGTCAATATTGCATACCTAAAAGCAGAAAATTTCACCAATTTGCTGGAGATTTAGGTAACTATAATGTATGTACAGAAAATTTGTGTAGGCTCATAAATATGGATTCTGGGTTAAAACTACTGATAGAGAATGCTTCATCACAAAAAGAGTGGTGAAATCTAATGTAAAAAACTGCACAGATTTAATCAAGAAGATGAATTAATTTCAATTGTTAGTTACAAAAAAATGTCAGTTATAAAGCACAAAAATTTGAGTGTAAAATTTATGTGTTTTATGGAGGTGGCCAAGAGATAACAATAACACAAAGGACAGAATTGTCCCCGCTCCCCATTTTTATGATTGAATATTAATAGATATTTTAATAGCAGCAACCATTTGCTGTTGAATTGGTTTTATTACAGAGCTGCCGAATGTTTTGGTTTGTCCATAATTTTTATATATTTATCACCTTATTTACAGAGTTAAGGGACATTTGTAAAATGGTTTACTTCTGTAATTTTTATGATTTGATGTTTTAATAGAATCTTAATAGGTACTGTTTACATTTTGCTAATCATAATAATACTGAAAGTTTTATAGAAGTGATGATTTCCTTTGTGAGTATGTAAAAATCAGAAGGAAACGTTAATGATAGCATTTTTTGCTGGAAATAATCCCGGCTATTTATTCCCTTCCACACGTACACAATGCCCGCTCACCTACCAAGAGCTACACGATTTATCATCTACAACAAGTACAATGGACTTTTGTCCAACGTTAACCAGTTCACAAGTTTTATTTGGCAGCTGAAGTTAGTCAATTCATTTCCAAATAAAAAAAGCTTCACTGTGGGGGTTTCTCCAACACCACCTAGATACAAAGTCTGTGCACTGCCTGCCATGAGTAGTCATAACACAAGTAAACTATTTGTCTTATGTATTGTTGTGCTGAGTTTTGGAATACATACACATTGCACACTGTATTTCAGAATGTTTTTGTGTTATCTATGTGATTCTCAATGCGGATTTTTGCTGTTATGGGACAAAATATGTAATATGAATTGTCTGATTCCAATATCAGTAAGATATCTTACTAGTAGTTCATAAATATCTTATACCAAAACAAATTTGTCTGTGAATCACATAAATAACATCAAGAATATTCTCAAACACACTGAGCAATGTGTACAAATTTCCAGACTCAGAACAATACTGTATAATACAAATAGTTTGCTTGTGTTATGACTACTCTTGGCAGGCAGTGCACAGGCCTTCTTGTATCTAGGTGGCATTGGGGTCTCTCTCTCTCTCTCTCTCTCTCTCTCTCTCTCTCTCTCTCTCTCTCTCTCTCTCTCTCTCTCGTGCAGTTAGAACTAAATATGAGTGATGAAATTTTGGCGATTTGTGGCATTATCTGGGTTTGATGGTCTTATTTGTCATTTTAAAATTGATACCCATTTTGTCTATAGTGTTAGCTGTTACGGATTTTATTTCTTATTTAAAAAATGCAAGGAGTAACAAGCTTTTTTTTTTTTTTTTTTTTTTTGGTTCTTCAGCCCCTGTTAACTTTCCATAAAGGTATATATTTGAAAATTATAGGAATATTTCTAAGACACTCTTGGTACAGTAGAATCCCGAAAACTCGGCACCTGATAACCCAGCAGTCCGGTAACTCTGACACCCCTCTGCACACCCTCTGGAATTATTCCGCACTTGCAGAATGCAAGATAGAATTATAATTGTTGCGTGTAGCAGTTTCAGGCTATGCTATAAATGGGCCTGGACATCATCTTTTTTTGTGTCACCTACACCTTATTTAAAAATCCTTTGAGTTTCATTAATGCAGTATATAGATGTGTCTTCATATTAAAAAACAGTCGTGATCAAAATTATGGGAGTGCCTTTTAAAATGATCTCAGGTAAGATGGGAATTTTAGTGGAATATGTTTCATGAAGCAAATCACTATTGTCCATATTTTTTATTGTACAAGACTGTATGCTTCCTTGAAATAATTTTCTAAATGTAAATTGAAGCATGTACTCATAAGTAACGAATATCACTTCTTAGATAGTCTCTTAACTTTATGTTGTGTTACTGTATTCTATAATTTGTATTGTATTCTAAAGTAACAATAGAAAGTATTTTATAACAAAAAAATCTTACCTATTCTTTTTTAACACCGTTCCCAATCACCCGGTATTTTCACAAATTCGGCAACCCTTCAGTCCACATTAGACCGAGTTTTCAGGACTCTTCTGTATTTATAAAAATATTTTTTAAAGTTTTTTCCACACCTAACCTGATTCTACTCATTTACAATAGTTTTTATTTGTGGGAAAGATTTATGAACAGAAAGGGTCAGATATGTAGCATTCAATGATCTAAATCAGGCATGTAATATTTAAAATTTTCTTGGAAGGAAGTGTGTCCCACCCTCCATGACACCAACCCTATCCTCCTGTTTGGTCTGACACATGATTACAGAAAGTCTCTTGTCAAAGGTGACAGCTATGTTTAAGGCATTTAGTGCCCTTCTTCAGATATATATTAGCTCCCCTATATGTGGAAGAGTTTCTACCATATTCACACTAAACGTATAGGGCTACTAATTTGTAGCTGGGAGAAGGGTACCAAGTGCCTAATACTTGTTATAATAAAATCAAGTCAAGTGCAATCGAATGCAATCGCCAATTGAAAAACCAATTGAATAAAAGTTGCTATTATGGACAAAGTACTAAATAATTAATATCTTTTATAAATCATTCATACAGCAAATTCCAATGGCCTCTGTGGGTAAGTGCATACCTGCAGATACAGGGTGAAACAGAAAGTAAAAAGGCTGTCGGAGCCTGGCCTCTTAACGCCTTCATGTGGTTCTTCCATTCAGATCTTACGTCCCTTATAGAAAGTAATATGATATTTTTTCTTTGACTAGAGCTTTTAAATAGGTCATAAGAGGAATAATTATTAAGACGAAAAATTCCTAGCAGGAAAAATAAAATATAAAAAATAGACGAAGATTACTCACCAGGCGAAGGAGCACAGGTGTGACAGCATCACAAATAAATAAATGAATACACACACACACACACACACAATCGCAAGCTTTCGCAACCCAGTTGCGTCTTCAGGCAGTATGCCTAGGTGTACTTGTGTCTGTGTGAATGTGTGGGCATGTGTGCATTTGTTTACCCTCCATTTTTTCCCCCAAGGTAAGTCTTTCCTCTCCCGGGATTGGAATGGCTCCTTACCCCCTTCCTTAAAACCCTCACATTTCCTCCTTCCCTACTGCCTGAAGACGCAACTGGGTTGCGAAAGCTTGCGATTGTGTGTGTGTGTGTGTGTGTATTCATTTATTTATTTGTGATGCTGTCACACCTGTGCTCCTTCATAAGAGGAATAGTTGTACTCACTTTACAGCAAGAGTTCAAAGGAACAACATGCACTATTGTTATCAATAAAATGTGACGAAACTCCATGGACCAACAGACTTTATCTGTGCTGTAGTCTCTGGAGTTTAGGAAAGGACACTGTTTCAATAAAGTATTACTTCTGTTGCATTAGTACTTGTTTGGTTGTGACGTACCAACCCCTCCCCCCGCCCCCTCCACACACCCAAGATATTAGAACCTGTTTTCCCATTTAATATTGAAATTAAATATCTTTTATTTCATGTTTTGTAAATTGTTTTATAAAGCCCCCCCCCCTCAGGTTGGCCAAAAGTACTAATTTTTCTCCACCACCACCCCTAAGCAATTTCAATGACACAGTTTGCATCATGACACACACACACACACACACACACACACACACACACACTCACTGTGGGCACCTCTTGTTGTGACAATGTATAGGCTAGTTCAACAAAGGCAGCAAAATGTGTGACCAATGCAATATTCTATTGCCATTGTTTCATTACTTGCCAATATCCTGCATCATGTTCCCCATTATGTAAAGCTTGTATTACCAGTATTTCTACTGTCAATCTATGATAGATCCACTGAACTTATGCTCACATTAAAATTGTATGAAGTAGCTATGCTTTGATATTTCAGTGCACCTTAACTGTAACATGGTTCTGTGTAGCTATAATTTTTAAGGAAGAAACAATTAAACATTGATTTTGAACCATTATGTAGATCAGAATTGTTCAGAAGGAGACAATTCTTAGATGCTTCACTAAGAATACATTCATCCTGATACTGCATAAATGTTAGAAAGTTTTTATAAATAATTTTATTTCTCAGCTTTTTATGATAGAAGTGAATTGTTTAAAGCTACATGACAAGTACAGCATTAATAAACAATGGCAATTCTAGTGATGTAAGTGGAAGGTATTAATGCTACAAACTATCTGTTCTCATTGCATAAATTACATCTAATTCTATTACAGTAATTACTCTGTATATGAGACAGCAAGTTACAGTTGAAGAGCACATTATAATTAAAGTTGTGTAGTCTTTCCAAATTACACACAAATGCATACACCCATATATGGATGTTTGGACTATTGCTAAGGTTTGGTTTGGTTTGCAGGGCAACATTATTGGAACTGTAGCTTACAGGTCCCTCCATTATCAAATCAAGCATTGAGTGCAAGCATAATAAAAGAGATGCAACATGAAAGATACTTGTTGACATCTAAGTTTAGTGTTCTTGTAAGTTTATCCTTATTTTAGTAGAAACATTTATTAGAATGTTATAGAAGTTTCATCTCCTTTATTATGGTTTATTATGGTTGGATAGGTTTCAATAACAAAAAATATTTTACCTGTTCAAAAATTTCCTGAATGGTCGACGATAGGCAAATCCAGCACGTCGGACACGTATATTTTCTTTCAATCCAAGATATTCCACCTGATGCTTTACCCTCAGCTCTTCCCAATCTCGTGGTCGCTTGGTTTCATTTGGTTTTATACATCTAAGAATGAGTAAATTATAATTTTTGAATATTTTTGCATACTGTTGCTTTCAATAACTTCCAGCTACAATTAAAGTTTTTAAGATGGCAATGAATGCTGCTGATGTTCTGTGTACATTTAAGATACAAGTTCACATGAAACTATTTTTATGCTAAACATAAAGAGGGACTTTATACACACGTTACATTATTTTGGAAATGTACTGTAATGTCACTGTTAATACCATGGAAATTCTAAGGTAAGATGATGAACATTAATTAACTGTTTAACACAATTGCTGGCCAATACATACCTTCAGGTTAAAAATATTTAGTACTTACTTCCGTGATCACTTTTACATTGTATCACTGAAAATAATGGACAAAATTAATTAAAAGCAACGACATTAACCCAGCTTTTGTAACCATTAGTTCCTGCTACAATTGAGTTCCTATCATCCTACGGTTGTAGTCACCTGTCTTCCTCTTTAAGCTTCCTTAACTTATTGCTCTCTCCTCTCTTAAGAAGGAATTGTTACAAAAGTTAGGGCAGTGTAATCACTTTTATAAGTATATATATATATTGGCAATATTAAAAATTTCTCCCCTAATGGTCAGTACTGGTCAGCAAGGTTGTCTCATAATTTATAGTTTTTCTTAGCCGTATTTTTCTTTGATTCAATCCCAAAAACAACTGCAATACATTAATTATGACATGGCTCAGAGCTGAGTTAATAATTTATATCTGTCTGTAGTCTATATATAATGTTATCCACTGCTACTACATGTATTCCTAGTGCAATCTATTTGGAGGTTTATATAGTCTCTATTCAAAGCCCAAGTAAGGAATGTGTAAAAACATGTGACAAACTTCTGTAACTCACCTGATATAATGTGGTGTACACTTTTTAAGTTCATCAACTAAAGCATTTGCTTGCGCTCTAATCTTGCTTCCTGCTGTTGTTGGTCGGGACTTTGCACTGGTACTTATCTGGTCAGGAAACAAGCTACGCAAAAATTCACTGCAAATGAAATTACAAATTATTTAGATTATGAGTGTTTCCAACTTGAGACTAAATTTCTTATTTCCTAAAAATAATATCAAGTTTAGCATATGTTGAGACTACTCATTAATTACAGCAAATAATGAAGCATGCAAGTTAATCTTGTCTTCTTATACATATAAGATCCACAGAACTGATTACTTACTTTTTACTTGACTGCATCAGTTCAATTAAGTCAGGAAACAGGACATCTCTATTACGGTCACAAAAGCCTTCAATGCTGTAGCTAACAATTCCAGCATAATGGTGAATAATGAAACCATCTTTGCATGACTGGTAGTGTTGGTGTCCAGCAGATGCGTTAGTCAATTTCTACAAAAATAAAATAGATGATTTACAGATTGGAAAATGTAAAAGTAATTCAGAAACTATATCTCAGGAAATATTAAAATAAACCTGCATCTCTATAGAAATAAACACAATCAGTCACTTTCCCAGTTTACATCACTTAAGACAGTGAAATAATGGAATATCACTTTACTACTACTACTACTACTACTACTACAGTACCTCACTGAAGTCATTCTGACAAAACAAAGTTCATCATCCATAATTAAGCAGGTTCTTGAAAAGAAAACAATACTTTTATATGTTTTTCAAAAGAGATAGATTGGCTGGCCAGTACTTACCTTTGTGCTGTACCGCCGATAGTTACACAAATGAAGAAACAGAAAAAAGGGTACAAAAAAGGACAAGCTTTCGGAACACAGTTCATTCATCAGGTGGGAGAGAAGGGAAGAAGAAAGGATGGGAACAGAAGAGAAAGGTAATTCACGACCTAGGTCATGAAGGTGGTGTTTCGGGAGTTTGGACGTCAGAGATACTGCATGTTCGTACCGAGCCAAGCCAGAGAGGATATATATAACCAAAGAGGAAAGATCAAGTAGTAAAGAGAAGAGGAGTGAACTGAATGATGATGAGGGGTGTAAGAGGGGCGGGGGTTGTCTAAAACGTTTTTCATTAACAGGGAAAGATGGACACAGATGTGTATGTGTATGGTAACTACTCATGTTTGTGCGGTGCTTCCCAGGTTTTAAAATAGGAATTAAAATGGCTTCTTGCCAAGAGTCCAAATACTAACCTGATGCCCAAATAATATTAAAAAGTGCAAAGAGAGTTTCTTTGTTGTGTCCTATGAGGTGCTGCAGCATGTTACATTGCATTCCATCATGACCTGTGGAAGTGTCATGAGCCATTGACAACATAAAGTCCAGCTCCCACAAGGAAAAGGGGCAGTTGTACACTTCCTCAGTGGTGGTCCTGAAATCCAAAGTCCCCTTTTCTGCAGCCGTTCTATGGTGTAGGAAAGCTGAATCCTGACTGGCAGCAGCAGTAACAGTAGCAGGCTGGTATGTGGAGTTCCATTACCCATGATGGCTGCCACTGGACACCTCACTCCTCTCCCAGAAAGCTTTCTGACGGTGTCCTATGCATTGATACTCCTTGTTGACTGGTTAAGGGTGTTAAGGAATTCCTGCCACTAATCTCTTTTTACTCTCACAGATCATTAGGCGACATTTTGTCCTTCCACACGAAAGGCTGCAAGGTTCCCTGCAGTTGCCTGGCACTTGAATTTATGCAGAGTTTTCTACCTCGTCCTTATGGCAGATCCGCATTCTTCATTTCACCAAGGGACAGGCTGCCTGTTAAGTTGTCCCAAGGCTTGTGCGATTGATGCTTCAGCAGCTTGGTGGATTGTATGGGTAAAGTGTTCCACCCACTCATGGACGCTAACACGAAGTTCAAAACTGGCAAGGGAACTATAACAAGCCCAATCTGCCTTCCAAAGCACTCAGTGTGGTGGGTGACTAATGGGCACCACCGTGTCTGGTAAGTGAACCCAAACTGGTCACTTCCATAAAGGCCATTAACCGCTTCCCATTGGGTAGTGTGGGAAAGGGGTGGTGCGGCAAATGAGAGGTCGATTGCAGAGAACGACTCTGTGGCAGTGCGGAAATGGGTGCTTTGGCCTGTACTCAGCAAGGACACACTGGAAGACAGGAGAAGCCTCTCAACTGTTCTATTGCTGAGGCAGGTAGTTGTAGAGCTCCAAACATATTGTGTGCATGAAAGTCTCCACACAGGGTGACTGGATGGGGAAGTTATGTAGTAACGTCATTGAGACTCTACATCGAGGGCATCATATGGAGGCAAATAGAGAACAGGCAGTCAACTGGTGACATACAGACAGAAAGACAGACAGTCCACAACTGCCTGGAGGCTGGTTGTGAGAGAGGCAAGCAAGGAGTAGTAAGCAGTGCTTACGTAAAAATCAACTCCTTTCGCTCTGTCTCCACTGAGGTCTTCTTTGTGGTACATAACATAGCCATGTAACTCAGGGGTGTGTGTTGGTTTGAAATTAGTCTCCTGTAAACAGATACACATATTTCTAGCCTGAGTTAGCAGACTTAATTCCTCAGTGTGAGTTCTGAACACCTGCAGGTTCCAGAATGGAAGCCATCTTAGTGGTGTGGTTTGCCTCTGTCTACACCTTGTTATTCTGCCATGTCAGGGACACAGCAGTGGGAGGAGGTTCAATTAAGGGACTTACTGGTGCTGTCTGACAGAGGTCGATGACCATATCTTAAATGACGTCATCATTGTCTGATCCACCTGACAGGAGCAATGTCAAGAGGTTTGTCGGTTTTTGGGTGGATCACTTCCCTTTCTTCTTTTTTGCCCCAACCTTGGATTTTCGGGGCATTGGCAATGCTGCTTTAATAACACTTGCGGGTCTCTTCACATGACTGCCTTAATGGCTTGCTCTCGTTTTCTGTTTTACTTGTGTTAGCAACTAGGTGTTCTGCAGAAGGGAGGCTGGGGTGTGTGACTTCTGGGATGAACAGCACAGTGAACTGTTTTTATATGTGCAGTTAGATGTGCCCTGCTCAACTGTCTCTGTCTGAGTGCTAAAATTGAGTTTCTGAACTGGCTGCTTTAATGCTGAGGCAAATGATTTGATAAAGCTTGGTGGCTGGGTGGCTGACTTGCCTTAAATTCGTTTTTTGCTTCAGAGTATAAAATAAATTTGGTGACTTATTTCAAAAATGTTCAAATATTTGTATAGCTTATGGGACTTAACTACGGGGTCATCAGTCCCTAAACCTACAAACTACTTATGGACTAACTAATCCTAAGGACGGCACAAATATCCATGCCTGAGGGAGGATTCGAACCCCCGACTGTAGTGGCCATGCAGACCGTGACTGAAGCGCCTCAGTCCCCTCGGCCACTGCGGCTGGTGTGACTTATTTCCTGTATCTATTTCCCTTCGGTGAAGGCATGACAGTCCCTGCTCCACACAGGATGGGCTTAGGAACAATTAACACACATGGGTGAGCCAGTGCATTGATATCCCGATTCATGAGCTACGGCACCACATCTTCCACATGTAGCCTGACCATTGCAGCCCACAGTTGTATGCCCACATCGTTGACACTTGAGGCATTGCACTGGATTTGGAACATATGGCCCAAGTTTAAGGCACAGAAAAACTGCTGTGATGTACTAAGGGAGCTTAGGGATATTGAATGTGATTTTCGTAATTCACCATCAACCCTTTTCATCACATTTTGTACATCAGTCACCCATGCAATCTCCCATTCCTGTTGCAGTTCTTTGGTGTCCATATCTATTTTGTCCCGGCAGGTAACAACTCCCATGAAGGTATTTAATCCAGGCGCAGTTCACTGGTAATGGAATATTCCCCAATTAACTTGGCAGTCAATAACCAGTTAATCTGTGTAGCCTCCATCACCTCATGCAGCCTATTGATTGATTTAAATTGCCCAGCAAGATCCTCCAGAGGTTTATTAATGTAAAATGGAGTCAATTTCTCAAAAGGACCACTGACACATGTCACCATTACAAAAGCCAGGATGTGGTTCGTTAGTGCTGTTTGTGACATTCATAGATGGCCCAAGTGGACTAGCCACAAGAGGTCTCTTAGTCTTTTGGGTGTTGGTACTGCCCAATGGACCACCATAACAATGTTTCATGGTATTCCCACGAGTAGCTAAGGAAAGCTAAGACAGAGACGTGCATGTCCCTTATATAATTGAGGTGCAACTTGTTCCCCAGAGGTTGACTGCTAGGGTCTTCCTCAACAGCCGTGCATCTTATCAAGGACAGCAAACATTAAGATTGAGGTGTTTGTGCCATTCTTGGAATCCGGGCAGTCAAGCCAAGATCCCATTCCCTGCAACACACAACATGCCACAGCTGAGGGATGTGCAATGGTAGTATTGCAAAGCTTTTTTTTTTTTTTTTTTTTTTTTTTTTTTTTTTTTTTTTTTTTTTTTTTTGGCCTTAATCTGTTCAACAATCCTTCGAGATGCTTTGACGTTCCAGAAGAGATATCTTGATTCCACTTGTCTCATACTAACCCATATCTCACACCTCTTGGTGTTGATGCTAGAATTTTCCATATCTCGCTTACAGGAGACCTTGAACCTCAATTAATAATGTCCTATGCACCTTTTGGCTATTATCATCCCACGTGGTAATCTCTCAGGGTCCATACAGAAGACATGTCCCAGCCAGCGAGCCATCTCTGTATCAAGGTAACTGAACTGGCGTTGCAGTGTTTTTAAACAGTATTTCTTCATTGGTGATTCAGTCCTTCCAAGTTTTGCCAAAGATGGATGTCAGGCACCGAATGTGGAAAGCAGGAAGGCTATGTGCTTGAAGGATGCTGAGGGCACAAGTTTGATATACAAGAATTTTGGTGTTCAAAGAGTGATTTGTTTTTCCATACACCTGTAGAGGGTAGCCAAAAGTTGTCTAATTACCAATGTGAGCATCAATCTCCTTATTACCGGACCTATTTGATTCAATACAGGGGAGTGGAGCTAAGATAGAAGAAATTATCCACAACTTATGGAGTAGTTCCATCTAATGTGATACTTGGCTTCCTATTATCACCCTGAGAATAATTACAGTCTTACATTTGTTTATACTCCTTGAGAATAGATGCCATGCATGACTAAATCTTTATACCAGCTCTAGCGTGGAATTTATTCCATCGTGTTTTCCCGAACTTTGTTAATTCTAAGGCTAGACTTTTTGAAATTTCATATTGCCACATTCTCCATTTCACAGTTAAGTACTGTTAATTATGCACAAACACAATGTAGGCAGACCTAACTAACCTTTTGCAAATCTTGATCAACGCCTTCTGATACAGCATGCATTGTTGCACACACATCATCCATAACAGAAAACAGTCCTGGTGGTCGTTTACTTTCTATTAAATCACATACTACTTTGTTGTTGAAGTAGTCTATGGGAGTCCACTGTATGTTCTCCGACAAATACTCCTCCTGTAACATACATTTTTTTCTTAATTTTAGCAGACAAGTAATGTAAGTTTCAAAAAACTGCAAAGTGAACTTCAAAAAGAAAAGGCTGGCACAAATAAATCAAAAATGACGATGAAACATAGGAGAATTAAACAGGAACATCACCATTCCTTCAACATCACTAAGAGTAAAGTGCTATTTGATTAAAAAATAACTCAAACAATAAATATATTTCAACAATTAAATGTTAACCACAAAGAATATCCCTACTAGATCATCACTATTTGTTATTGACATAATTTTTTGAACTCACATATTCCTTTCTATCAGACAATTGCTGAGGGGTTAAAACCATCAATGACACACAGTTCAGAAGATACAATGTGATGAACTGTGAAATCTGCAAAAACCTACCACATCATGTGGCAATGTTCCCATCTTCTCCTAAAGTAATGGACTGGATTCAACCAAACTTAGTACAAATATTATTTAACATCAGGAATCAATCGAATACTTACTTTTAAATAATTTTCCTAAAGGTAAAAGAATAGCACTTTGTACGTTCTCATTTTTTCTTCCTTTGCTTGAAAGGAAATGGGGGTTTTGTAATAGAGTTATTTCTTGCAGTACTGGTACAGAAAAGAATCTGAAGGTGCCTTACTGTATGTGATCATGTACCACTTCTCATTTGCAAATTTGTTGACTTTTGTTTACACAGGGCAAGTGTGCACATAATCAGAAGACAGGGAAAAATACCTGAGTTTTAGTGTTTATCTACACGAAGCCCAGCGCTCAAGCCCCCTCCCACCTTTCCATTCCCATGAAGTACTTGGTCTTCAGAATTTATCTTGATAAAGCTCATCCTCAGATTGGCCAATCCTGTCTCAAATAAAAATCCTAGATCCGCCAATACACAGACACTAATTAGGTTGCAGTGCGAAGTACTCTGCTGGACAGCAGTTTATAGTTAGCAATGCTGACTAGACAAGGTTTAAGGCAAAAAACAAAAAAAAATTACATGAAATTTGTGAATGGTGCATCTGACATTTCCCCCAACTGAGTCTGGGCTGTGTTCGAGTTTTGTTGTTGAGATTATTGGTGAACACTGCTAGGAGACAACTGGAAGCGTTGGACAAAAAAATGGAGAAGTGACACTTTGAATTCTAGTGTTCGTATCTTGATCTCGGTATGAAAGCAGTTGGAGAATTTCTGTGCCTTTAACTACTGTCTTTGAGGTAATGATAAGTTTGTCTCACACATCAAAATGAGGATGGCAACCATGCACAGAATTAACGTGGATCCAGAGGAGAAAATTGAGAACCAGTTAAATCATTCGTCAGCTGTTGGGCGTCCCTGTTCAGTGTCACAAGTACAGTGGGCACTTATCAATGCTGCTTACGAGTTCACTGTATTGTGAGCAAGACTACTGCCGAAATGCCGTATGGTAAGAGAAATCGATGAGACAAGTTTTCAGTCAATTAATTACACAACACTTGCCTGTAATAACCTCAATACAGGAACGATAAATATCTGCCCATCTAGGATCATGTGCCTTCTGGGAAACGATGAACGTGTATCTGCACGATACGAACGTTTTCGGCCACAAAACGCGTGGCACAGATTATTTTGCGGATCTGACGAGTGACGCAGTATGGTTCAGGCTGTACTCCTCACTTGTTGCTGCACGCCACAGAATTTCTGTTGATCTGTATCGCGTGCAGCTAAAAGCTAAGAGTGCCCCAGATCCACGGTTACTTTAAGGATGTATCACCACGATTCTGTATTCACGTGATAACGGCCATGTGGGTAGGTCTTATCGTGAGCTCCCACCAATGAACAAGGAATAAATGCAGCAACCTCGTCCATTACTCATCGGGTCCGTCAAATATTCGGTGCAACGCGTTTTGCGGCCAAAACATTCGTATCGTCCTGTCACGTGTCCATGATTTCCTGGTAGTCACATGAGTCATGTGCAGAGACATCTATTGTTCCAGTATCAATGTTAACATCAACAAGTGTTATGTAACTAACCGACAAATACTATAATTTTGTGAAGACTTTTATGGTCAATCATCTTGATGCTGAAGCTCTTTTGATCTGTGTTTGTTGAACAAATATTTGGTTTTCCCCTATGAGAATCTGACTTGAGCAAAACACTTTTTTTCGTTTATTTATATATATTTTAATACCCATACGCGTGTGGCTCAGTAGCAAAGTGGTAGAGTGCCAGACCAAAAATCCAAAGGTCGTGGTTTCGATCTCCGCCAGGTCCTACGATTTTTATCTTTCACCTCTGGCAGTGTTGTTGATGTGGAAAACATCGAGTAGCAGCCACATTAAACTGTAGGCCCCCCTATAACCACCACCAACCTAGAGAGTAGGCCGCGGCGCTTTCGTTGACCAGGGCCGGCCCCAGTGATTTTGCCGCCCCGTGCAAAAATTTCAACCCCTCCCCCCCCCCCGGCATTTTTCGACGTCTTCAGCTTTACTCATACATGACGTCTTATTTTCACATATTACACTCATACGTCTCTTTGTCGTGAAAACGTCTTTAACACCATAGCAGCGTCAGTGTTCCATTTACATTTTAAGCCATAACTTCAAAATTAATATGTCCACCAAGATTAATTTAGGTCAGCGGCAGAGCATAAAACTAAAATCTGTTCACTTTTTCTAGTTCCTTGAGTAGAGGTGGAGCATTTTACCGACTAATTGCTGTGTAAATGACGAGTTCCGCGAAAGCACTTGGTACAGAGACGATTTACTACACCGCTGGCACATACTCGTCGCAGCTCATAATTAGACAAAGTAACAATAGGACGCCTGTTTACTGAGCACTGAACTAGGACCGGGACGTAAAAAGATAAATATAAGCAATCTACTGCTGCTACTGTCCATACCGATACCATCAATTAACCGAATTAAAATATCTCAGGGAACAATAAAAAAAGGTAGTGTACTACGTAAAGCCTCCAACAATGAGTTTGCACAGGCAGATGACATTAATGTCAACATATTTCATCACTAGACAAAACAAAAAAATGTTTGTATAGCTTATGGGACTTAACGACGGGGTCATCAGTCCCTAAACGTAGACACGACTTACAAACTACTTATGAACTAGCTAGCACTAAGGACGGCACAAATATCCATGCCCGAGGGGGGATTCGAACCCCCGACAGTAGTGGCCGTGCAGACCGTGACTGGCGCGACTAGACAAAACAAATGTAGGCATACTCTAGAACAAATCTACACTACACAAACAACTGAAAAAAGTATAATCATATTTTACTTATTTCACGGTACTTTTATGGGTGCAAGCCAACAACTAGTGGTGTTCTACGTGTGAAACAGGGCGAAAGTTACAGAATACAGTATAAGTCAAGGACTTTGGCTGCCATCAACAGGAAATCAACAAGTTATTTTACATCGAATAAGATAAGATTTTTACTGAGTACAGCAACGTCTAATTTACAACGAAGTATTGTGATTTTTTCTTAAAGCCCTTCCATTTTATATCATGTAGTACGTATTTAATTAATCTGTAACTATTACAAATGAGGATATTTTTTCGTTACAGACTAACAATATGTACAGATTACATTATTCATAAGTCAAGGAGACCGTAATATACAGTTTTCATTACTATAAATCAGTGTAAGTTTTCTGGCCGTAGTAAATAGTAGCATTCTATTCCTTTGTGTTTATGTTTATATCGTACCTGTTTTCTTAAATTAATGTTAAACGGAACACTGGCGTAGTCGAACGCAAGAATACGCCTCGCCCTTCTACCGCTTCTCACGATCGACAGTGACGTCACGCGGAAGCTCCCGAACACATTGGCTCAAGCTTCTACATAGTAATCTTTCATGTTTATTTTGCTTGTAGGATAACGCAATATCACTGTTGTCTGTATCAATGTGTATCAATCTGTAAAAAATTTTACTTCCAACTTATTTTCACATTTCTACAAGACACTTACACTTGTCATTGTCTTGTTTAATTTAACCTATCGGAACTACATAAAAATTCTGGAATTTGCCGCCCCCAAAAATCTGCCACCCTGGGTAGCGGCACGCCTCCTCCCCCCCCCCCCCCCCCAGAGCCGGCCCTGTGTGTGACGTCAGGCAGAGTAGGATGCGCACGCATAGCTGACTGGCTCGCTGCTTCGGTATAGTGGGCCGTGCCCCAGCGGCTACCCAGTCAGCTATGCGCGCGTAACGTACTCTGCCTGACGTCACACGAGAGCGCCACGGCCTTTTCTCTAGGTGGTGGTGCTATAGCCGGCCGGCTTACTTACTTACATGTTTCGCTACAGTTGTAACATCTTCAGTGGGTCTTATGATTCCTCGTTTTGCCGGCCGCGGTGGCCGAGGTGACTGAGGCGCTCCAGTCACGGTCAGCACGGCCACTACGGTCGGGGGTTCGAATCCCCCCTCGGGCATGGATATTTGTGCCGTCTTAGTTCGTAAGTAGTTCATAAGTAGTTTGTAAGTTTAGGGACTGATAACCCCATAGTTTAGTCCCATAAGCTTAACAAACATTTGATTTTTGATTCCTCGTTTTAACTTGCTGCAGTAGTTACAGTTTTCCTACATTTTCTGGATGGTTCTCCATTACAGTGTCATCTGCAAATGGTGTCTTCACTAGTGCAATGTTGAAGGAAACAGCACTATTTCCGTCTTGAACGAAATATCATTGGGTAGAAAAAACAAAATCCAGTTTTTTGCTCAAGACACAGCCACATTTATGTAAAACGAAAAACACGTCAAAACAATTAGGGGAGCAGTTGAGATATCTAGGTTCCGAAGTAATGTCATCGGCGGAATAAGTAAAATAGTTCGACCTCTTTCTGTCGGTTGCACGGAGTGGAGACAACCACCTTACGGCAAACGAGAGAGTGGTAACAACAGGAAGTTGCTGCAGGGGGGGTTGGTGTTGACTTGTGTTTATGAAAAGAATTACACAAGCAGTTGGGTTCAGATAGTGTACTGAGCAGATAATTCAATGCAACACACAACGATACTTAACCGAAGCTATGGCATGGAGAGTCAGTTTTGGCGGACGTACGGACGTCTATGTCGTTCCAAATGACGCTATGCCAGCTCAGAGGTATGGAGACAAGATCCTTCAACCTTTTGTTGTGTTCTACGTTGGTGCCATAGGAAATGGGTCCCTTCTGGTGGACTATAACGCTCGTCCCCACAGAGCTGCACTGGTGGACAACATGTTTGAAGCTGAGGGAACTGAAGTGGCCACCTTGTTCACTGGACTTAAAACCCGGCTAAACATATCTGGGGAAACAGTTGGTAGACGAATTGCATCCAGACCAGCACCTCTCACAACGGGTGCACAGTTGGACATTGCACTCATGAAAGAATGGCCAAATATCCCCTATGAGTTGATTGATAGCATCATATTAATTATCAATGCCATGCAGGTGTGCAACTGTTCTGGCAGTCCGAGGTGATCACACACCATATTAGAGGGCAATAAGAGTGACTTTTTTTATGGGACTTAACTACGGGGTCATCAGTCCCTAAACTTACAAACTACTTATGAACTAGCTTATACTAAGGACGGCATAAATATCCATGCCCGAGGGGGGATTCGAACCCTCGACCGTAGTGGCCGTGCAGACCGTGACTGGAGCGCCTCAGTCCCCTGGGCCACCGCGGTCGGCGTGAGTGACTTGCACTATTATGGTAGCCCCATGGTGCGTCGCTCTAAGTAAACGCCGTGTAAATCTTAAGTAAAGCATTGAGACAGGAAAATATCGTATTGAATCACACACAAATTACTGTTGTAACTAATATCTGAATAAAATATTATACTGTGAATGATACCTCACCTGTTCCCCCGATTGTTTTGAGCAATGATTTTGCCGGTCAGTTTCCGTCACCAAGGACTAAATAAACTCTGAGCACAATGCGAGGGTTCAGTTACTCGGCCACCCACAGCACGATTAACTTGTAAGAAGGTCTGATAAGCTATCGTTTCAATGGCAACTCTCTTCACGCCATAGAAGCTAAAAATGTTTCGGGCTGCATATGGAGGAATAAAGAGCCCTGCATATCGTCAGTACTGTGAACTCCGCACGACTTCAAACAGTCGCTGACGACGTGTAGTGGGAGTCTGAGAGGGGGAGACACGGAGGAGGGAGGGAGGGAGGAGAAAATAAATTATCGCTGCTCCTGTCCCCCCCCCCTCGTCCAATCACGCTCATTTTGTTAACGTTCTCTTTGGCGCGCCTCCAGTAGGCTGGAGTACCTCGGTTAACAGGAACAGGCGCCAGGAGCACGTCTACGGGGTAATTATCTGTGCCTCGGCAGGGAGGTGGGCGTGGCGGCTGGCTGCACTTCCTCGTTTGTTCGGCTCGCGCCAGTCCTCGGCGCCCCGTTCCCCCGCTGCTCTGCTCCGATTGCCCACTGACCGCTGTCCGAAGCCGCCCCGCCTCGCGAAAGTAAAAGTGGTCGCGCCGACGACACGCAATACCGACGCGGAAACCTGATCTGCCGCCCGATAGCGAACGCCCTGGTCGTAACACTGCGCCCGTGCCCGCGGCATTCCACACACCGACAACATCGACGCCGCGCCGCGATCCCTAATGCAACCTCTAGGTGCCACAGCCATACCTTACCAAAAGATCTTTCCGAGAACCCTAAAAAATTCTGGTCCTATGTAAAATCGATAAGCGGGTCAAAGCCCACTGTCCAGTAATTATCAGTCCAGGGCAGTAATAGAAGAAAGCAAACGGAAAGCCGAAGTTTTAAATTTAACCTTTAAGAAATTTCACACAGGAGGACCGCACAAATGTACCATCATTTGATCAGCGTACTAATTCCAAAATGGATGACATAGTAATAGGTATTTCTGGAGTAGAGAAGCAGCTGAGAGAGCTAAATACGAAAAAGTCTGCTGGTCCGGATGGAATACCAGTTCGGTTTTACAAAGACTATTCTGTGGCGTTGGCCCCCTGCTTAGCTTGCATTTATCGCGAATCTTTAATTCAGCGCAAAGTTCCTAGTGATTGGAAAAAAAAGCGCAGGTGACTCCCGTTTATAAGAAAGGAAAGAGAACTGACCCACACAATTACAGACCAATACCGTTGACATCAGTTTCAAGAAGGATTTGGAGCATATTCTCAATTCGAATACAGTAAATTTCCTTGAAACGGAAAAACTTCTTTCTATGAATCAGCAAGGGTTTAGGAAACATCGTTCATGTGAAACTCAGCTTGCCCTTTTCTCACATGACATCTTGCGAGCCATGTATGAAGGGCAACAGGCGGATTGTGTTATCTTGACTTCAAAAACGTGTTCGTCGCGGTGCCACACTGCAGACTGCTAACGAAGATATGAGCTTATGGAATAGGTTCACAGATTTGTGACTGGCTGGAAGACTTCCTAAGTAATAGAACGCAGTACGTTCTTCTCGACGGCGAGTGTTCATCAGAGACGAGTGTATTGTCAGGCGTGCCCCAGGGCAGTGTGATAGGACCGCTATTATTTTCTATCTATATAAATGATCTGATGGACAGAGTAAGTTGTAATTTGTGGCTGTTTGCTGATGATACTGTGTTGTATGTGAGGGTGTCGTCTTTAACTGACTGTAATAGCATACAGGGTGACTTAGACAAAATTTCTAGTTGGTGCGAAGAATGGCAGCTAGCTCTCAATGTAGAAAAATGTAAGGTGATGCGCATGAGTAGGAAAAGCTATCCTACAGTATTCGAATACTGCATTAGTAGTGAACTTCTTGATGCTGTCGCGTCGTTCAAATATCTAAGCGTAACATTGCAGAGCGATATGAAATGGAACGAACGTGTAAGGACAGTTGTGAGTAAGGCGGACAGCCGACTTCGGTTTATTGGGAGAATTTTGGGAAGATGTACTTCACCTGTAAAGGACACCGCGTATAAAACGCTTGTACGACCACGTCTTGAGTATTGCTCAAGTGTTTGGAACCCGCAGCAGATCAGTTTAAAGGAAGACATAGAGGCAGTTCAGAGGCGAGCAGATATGTTTGTTACTGGTAGGTTCCACCAATGCGCGATTGTCACGGAAATGTTCCGGCAACTCAATTGAGGATCGCTGGAGGAAAGACGACGTTCTTTTCGTGAATTTCTGTTGAGGAAATTTAGAGGGTCGCAATTTGAAGCTGAGTGTAGTACGATCTTGCTGCCGCCTACTTATATTTCGCGTAGTGATCACAAAGCCAAGATAAGAGAAATTAGGGCTCGTACGGAGGCATATAAGCATTTTTCCCCCTCGTTCTATTTGGGAGTGGAATATGAAAGGAAATGCCTAGTAGTGGTACAGTGTACCCTTCTCCACGCACCTTACGGTCAATTGCGGAGTATGTATGTAGATGTAGGTGCGATACCCTAGAGTAGAAACAACTACGCCATGAGCACACAATATCCAGCCGAAATAATCACGTGACGTTAGTATGACGTTACATCATGATCTTAATAATGTTCATTAATTTGGATAACATTATCCCACGAGAAGAACAGCGATCTTCCTTGACGATGAAACTTCCTGGCAGATTAAAATTGTGTGCCAGAACCGGGACTCGAACCTGAGACCTTTGCCTTCGCGGACTAGTGCTCTGACGACTCGGCTATCCCGACACGATCGTGGCCCGTCCTCACAATTTCAATTCTACCTGTACCTCCCCTCCTACTTTCCAAAATCACAGAAGTTCTCCTGCGAACCTTGCAAGACTAGCTCCTGAAAGAAATTATATAGTGCAGACATGGCTTAGCCACAGCCTAAGGGATGTTTCCAGAATGAAACTTTGACTCTACGGCGGAGTGTGCGCTGATATGAAACTTCCTGTCAGATTAGGCTGTGGCTGTGGCTAAGCCACGTCTCCACAACATCCTTTCTTTCAGGAGTGCTAGTCCAGCAACGTCCGCTGGAGAACTTCTGTGAAGTTTGGAAACTAGGAGGCAAGGTACTGGCATAAGTACAGTTGTGAGGACGGATCGTAAGTCGGGTTAGCTCAGTGGTACAGCGCTTGCCTGCGAAAGGCAAAGGTCCCAGGTTCGAGTCCCGGTTCCGGCACACAATTTTAATCTGCCAGGAAGTTTCATATCAGTGCACACTCCACTGCAGAGTGAAAGTTTCATTTCTTGACGATATTGTATTGTAATAACAGTCTTTTTTTATTTTACCGGTTTCAACCTAATATAGGTTATCTTCAGAAATTATAAATATACATCCCATGTGGCCGGTGCTGGTCCCTGTAGGACTGCGGTGGCTGCTTTCTGGCCGTATATTTATTATATACGAAGATGACCTATATTAGGTAGAAACCGCTATAGTAATTTTAAAAAATTACCTCTGCAATCAAGACTATCACTAAAATACAAATATTAACAAATGTTGTTGTGGTCTTCAGTCCGGAGACTGGTTTACGTAGCTCTCCACCCTACTCCATCCTGAGCAAGACTCATCTCATAAGAACGGCAACCCACAACCATCTGAATCTGCTTACTGTAATCGTCTCTTGGTCTCTCTCAGCGATTTTTTCGCCACACACTTCCCTCCAATGCTAAATTTACGATTCCTTAAGTATGTGTCTACCAATCAGTCCCTTCTTTTAGTCAAGGTATGTCAAAAATTCCTTTCCTTCCCAATTCTGTTCAGTACCTCATTAGTTACGCGATATATGTACCAAATATTTAGCATTCTTCTATAACATCACATTTAAACACCTCTATCCTTTTCCTGTCTTAACAATTTTTCGTCCATATTTCACTCTCGTACAAGGCAACACGACACACAAATGACTCGGAAAAAGACTTCCTTACGTTTAAACTAATATTCCATGTGAACAAATACATCATTTATCTCATTTCAAAAACGCTTCTCTTCACATTGTCATTCTTCGTTTTATATCCTCTGTACTTCGACCGTCGTATGTTGTTTTACTATCCCAATAATAAAACTCATCTCCACCTTTATTTTTTGTTGCCTTGTTTAATTCCTTTAGCATCGCCTGATTTTCTCACACTGAATTCCATTACACTTGTTTTCCTTTTGTTAATGTTCATCTTATACGATCCTTTCAACACACAGTCTATTCCGTTAAATTTTCTCCCAGTTCCTTTGTTGTCTGTGACAGAATTAAAATGTCATTAGCAAACCGCCCAGTTTTTATTTCTTCACCCTGAAGTTTAATGCCTTCTCCAAATTTCTCCTCTCTCAATGTACAAATTGAATAACGTTGGAGAAAGCCTCTGTCTGGTTTTTGAACAAGTTGTAAATAATTTTCTGTTCCCTATATTTTATCTCTTCTGACTTCTGAATTTGAAAGAATGTATTACAATCAAAATTGTAAAAAGATTCTTCGGCACATATTAAAATTGTATAGCGGATGACACCGATCATTCTTATGTTCGTTCCTTTCTTTCGAGCTTAGGAAGGATCTTCTGATTTTTGCTGGAGCAATGGCCGGTAATTCATGTGCGTTGAATAAATGAAAAACACAAGAAGGTACATGACGTTAAGACATGTGTAGAGACATCAGGGAATAGCCTCATGCTGCTAGAGGGAGCTATAAAGGATACAAACTGTACGAGACAGCAAAGAGTGGAATATACCCAGCACGTAACTGATGTCGTAGAATATAAATGAGGCGCAGTGTAGTGGCCGAACTCCCTTAAGGCACCTTGCTGCGGTGTGCGGGGTTGCTTGCCGTCGGAGGTTGGAGTCCTCCCTCAGGCATGGGTGTTTATGTGGGGGGGGGGGTCTTATTGTAGGTTAGTTTAAGTAGTTTGTAAGTCTAGGGACTGATGACCATAGCATTTTGATCCAACAGGTTTACAAACATTTGACATGAGAGACTAGCGCTGGAGAAGAATTCGTTGATCCGTAGCAAACCCGTGCAATATTCGTGACTCATATTTAAATAATAATAATAACCTCGGCTTAAAATAAGCGGTTTGGTAGCCGAGACTTTGTCATATATAACATTTTTGATTTGTATATTGTTAAATAACTGATATGTAATGGCTCTATTTAGCCGAAAACCAATGTGATTTTTTGTAAGAATATTTTGAACGTCGTTGCCTTGAAGTTGGCTCCACTGTCAACAACCGTAATATCGATAGAAGACATGCTAATCGGTCGAACACACGCCTAGTAGCGAGTTATTTCACCTCTGGCACGGCTCAGCGATTAAAAGTGAATAGTTTGCTTCTGTAAGGGGCGAAGAAGTGATGTCATGTCAAGACACGCTAATGACCCACTATTTGATACAGCGCTTAGAAGCACGCTGTAGTTATTACACAGTCGAATCTCGATCATCTTGAAAATGCCCTCCAGCGTCACTTATGTCAGGAACGTGATTATTTCATGAAGTTCTGCCTTCGCAATAAAAATACTTGTATTTCAAAAGTTGTGGGGAACATTTGTGATTCCTAGAATATGGCGTTAGTTCAGAAGTCGTTCAGTGTAAATATTTTCTACCTAATGCTTGAGAAAAAGGAAAATTTGTAATGTACGAGGGTAAGAAATTAAATAGTGGCAACACTGCTGTAGAGACACTATGCAATGGAATCTACTATTGTCGCTGATAGCACACGTTGCTGACATACCTACCATACCTCCGAGCAAATGGACTCGCCCGTCCCACGTCACAAACGTGCGTACAATCGAGGGAAACACAGGTCACTTGTAAGCGAGCGGTCTAACGTAACGGTGTCACTATGTTTTCGAAAAAGAAACAACGGAGACCGTCAAAGCACAGTATTACTGTTTGTTTTTGGAGCACTACCTGCGATCAGCTTTGCAAAAGAAGCGCGACTCGGAAAATGCAAAATGTATTTCGCAGAAAGTGTTACAGTTTTTTTTTTTTTTCGCACAGCTTAAGTCCTTGTGACTTTTATTTGAAGGAACCACTTTGTGGTATTCGCTTCAGAACAGTTTCAGAGATTCGACATGCAGCAGACCGCTCCATTCGCACCACCAACAGAACAGGCTCTGCTAACGCTGTACTACGCCTTCCACATCGCTGGCAACGGTTCTACAGAACGCTGGTTACTGCTTTGAAGCGAGTAAGAGGTGCAACATGTGCCGATTTTGTTCGGTTGTGAATAAATAGTTGCCACTATTTTGTCGCGTAACTAATGAAGAGGTACTGAACAGAATTGGGGAGAAAATGAATTTTTGGCATGCCTTGACAAAAAGAAGGCATCGATTCGTAGGCCACAGTCATAGACAAACAGGAATCGTAAATTTAGCATAGGAGGGAAGTGAGTGGGGGGGGGGGGGGGAGGGAGAAATCGCAGAGGGAGACCAAGAGACGAATATAGTAAGCATATTCAGATGGATACGGGTTGCCGTTCTTATGAGGAGATGATGAGATTTTCTCAGGACAGAGTAGGGTGAAGAGCTGCATCAAATCAGTCCCTGGACTGAAGATCACGACAACAACTTTTAAACGTTGGTTTCGTTACTTTGTAAACACAATGGGGCGAATTTTGATCACAGACAATAATAGAAGTTGTAATTTTTCAAGGATAAAGGGGGAAAATGTTCAAATGTTTGTATAGTCTATGGGACTTAACTACGGGGTCATTAGTCCCTAAACTTACAAACTACTTATGAACTACTTACGAACTAGTACGGCACAAATATCCATGACCGAGGGGGGATTCGAATCCCCGACCGTAAATAAAGGGGGAAGGCGGAGGATATCGACAGAGTGGTGGGGAAGTGTCAGGCTAAGAGAGAGGGGGGGAGGGAGATTGATAGTGAGGGGTGGAGGAGGAGATTAAAGGTAGGGGGGATGAGTAGATAGACGTATGAGTAAGTAAGAGATGAAAACAGAGGGGAGGGGGGAGGGGAAGACGGACTTTAGAGAAGACAAGCAGATAAATTGCCGGGCAACGCCGGGTTTTTGGTCAGCCATGAATAATTCGGAGCGCGGCGATTTACCACGCTTCTAAGCAGACTTCGGCCCCATCGTCGTGCTGCGCGGCCACGCTCGGCTCACGTGCGGAACGCTCTCGTGCCGCTGTCGCTGTCTCTCTGCGCCGCGCCGTGCTGTGCTGTGCCGTGTCCAGGAAGTCCGCACGCCTGCCGACCCCGGTACCGTTGCTGCTACCGCACGTACTGCGCCACAACAACCGAATACCCTGCTCACCGGGAGCGGCTCTTTTGACGGTCCGGCAGCCATCTGTACCGAACTCGCTACGTATCACCCAAATCAGTGTTTTTCAACGGTTGAGAATATGCGACCGCCTTCCATGTAAAAGTATGCTGGAGACCCCCTTTCAAACAAAAACATTGTGGCGACCCCCTATTACGAACTCTAACAAAACAATGTTATCGCAAAGGAAACAGATTTTATCTTCCTTCTTTTCGTTCAGATTTCTTTCTAATTGTTGGCTGAAGTTTTTTATTTTATTTTTATTTTTATTTATCTATTTATTTTGTATTTTTTGGATATTTTTCATAATCGAACACAGATCCTACTTTAACGTGATTTCCGACAGAAAAATACATTTTTGTCAACGAGTATTTTGCATTTCAGGCTAGACTGAGAAGCGAATTAGGCTCATTATGAAAGGTCCCACTGTAAACAATTTGTTAAGAAGAAAAGTGTTCTTGGTTTTCTTGCCGCTTCAAATATGGATAAGGGCCCATATTTGATGCGGGAAGAAAGCCGAGAACATTTAATGCAAGGACTCCGTCACGAAAGACTTCGTAATCATACATGTAAAAAAGTAGATTCTTTTATTTTTCGAATTTTTCAGAATTACTTATTTTATCAAATTCTTTTCCTGACAACAATTTTCAGACTTAATGTTTATTCATCATTGACAACAATGTTCAAATGTTTGTAAATCTATCGGACCAAAGTACGTGGTCCTCAGTCCGTAGCTTACAAACTACTTAAACTAAGTTATACTAACCTAAGGACAGCACACACACACACACACACACACACACACACACACACACACACACACACATGCCCCGGGGAGGACTCGAACCTCCGACGGCGAGCAACCGCGCGCTCCGGAGCGAGGTGCCTTAGACCGCTCGGCTACTCCACCACGGCTCATCATTGACACATTGTATTGTAAAACAATCTATGAACTATTCACTTAATAATATTACACAAAGAACTTCGTAATTTTAACAATAAATTTGACTTAGGCATACGTTTATGTAGTACTGAACCTCTAGTTAGTTTACAGTGTAAGTACTCCTACTATGACAGCGGCCCCAAGCGGGCGCGATCCACAGGTTGAAAAACATCGCTAAATTACCGCTCTGCAAGTGCATGGCCGAAGGTTAATCGAACAATTTTTTTTACCCTTTCGCTACCTTTCTACTCTCGAATTGTGCGCGGCAAAATCTTCCTGTTCGAACAATGATTAGTGTACTTTTATTATGCCAATTACTTCACCCTAATGTAGGCGGGGTCAACAAAATATTTTCCAATTCGGAGGAGAAATTTGAGGAAGAAAATTTCGTAAATACATCTTTCCACAACAAAAACACACGTTTCTATTAATAGTCATCCAAACTGTATCATTTCCGTGCCTTTCCGATGACCTACGTCAACCCCATCTGGTAAGGAAACTCAAACCGCGCAGTAATCAAATGTTCAAATGTTTGTACAGCTTATGGGACTTAACTACAGGGTCATCAGTCTCTAAACTTACAAACTACTTATGAACTACCTTATACTAAGGAGGGCACAAATATCCATGCCCTAGGGGGGATTCGAACCCCCGACCGTAGTGGCCGTGCAGACCGTGACCGGAGCGCCTCGGCCACCGCGGCCGGCCGCGCAGTAATACACCCCGTTTACATGGGCTCCCAAAACAGGATTTCGTAGACCGATTTCCCAATTCCGCTTTTGGTTGGTCATGTAAATACTCCAAAATCGATTCTGGAAATCCAAATCTATAAAGCGGTTTTCCAATTCCACAATCAATTTTCGTGCCCATGTAAACGCAACCGGTTCTGAAACGTTCTTGTCTTGTCAGATTACGTTGTCTTGTTAAGAATTTTCGCCACATATGGACAGAGTGGCATTTTCTAACTCGAAATAAAAGTGTAAATATTAGAGTGAGCATAAATCTATGTATTTAAGTAAAGAAAAATAGCGATTGTGCTGCTTATATCAGGAACGGAATCAGCTGTTTTTTAGCCGCCATATTAAGTGGGATAGGAAATTCGATTCATGCTATAACGTGTTTACTGCGAAAAACGGTTTACGAAATTCGGTTTTCGTCTTCCGGAAGATATGTTGCATGTAAACATAGTGAGAACGGACTAGCGTAATGTAGGCAGTTTCTTTAGTGGTTTTATTCTGAGTGTTCTGCCAAAAAGTCTTTTGGTTTGCCTTCCCCAGAATGTGATCTGCACGATCTTTCCAATTGAAATCTTCAGTTAACTGTAATTCCTATGCGTTACTTGAACTGAGAGTTTTGAGATTCGTGCGATTTATCGTGTATCCGAAATTTGATGGACTTCTTTTAGTACTCATGTGGATGACCCTACCATTTCCTTTATTTAGGACCAAGTCCCACTTTTCACCCCCATACAGATATCTCGTTTGCATCATTTTGTAACTGGTATTGATCTTGTTACTTCACTAGAGAGTATGACACCATCATCTACGAATAGCCTCAGGCTATCTGATACATTAAGAACAGCAAAGGGCTCATTACAATTCTTTCTGGAATGCCACACACCACTACCGTCTTTGAAGATGATTTTCCATTCACTACCTTTCTGACAGGACGTGAATGATCTAGGACAACAACTGAGATGATACTCCACCGGCACGCCAGTTTAAGTCATTTCTGAGGAACGATTTCCATATCTTTACGAAGATCTACAAATATGGAACTAATATTAGATCCCCTGACGATAGTTCTCATTACTTCATGACTATAGAGATCCAGCTGTGTTGGACAACCACGATATTTTCTGAACCCGTGTTGGTTGTGTATCAAACGATCGTATTCTTCAAGGCCATTCACAATGTTCAAATATAAGTTCCAAAATCCCATTGCAAATCAGCACCGGAGATATGTATCTGTAATTAAATGGATTACTCCTTTTTTCCTTCCTAGAGTATTGCTGTGCAAGTTTCCAATCTGTAAGCATGAATCTTTCGTCGAGCGAACGATTTGATATGATTGCCAAGTATGGACCTATTACCACAGCATATTCTGTAAGGAACCTAGCTGACATGCAGTGTGGACTGAGACTTAATTGACTTTTAATGCATAGCAACAACTCAGATAATCATGCTAACAGCTGTTCTTATATGAATTTCTGAAATATTTATCTCGTTTGGTGAATTAATTTAAGAAAACTGGTCATTCATGCCGGCGATTTACCGATTATTTGCGAAACAGCCTGAACAATACACGAAATTTTAAAATACCGTAATTCGCATACTCTTACCAAGTTGGAGTGTAATGGAACACACATCATTAGAAAATTGTAGCACTGCCCTCCAGAGTACAAAATATTCTAAACTGGCAGTCAGTCCAAAGGTTCGTTTGATCACAACTACTAGGCAGGGGCATATTGTACGTAGTATGCCCTCTCCTAATTCCGGCCTCGAAAACTCATATTGCACGTCTACTTATAACGCAGGTACAATTTGTCATTTTTACGTATAATCATTAGAGTTTCCAGAAGTGGTAGGCGCCAGGAAAAAAATGATATGGGCAAACTGAAGTTCAATCTCGAACTTGAGGATTTGTTGAATCCAGCCAACGAGGCATGTAATTTAGTAAAATGTTTCACACTTACAACGACATTACTCCACTATTCACTGGAAAAGAAGGGTCATGAGTGTAACCAACAACAATTTTCAAAAGCAGCTCTTGGCGAAAGATCTATCAGTAAATCCACGGATTCTCCCGGCACACCTACAGACAATGAAGTATTCCAGAAGTTCCACTGAATCTGTCGTGGACCTACATCTGCGGAAGCTGATGACAACACCCAGAAACGAGATATTTTAATGTTCATATTTAAAAAGGTATTCATCGAAGAAGATACTATCGTTCGAGTCTCTGACCGCCGCACGCACTCACAAATGACTCAGACGGATATTAGTATCCCGATTTTGACAAACAATTTAGTGCACCGTCGATTAAAAAACTAAGATACGATCAGCATATCTTCAGAAATAGGTGACTAATCCAAGAAATATTACACTAATAGAACTCACTACGTTACACTGGATGGCGACTGTCGACAGAAACGAAAATAATATAAGTAACTGTAATACCTTGTGTGTCTTCAATGTACGTAAACGATCGATGAGGCAGGATCAGCAGCACTATAAGGTTGCTCACAGACAATTCGGCTGTATACAGGTAAATATCGTCGTTGAATGAACTGAATAAATGTTTAGACAAAGCTTTGTGAGTACATGAAGGTAGCTTTACAGCTGTACTATACTATGCAAAACTATAATAATGTACACACATCTGTGTTTTTGTCGAAAGAAGTAATCATAATTAATGAGTGTCTTATGAAAAACTTAGTGATGATCATTTCTTGCAATTTAAGCAGTCCGTAGGTGGTTTCCCCATAATCGTGTCGTTTGCTTGACTATACTCTCACTAGCCACTATTTTTTCTAACACACGAACTTTCACATCTACACTAAGCAGTTCCTCCTCTGTTGCTTCCTCTGTTAAACATTTGTGAATCTTTTCATAGCACTTTATTCGAAGCACCCACAATTTATTCTCTGCGGACCTCTAGATGAACATAAGCAGAAAAGGTACTGTGCCTCACAGTAATCTTTCAGTTATTCCGTGAACTTACGAATACTTTTTAGATCTGCTTCGTAATACAACATAAGCATCTATTACTTTACTGAGAAGAGGAGGGACTACTTCAGTTAACGCTGGTCAGTTTCTTGGTTTCATCACAACCGTGTATATCGTAGTAAATATATATTTTAAATTATCAGTGACAATGAAAACGTTTCAGTCTGACGGCTGCCTAGTACTACAGTGCGATTCCGATGCGGATACACAGGGCGGGGCAATTAAAACTATTTTTTAGGATTATATTTGGAAAAATACAAATCGGATTTTTAAAAAGTTGTAATAAAAATTGTTCATCTCGAAGAGGGCCATCCATTAACATGAAGCTCGACTCCCATTGCACCATCCCCGGAGGCGGGACAGGTGCGGACACTTTGAAATCTTAAATAGGATCCCCCATTTTATTGCAGATTTTTATTCTCCAAGGAATCGTATGCAACTTTTGTATGCAACATATACATCACAAACAAACAACTGCTTATACAATGCTTCAAGTCGACCGGGAAAAAATCCACAAACGAACAGTTGAACATTTTCTATTTAGATATGTTTGGTAATAAAATTACCTCTGTGAATATTAAACATCGTTCATTAGCATTAAAACTTAATGTATCTACTTACACTATGTTCCTCTCGTCGTTCAACAGCCCGCCATCTTCTGGATAGGTCGTGCTTAGTGCTTACCCTAAATTTGATTACCGGCGTGAAATGCTTACTGATTTCAAGGAACCTGGTGTCTTCATCATTGAAGAACGGTACTGTGCAACGCATGAGAAATGACGACGTCCAATGAAGACAATACATCAAGAAAAACTACGGCAGTGGATGCTGCTGCTTCCAAGATAACGCAAGTTCGCATATGGTAAGTCTCCTAACGCAAAAATAGTCAACTGACGTAGAAGACACTCGAGCATCCATTCTACAGTTCTGATCTCTTGCCATGCGATTATCGGATCTTCGTTCCCTTAAGAAAGGATGAGATGTGCAGCAGGAGACTGTGTTTTACCGAACTGTTATCTTCAACCTGGTGCCTCTATGGGATGATTCTCTCTACTGAGGATCCAATTTTTGAATATGGCAAATAGAATGCGATCTAATATGTATGAGCGGGGCGGGGGGAGGGGGGGTGGTTAGAAGGTGTTCAAGAAAAGTACGTCAATAAGGAACCATCAAAATTGTGAAAACAGTTTCTGTAAGGTTGCAGATGAGATAGGGGGCAGCATATTACTACATCCTTCTGATGTGTACAGTAGGAATGTGTATGGGTGAGAGGAGCAGAACTTAATAGCTAATTCTTTTCTTCCCGAGAACCAAACATCTCAGAGTTTGTCATTTCCAGATTAATATTTATCGAGGCTATATATCTCGATCGAAAATAATCTACTCATTAAAAACTGCACACAACACAAGATAACATAAAATCATAATTTAGAGTAAGCGTGCAGGTTAAGAAAGTTTCAAAAATGGTCAAATTTTAATGTCTCCATCCACATCCTCTTCCCGCAGTATTTTAGTAGGCCTAATGAAATCATTCTACCTATTTTCTGAAACATACGTGAAAGTTCCTGCACTGAGAGAGAGAGAGAACCTGAAGTAACAGCGGAGCACTTAAAACTTGAATAGGACAACCTAGTCGCTTTCTTGGCATCACTGAACTGTTTTTCGGTAAATGTCAACTGAGTTTTTTTTTTATTTTTATCTTTTTTTTGTTTTTTTTTTTTCAGAAATTATTTTAATTTGTGAATTCAGTGTTGAAGTGCTAAGAGTATGTCGGAATTCTGTTTTATTGTTACTCACAATGCTAAAATTTCAGTGGCTGCAATACTTTTGCGCACCAACAGTGTTGTCATGACGACTTTGGAAAATCCTGCAAAATGTGTTTTGTCGCAGGAATCCTCAAATTGGGAAATGTTACACCATGTGATATCTGCTCATTCATGAAGTACGTCTTCCAAAGGATAAAACTTAAAATTACTACACTCTTCTTCTAGTCCTTCAATCTCACTAGAAGGAAAGACATTTGGAAACTGAGCCAAGAAGTATTCCACAGATACGAAGTTCTTCATCTTCCTTTTGAATATAGCAGCTATCTCAGCATGTCTCTGCTGATAGATTCCACAACGGGCGCGGCTTTGTAGATTCATCCCGTATACCGTATTAAGCAGTTTTTGAGTTTGTGGAGTTACTCTTAATACTGGCGATTTCTAAAAGAACATGCTAGAAGGAGTTGTTCGCAACCATTTCTTTTTAATCGATTGCATCACAGGAACTAACTCTAAACGAACAGAATTTCGCCAATGGAAAACAAATGACTCCAATTTGTTATTTAAACCTGAAAATCGTAATTTGAATCCAATAGTGAAACCATAATTTTAAACAATTTTCGTAACAATTAAGATTAAATCGGCATGGTTGGAATCTCTGTCTCTATTCTCACGGCGAATTTATCTGATTTTCAATTCGGGTCTGGACTTAATGTTTTCGAACGAAACGTTTTGATCCCCTCTCTATATTAATACATACAAAAACACCGTAAGTAAAGATTTATTGTAATAATATGTGGTAAAGTACTACATTGATACTCCTCACACCTAATTCTTCGCATAACAGTTTTGTCGAATATTGAAGATGAAAGCTTGACTAATGAAGACTGTCGCTAGAAAGAGACATACTAGCTGTGGCCAAATAGAATGTTCAGCTGACTGCGTCAGTACTTACTTACTAGCCAATCTTGGGAAATTTAATCAAATACAAATTTCCAATTACCTGTGTCAATTTTGACGACACCAGCTAAAATTCAATTTCCAAACAAGGGATCGAAGAGACCGCAAAGTAGGATTCTAGAACTGTATCGCTGTGGAGAAAGCAAAGAAGTAAAAGATACTTCCTGCCATCTGGTTTACTGGACTTTCGTCCTTCAAATTTAAACAGGGCACTTGGCTTCACGTTCACGTCTCGCTGGGAAATTATTGCGTGTCGTGAATGTAGCATAAAATAAATGTTTGCCTGCGTCCGGGTGGCGAGTTGTCAAGAGCGCGGAGTCAAGAACAGCTGCCGGTTCAAGGGCAACGCCACCCGCCAGTGCGTTCCCATGCGGCTGACGCTGCTCTGGCCGAAATTTCACTTCCACCACTCACAGTCAGCACAACACCAACAGTCTCCAAGAGGAGAATACCGCTCTCCACGTTTGGTTACTTCATCTATACGTTTTGATCCACTTCTGGTGTACCACAGTTGTACGAGGGGGCTAAGGCGCTCCAGTCACGGTCTGCACGGCAACTACGGTCGGGGGTTCGAATCCCCCCTCGGGCATGGATATTTGTGCCGTCCCAGTTCGTAAGTAGTTCATAAGTAGTTTGTAAGATTAGGGACTGATGACCCCGTAGTTAAGTCCCTTAAGCTTAACAATCATTTGAGTTGTACGAGGCGCGTCCAGGAAGTAAGTTCCGTTTGGTAATAAAATGAAATTGTACGCAGATACAGAAGACAATTTGATTGCACAAAATTCTACAACTCTTAAACTACTTTTCCACATAACTGCCGAAATTTTACAGACATTTGTCATAGCGTGGCACCAGGTTTTGTATACCTTCTTCATAGAAATCTGCCGCCTGTGACTTCAACCAGTTGGAAACAGTTTCTTTGAGGTCGCCGTCATTGGTGAAGTGATGACCGCCAAGGAAAGACTTGAGATGTAAGAACAGATGAAAGTCGCTAGGAGGAGAGGTCAGGGTTATATGGAGGATGGTCAAACACGTCCCAGCCAAATCCCTGTATGTGGTTTTTCGTCACATTTGCAGTGAGTGGTCGTACGCCGCTTCAACATAACGGGTCAAAAACTCATGTTCACTACCCATCCGTTGTGTTTTGTGTTGCTCAGTGAGAATCTTTGGTACCCAACGTGAGCGAAGTTTGCGGAATTTCAGTTGTTTGGTAACAATTTCATGCATCAGTGATCGTGAAATTTGGGGGAAGTCCATAGCGAGATCACTAATTGTAAACCTACGGTTTTCCTGGATCTTGTCATCAATCGTGTGAACCAATTCTTCTGTAACCAAAGGTGGACGCCCACTTCGTTCTTCATCGTGCACATCAATACGCCCGCCAGTGAACTGTCGGACCCATCTTCTCACCATCGAAACGCTCATCGCATTTGGTCCGTAAACATCGCAAATTTGCCGATAAATTTCACTTGATTTCACTTTCCTCGCATTCAGAAACCGAATCTCCGACCTGATTTCACAGGCGGCGGGATTTTCAATCAACGCCGACATTTCAAACAAGCACAACAAAGCGTACGTAACTGACAGCGATCTTCAAATGGCGCACGTTCTTCTCTTCGATACACATCGTCTACAGCGCATGTGGGGAACTGCAATCGCAGCACTGCAGCGGAGATAAATTGAAACGGAACTTACTTTCTGGACGCGCCTTGTGTATGTTATTTTAAGTTGTGATTTCATTCACAATGCCTGCTAGAAGCTGCATTGAAAATGGTCGCTATGTGATCGAAATCGATCTGCTGCTACAGTGATAAAGCATCAAGTAATGACCAATGCTGCATAATGCCCCCCACTTGCAGGGATGTTTGTATCGTCTTTAGTATAAGGTAGTTCATAAGTAGTTTGTAAGTTTAGGGACTGATGACCCCGCAGTTAAGTCCCTTAAGCTTAACAAACATTTGAAGATTTGAAACTTTAAGTCAGCTTGTGTGTTCCGAGGCGCCTTAATCGATAGTAATGCGGTGGTCTAGCGCAAAACGTCTGCGTAGTAAGCATGGAGGTATGAGTTCGATTTCCGGTCGCATCATAAATTTTAATTCAATGCTTCAGGTTTATGTTTAATGTCTTTGACACATTTGAGACGAAAAACTGCCTCAGGGTTTGTTAATATCTATCTAGAATGATAAATATCCGCCAATTAGTTGAAACGATGTTGGAGCTGTAAATTTGGTTCTCGCTCTCTGCTCTAAAACTTCTCATAGCGGTTTATATGGCGATTTTGCTGTTCAGCGGAAATGTTTGACAATTTTGTGAAGCTGTACAAAGCACGCCTCAAGCTTCTGGCTACGTGCGCGTTATCACTCTAATATAGCAGCGCTTCTTAGCAATGTGTAAGTCATAGAAACCAATTTGTTGTCGAGGATTGTGAGATATTCATTCACAGTTATCCTACCTGTAAGGTTACTGATATAAACAGTTGAATACCACGACAGAGAAGCCAAAATCATGACGGAACCTTCCCCGTGCTTGATTGAAGGAACCTCGCATGACATCATATGCTTCTTTGGAGTTAGCGATATATAAACCCGATTGTTAATAGGAAGAAACGCAGAAGATGATTCATCGCACCCTAGCACACACTTCCAGTCATCTACTGTGCAGGTTTTTATGATCGTTGGCACCACTTCCTTGGCAACTTTGCGTTGGCTTTCGTTAATAAGGGTTTCACAACCGCAACCCTTCGATTAAGGTTAAGCTCCAACCGTATTTTTGTTATGGAATCAGTATCAGTCAAGGGAGTGTTGAGTTTTGCAGTCGCTTTTGCCGTGGTTGTTTTCTGCTGTCTGGCCACAATCTTTCTGAATGCTCGTTGGTTGTTGACAGTTCGGGTTTCGCCCATTATTTCTCTTTGCCAATGATGTTTCACCTCAATTCGTGTACCGGGGACACTGTCGGTAATGAAGCAAAAAGTGCTAATTGTGCGCCATGGAGTTGGCCTCTTTTTAAGTCTGAGAGACCACGCATTTCACAACAAGACAAAACGTATAACGAACTGCAGGGTAACGTCCAAGACATCAGGATGGTGTTATGCTACAGTGAATGAACTCCAATCTCGCTGTTTCACCATGTGAGATTAATACCAAATTCATTGATACAAGATTGACCAACACAACAAATTCCTCTTTAAGCCTGTAGCAATACGTTACTCTGGCACAAAAATATGGTTGATTCTGGTGTAAGACAGTTCAATTGTGCAGTGCAGTCGCGCCCCATTGTTAACACGTACACAGTGGTGCCAACTTGGGGCAAGATGTAGCATGGTGTTTACGTTATTTTGCCCAAGCCCTGTATAAAAAGGGTACTCGAACTTCTCAGCGGGATTCCTCACATACCAGCAAAAAAACACCCGTGTCTCACAAAATTGCGTTGAGTTGAATTGTTTGGTTAGGATAGGGGGACTAAACTGCTAAGGCTATTAGTCTCCCGTTGGGAAGGGGAAGGATTGAGGATAGGAAAGAGGGGAGGGGGAATGGAAATGCAGCCCGGGACGTAAAGACGGAAGGAAGACTGCAATAGCTCGGGGCCCCGTGCTCGCCACGCATGTACTCAAGGAAGAACCGTGAGCCCCCTGGGGTGGAAAAATTTCGTCCTGCGCATATTTCCGGTACTAAATGGACGTCAAAGATTGAGGCAGGTGTCTGTTCCATATGTCAGTCTGCTTCAGAATTACAAAATTACACCAACAAACTTTAGGAGGTGTAGAAGACGTCTTGAGGAACAAAATGAGCATAGAAAGCCATCCCTGGAAACGCCATTCAACGACGCAACGGGGAGTCCCGAGTTACAGTCACCGGCACCTGCCGCTAGACATCCCCTCCAGCAACTTTGACGTTCTGAAGCATCGTTGAATGACGTTTCCGGGCATGGTATTCTGTACTCACAGAAGTTGGTTGCTATAATTGTGTTATTCTGAAAAACGCTGATGTATGGAACACACACCCATCTCAGCCATCGACGTCTATTTACTGCCGGAAATATGCGCAGGCATTTGAGGTATCGCGCTGCGTAGCCTGAGAAGGCGAATTTCGCTTCACGCTGTGTAGCTTGAATATAACATTAATAATATTCATAATTTTTATATCTTACTTTTTATATCTTAACAAATTAATACGAATTTCTGGCACTCCCATTGTTTCTGAATTTTGTTCGCATTCGTCTTCGGGCAGAACAGCCCCCCTGAAATACTTTCGCCATGCCGAATACGCTCAGGAGGCAGACGCAATAGCGCGTGCTACACAGCACCAAGTTCTGGTTCCGAACGTGCCGTTGTCGTAGAACTGCAGCCGGCGGAAACAGTGTGTCGGCCGAGGCAGTTAGCGGGGGCGAAACCGGCGACCTGCGTGGCCGCTCCAGTTTTCGCCACGTCACATCCCACTTCCCACGCTCCGCCGCCAGCGGCTGCTACTAAAACACCGGAAGGCGTTCTCTCCTCCGCGCGCTCACACCTCTCCTGCCGACACGCCCACTAGCACACTTCGAGGCGCGCGCGCGCACGCGGACCGCGGTTAAACGCTCCGGAGCCGCTTAGACAATTGGAGCAACGCCGCCGCCATTTTCTGGACCGTTTTACGACTTAGAAAGTGGCCGCGCTTTAGAGCACTGTCGGACGCAGCGGACTATTACCAGAGATACGATCACGCAATCTTCAGAGAGAGCCCTTTCAACATTTCGACATATTGACAATAGGCTCATGGCAACTGTAGAGTTATGAACTATACTGTGAATAATCTCACAAGGAAAAAAAATAGAGTGCGAGGTCCCAAGTTCAATCTCTCCTAAGCTCATTTGCAAGTGTAGAGTTAACAAACAAGACTGGTAAAAAAATCGCACTGACGTGTTTTACGGCCCACTTTAGATATGCAGTTTTATAAGTTTTTGCAAACATTTTGGACCAAAATAATAATCTAAATAATAAAAAAAATTAATAAGTGTGTTTGATACCCTTTTAGGAAAATAAAATTTTGATAGTGGCGGGTTCCGAACCAGTGATCTTTAGCGTCATAGACAAACGCCTTGCCCACTACGCTACGGCTATCAATCAAAATATGAATCCTTTAATCTTATACTATTGATGGCCGTTGTTAACTGATGCTAATATGGCATTTGTAGACAATAGATTATCGTTTATCATACAAAGAATGATGTATTTTTGTTAATTCTTCAGTGTGCCATTGCTTTGAAATGACAACGCGTTAGTTACAATAAGAAAATCATCAAATACGTGAGGAATGTCACGTGACATCTCCGAACGGCTGGTTTTCGTTAATTCAATGGAGGGTGTCAAATCTCCATTATTTTTGCAAATATGTCTCAAACGACACACGCTATGAAAAAAAAAAAAAAAAAAAAACATATGGGAGCTAAGTTGTAGAGAATTTTCTCCTCTACAAATTCGGTTATTCAATTTTCGTGTCAGATGAATAGTTACGCTGTTATTTTCATTTAAATTTCGAGCTGTCAAAAGACGATCAAAAAGGCCCATTTTTAGTGTTACTACCGTAACCTAAAGTGGGCCACCATGTGCATCAGGAGAGCGACAAGAAATGATTGACAAGGGAACATCATCAACTCGACCTCATATTTTCTTGAGAAAAAAATACATGAACTAGGTATCAACCCCAGAAATCGATATCACGTGAAAATTTGTGCCATTATTCAGGTACTACGCAGTTACTGCCTTCTCAGATTACAGCTTTTAAACATTCTCGCGCTCGGGTTGTCCCTCACTCGGCCCGCTTCACTGCGGCCGCTTAATGCTCGAACGCAAAGTGCTATGCAATGAAGGGACAACTGCGAGTCCCCTGAAATATGAAATTCGAAGAGCTAGGGAAGTAGAGGAGGAAATATTATTACGAAATGAAACATATGTACTGTAACTCTTCAAGTTTACTCCACTTCAATAGTCTCAGCTTTACAAATAACAAAATGATGAGCATAGAAGGTATTGAAAATTAAATAACGTTATACTACTTGTTGAAAAATCGTCTCACTCGTTTCCACTGCAATTGTGACACGCTCTATAAAACGCAAACGGCTAGTTGTATATATCTTCTGTTACGGAGACGGGCAAAGTAGTATTCGACGATTTAAAATCATCAAAGCAGCTTTCACTATCACTGACGACCTCAATTCCACGCCCAAGCTCCGTTGAAGCAATTAAAGTGCTCCATGAATCTGACGGTGGTGAAATAGCAGCGTCGTTATCGTCGTCGTCATTCTCTTGTAAACCTGCATCAACCCGTTATTGTCTTTTACATCCAGCACGTCTCCATCAGTGCAACTGTCTATGATATCTCCAACGCAGTTGAAAGATTTAAGGAAAAGCATAAAGAGAGCGTCATGTATTTTCTTTTACCGTGTATAGAACGTCGCCGCGACGGAGCGGCCGAGCACATTGAGACGCTATGCTATGATGCGCGAGGCCGTTCCCCGTCGGGGGTTCGAATCCCCTCTCGGGCATGGATGTTTGTGCCGTCTTTAGTATAAGCTAGTTCATAAGCAGTTTGTAAGTTTAGGGACTGATAACCCCGCAGTTAAGTCCCTTAAGCTTCACAGACATTTGAACATTTTGATTAATCATTCGATATCGCTCCTGGAGGTGTCTCACGACAGCCTGTGGGTTAACTGACATCGCTAACACAAACCTCTTACTGGAATATGCTCACAGTATTAGACGTTGGGCATTAAGCGGCCGCAGTAAAGCGGGCCGAGTGAGGAACAACCCGAGCGCGCGAGTGTTTAAAAGCTGTACTTTGAGGAGGTCGTAACTGCGTAGTATCTGAATAATGGCCCAAATTTTCAAGTGATATCGATTTCTGGACATCTAGCTCATGGGGTTTTTTCTCAAGAAAAAATGAGGTCGAGTTGATGATGTTCCCTTGTCAGAGGGGTAGACATCAACTTTATATGAGATGTAACTATTACACTTTGCAAAAAGGGCATCGTTGAAATAATTCAAGATATAGTCAGAAAAAAACGTTGACATTTACTATGAACCGCCAATGGAAAATGACGCACCACAGTGATCACAAAGGTCCGAACCATCAAGATGAAAGGAAAACTCAATGGGACATAGACATCGCGCAGATCGTTCAGCCAGGTATCCACTCTTTGCATACAATATTATATTGGCGTAAGAAGGTCTTAAGAAGCGATGAAATGTGGTGGCACGCAACAAAATGCGTAATAAATATATTAAATCGAAGGAGAGGCATTGAATTAAAATTTGTGTTGCGTCCACAATTTATTTCAATGCTTCTCCTTCAATTTCATATATTTGATATATTTCAAGACTAGTTTCGTCTATGGACATTGATATATTATTTGATATAAAATGTGTAAAATTTTTATACATCTTATCGTTGTCCCGGCTACGCTTGAAGGTCTCCCCGCCCTAAAGCATATGGTTACTAAAAAGCAGCTAATATTTTTTGTCATAGTTGTTAAAGGAACAGTTTCAAATGAACAGTACTAAACATTCAACTTGTAACCTCGCAATGAAACAGCTTCTTTATCAGTTCAAACACTGTTGTTGTGATATTCAGCCCGGAGACTGGTTTGATGCAGCTCTCTATCATAGTCTATGCTGAGCACCCTCTTCCTCATAAGAAGGGCAACCCAACCCATTTAAATCTCCTTAGTGTATTCGTGTCTCCTTCCCCCCCCCCCCCCCCCCCGTGGTATTTACCCCACACACTTCCCACCAATGTTAAATTGGCGGTTCCTTGGTGTCCAAGAACGACTCCTACCAATCGATCTCTTCTTTTAGTCAACGTATGCCATATATTCCTTTTCTCAAACATACTACAAAAGGAAATGATTTTCACTACCCTTCACTCATCATTACGATGTCGCAGAACGGAGTAATGCATTCGCCTGTAGAAGTCTACAAGACCTAACTAGTCTTATAAAGAATTTAACAGATTAATATCAAAGAGAAACAAATAGCATTTCCTTATAAACTCATTCAAATCGATAGAAAAATTATTGGGTGACCGAGAGAGAGAGAGAGAGAGAGAGAGAGAGAGAGAGAGAATCGACAATGAGGGAGTACTTGTTGACGTCCTGTCTGTTGGATTTCGTCTCTTTAATGGGCTTTCCGTGGTCCAACCGTCTCAAAGGGTTGGCATTCTTAAAGAACCAACCAGTCCCCTCTGTTGGTGGCGGACGGGTTACTAGCAAACAGACCAAGTAATGTCTTTCTCAGATGGCATTTATAGGACTGTTAATTTGCATCACTCATAAGAATGACCTATTAGATAGTTACACGATATTTTACGTGACTGATGCTTTGCATACACAGAAGCTGCAATGCTAGAAAATTGTAGCGCAAAAAGAGCTGAAGAGTATCGACACTTGGTGCAAGTAGTGACAATTGGTCTCAACATAAACAGATGTAATGAAATGCGCGAAGTCAGAAAGACCCGTTATTGCACGATTAGCGTATTATAGAACACTGGAAGGAGTCACTTGCGTAAAATAAGTAAGCAGAAATTTAAAATGGAAGAACTATACTAAACTAATAGTATGGCATATGTCAGACTGCAGTTCAATGATCTTGAATTTATCGACGGATTTCTTTCCAGTTAATCGCTTACTGTGTGGTCCTAGTGTAAAGTAAAATAATAAAAGGTTTTTGTTTTTTTTTATATTTTTTTTTACTACACCGTAGCATCTTCCAGGAATCTACGACTTCAAAATATTTCAACAGCAGCAGCAGCACGAAATGGCCAGAACGAATCTGCATCCCACTGTCAACGACAGTTAAACTGAGTGTCAACATTGTACCCCAACTCGGTGGATGACGTATCCGGGCATTGGATTCAAAATGTTTTAATAAGTTATTTTCCAAATTAGTTAATATGAATTTCTGGCACCCCTATTGTTTCTGAATTATTCTCGCATTGTTCTTCGAGTATAACCGCTCCACTGAAATACTTTCGCCATTACGAATACGCCCAGATGGCAGACGCAAAACACGGTAACTTAATACTAAAACAGTTAGCGACACTATGTTATTGTAATTGTATGAACATTAAAACAGTGAAAAATTATAACTGCTGGTAGAACTTTCGGGTTATAAGGCCGTGGTCCACAAAACTTTTCACTTTTTCCTAGTGTTTCGTCCAGAGCTGCGCTGGACATCTTCGGAGGTCGTCTTACTTCCGTTGAGTCTTGCCGACTGATGATTCGGGTGTCTGTGGAAAGGGGGCGTGGCCAAGCTGTCACGTTATCAGCAGAGATAGTCCTTGTCAGAGATAAAACCTGTCGATCTTTTAAAGCTACTGTCCATATGTCGCTAAGTTTCATAGCTTCTTCTTTCCTCTTAAAATTTTTCTTATGTTTATATATTTCAATAACTTCCCTCTCAGACACCCGACTCATCAGTTACAAGACTCAACGGGAGTAAGAAAACCTCCGAAGATGTCCGGCGCAGCTCTGGACGAAACGTTGGGAAAAACTGAAAAGTTTTGTGGACCACGGCCTTATAACCCGGAAGTTCTACCAGCAATTATGACATCCGGTCTTGAAAGCCATCATTGCATGAGTGAAAAATTACTTTCATTCTCACCTATCACGGAGTCTGAAGTTCTAATCGCTACAATGGATAACGCATTTTACGATAGTTTCTTTCGCTGTTTACTTACGGTTTATTTTATTTCAGTTAGACACAGTTCACGATCGTGATGATTTAATTTGCGCTACAACAGAGCAGGCTGAAGAAAGGTCAGAGGGTGCTTCCCACGCTCGCTACCGTAAGCCTATCGCAGCGTACAGCACGGACTAGTGGCTCCGTATAGAATTGCATCTGCTCAGCGGCGCATACTCCCAGTCTCTGGTACATAAGCTCAGAAAAATTCTCAATCGATTGGTACAAACGATTTCATGAGTTTGTACACAAAATTGTGAATTATAATAATATCCTGTATTGAACGGATAGGTTTTTATACAAATATTTGAACTTTATTTTTCGTCTCCTGAGATATCAAGAATGTGGACTAAAAAAGCCTTTATACTTTTCAATACAGAAATAAGTGTGCCGCGTCGGCAGAATAGTCGTTCGTACTGAGGAGTGCGCTGTGGTGTGCGATTCGAGTCCTCCTTCAGGGCATGGGTGGGTGTGTTGTCCTTAGCATAAGTTACTTTAAGTTAGTGTAAGTAGTTTGTAAGCCTAGGGACTTATTTCTGTACTGAAAAGTATAAAGGGTTTTAGTCCACATTCTTGATTTCTCAGAAGAAGAAAAATAAAGTTCAAATATTTGTATAAAAACCTTTCCGTTCAATACAGTTTTAACCAGGATATTATTATAATACACAATTTTGTGTATAAGCTCATGAAATCGTTTGTACCAATCGATTGAGAAGTTTTCTATGTACAAAAGCCAAATATAGAGTGAAGCAAAGTAGAACAAAACGCTGCTCACCCGCTACATGGACACCAAACTCCCCCAAGCAGGCTGAAATCCAGGAAGAGTTTTATGAAAACTAAGGTCAACTGTAGTACATCACCTTCAACGGCAGACAACACCTGTGAACAACCAGAAACGCTGATATCGCAACACGGATTCCACCTCTGGAGGCCCTCCCCCCAGGAGAAAATCTGCCGTGGACAACGCGGAAGACACTCAACAGACTAAGAAGTGGGATGGGTAGAACAAAGGACAACGTGGCCAGATGGGACTACCTCGGGGATGAATCAACGCTCTGCGAATGTGGAGCCGAACAAACCACCAAGCACCTGTACAGCTGTGCTAAGTGCCCAGTAACCTGCTCGCTGGAGGACCTATTGCAGGCCAAGGAGAATGCCGTCGAGCTTGCTAATTTTTGGTCTGATTGTATTTAGTAATGGTGTAATTTGTTTATATACAATCTCTTTTGTTTTGTATTATAATTGTACTCTTGTCTTTGACCTTTTGTACGCAACGCTTTTGACACGAATAGATTCACAAAGATTTGAATTTTTTAAATGTGTATGCTATTACTCATAACCAAAACACTTAAGTGGAAATATTTCATAAAGAGCTTTCCCCGGGAATTACCTATGAGATGTAGACCGAAAACTAGCTTATTTTTTGTGGGACAGAGTACTTCCGAAAGAGTTATCACAAATGTTCAAATGTTTGTTAAGCTTATGGGACTTAACTACGGGGTCATCAGTCCCTAAACTTACAAACTACTTATCAACTACCTTATACTAAGGGCGGCACAAATATCCATGCCTGAGGGTGGATTCGAACCCCCGACCGTAGTGGCCGTGCAGACCGTGACTGGAGCGCCTCAGTCTCCTCGGCCACCGCGGCCGGCAGAGTTATCATCCTCCAGCTTTCTGAACCACTCGTGAATGGAGCGCGGGAAGTTGGCTACGTATAAGCATAGGACTTGTTTTCGTCATCGATGTTCGAAAAATGTACGTGGTATGAAGGACTAATGTGGACATACACTCGCCGAATTTACGCCCTTTTTTTGGCATATACGTACGGAATCTATATCGAGCGAGAAAAGGAAGAACAAAATCTCGTCACTAGATACAGTACAGCCCGCGGAAGAACTACCGATACTTTACAATAAACCTATTATGAAACTTCCTGGCAGAATAAAACTGTGGGATTCAAATCTGGGACCTTCTCCTTTCGTGGGCAAGCGCTTTACAGACTGCTAAATTTCAAGCTTCACTGGCCATCCTCACAGATTTACTTCCGCCAGTACCTCGTCTCATATTTCCTAAACTTCACAGAGTAAAAATATCATTCTGGAAAATTCCCCTAGGCTGTGGCTAAGCCATGTCTCCTCTCTTCCAGAAGCGTTAGTCCTTTAAGGCAGGGGAACTGTGCAGTTTGGAAGGTAGGAGGGCGAGGTATTGGCAGAAGCAAAGCTGTGAGGACGAACCGTGAATCTTACCAGGATAGCTCACAAGGGATACCTCTGACCTCGAACGCTCGGTACTGCACGAAACCGTGTTTAGAATAACAAGCAATCTGCTGGATTAGCCGTGCGCACTGGGGCGCCGTGCTGCGTGTGCGCGGACGTTCGCCGTCGGGGGTTCGAGTATCCCCCCTCGGTCACGGCTGTTTGTATTGTCCTTAGGTTAGTTTACCTTAGTTTGTAAGATATGGACTGATAACCACGCACTTCAGTCCGATAGATTTACAAACATTTGAACAAGCAATCAGAAACAAAACTGTGGTGTGCGTCATTTCCATGCAAAACGCAGCACTTGTTTGCTAGCGGCACTAACCATTGCTCCAGTTGCGTATCATAGCTGCAGTACGTATTTGTCTGTTGGAATGAGCGCAAGCGAGTTACTGTGTACAGTGCAGTGAAATCACGAAGACAATTAATCCAAAATGTTTAAATGTTTGCTAAGCTTAAGGGACTTAACTGCGGGGTCATCAGTCCCTAAACTTGTAAACTACTTATGAACTACCTTATACTAAAGACGTCACAAACATCCATGCCCGAGGGGGGGATTCGAACACCCGACCACAGCGGCCGTGCAGACTGTTCAAATGTTTGTATAGCTTATGAACTAGCTAATACTAAGGACGGCACAAATATCCATGCCCGAGGGGGGATTCGAATCCCCGACCGTAGTGGCCGTGCAGACCGTGACTGGAGCGCCTCAGTCCCCTCGGCCACCGCGACCGGCGTGCAGACTGTGACTGGCGCACCGCAGTCCCCTCGGCCACCGCGGCCGGCAGAATTAATACTAAGAATGTGATCCAATATTTGTGACCAATTTGTGAGGTACTGAATATGGAAATGACATTGGGATTGAGTATAATATAGAGTAGGCGGATATATTACATACCAATACTTCAGAAATATAATGGCGGCGGCGACAGAGATGTACGACGTTAAGCTGGATAGATACACGGAATTTCAAGGATAGAAGGAACCTGAACCTGAAGGTGGTTTTTCTAACAGTGCACGACACACATCTCAAGAGCAACAGGAACAGTCAAATCACAGTGACTACGAACTCTCGCCACCCAAAAAGATGAGGTCCAATGTATCAAAAGATATTTATGACTGCGTAACAGAGAATATTTATGAGGACTATTACAATAGTGGTATCAATTCCTATAGCAAACTAATGAAGCGCTGTAAGTGCATCAAATTGATATATTAATTCCAAAATATGTGCATAGGAAACGGGAAGCAGGTGCTCATTTCAATTAAACAGACTGTCGCACTTACGAACTATAAAAGAGTGCGTAATATCGCCATTTCATGGTGTAAGGAGGAATGGATCTATAGTTCACTATTGGAATTTGCAGATGTTGGCACTAGAAGAGGCTAAATTTCAAAGCATGGACTTCCTTTTTCGACCATCTCAAGACTGAATATGGCATTTCATCCAGGCATATTACTACTTTTGTCACACGTAAAATCAAAGAAATGATAAGATTATACGTCAGAAGGCACAACAGTTCGTGGAACATTATAACAGACGAGGTTGTGGAGAAAGGTAATTTTTGGAACAGTGACCAGAGTCAATTCCAGTATGAAATGTCTTCAGCATAAACATCCTCCTATGGAGGAGAGGTAGTGTGTTGTAGTCTGTACATAGTTCTACCCACAGCTACACAAATGATGCGACTTTATCAATGGCAGACAGACTAGGAAACAAGTTGTATATCTGTTTTCGAGAGACAGAAGGCGCTTTCGAGCCAAATGTTTTAAAGAAACTTGAAACAACCTGCCACGAAAACATTTACGTGGAGGCAAGCAAAAGTGCAAAAATGACTAAAGAACACATGAAAGATTTACTATCTTCGGTCCTTGGCGAACATGTAACAAATGAATAGCGTCTATTGCGCGATTCCTGAGCTGATCATACAGCTCGTACCCATCTAGATGTAAGTTTTTCAAACAAAGATGTTAGGCTGAAGATCTTACCGCCTAAAACAACAAAATATTGCCAACCCCCTTGATGTTTATTACTTTAGGCAGTATAAACTCTATAGCAGACGGATTACCGACTTTGTAAGACTAACAGGTTCCAAACCACAAGTGATGGTACATGATCGTTATTCCATCGTGAAACTTCACTCTGTGATTTAAAATCAATTTGCTGCACCTACACACAAACAATATGCGCGGCGAAAGCCAGGGTATGACATTGACATACCGATATCATCATCTGAAAATGTAATTAGTGTGGCTTTTGAGACTAGGCTGCGTGAATGGGAAAGTGATTTGGAATGTGATAACCTGATTTTAGTTAAGTGCCCACATTGTTCTCTCCCATTTTGTTTTAACCACTTCATCGAAATCCCCAAATACACTTTGAGGACTAATACAAGCACTTTCAGATGTGTGGTACAGCTGTATGTGTTTTGCGCTAATATAAGTACTTTAAGCAGAGAGTCGCTAATTGAATATGTAATGATACACTGCCGACATTAAATTACATATAACTTCCTTATTACGGTAGTGATATCTTGTTACTTTGTCTCTGTTAAAATGTTACTTGAGGTACAATGCAACGTTTTGCAAGGAAACGACGCACACGAATCACGTTGTATTGTCCTGTTTATGACTGTCTGTTATTGCAAGCATGGTTTCGTGCGGTTACGAGCATTCGAGGACAAAGGCGTCCCTTGTCAGTGGGTAGAGTACTTTCCCGCAATAGGATACTGGTACCAGGCACATCTTTTTTCTTTCCTGTTGTCTCTCGAATACAATGGCCGGAGATGAGCATAAAAAGCCCGACACTAGGCTATCCTAGCCACCACTAGTCGAACAACTGGCGTCCACAACAAAACTCCAATTCACGCCTTCCCCCACTGACCCAGATGATACCGTCCTACTTTCTGTTCCGTCCACTCCTACTCGCTTGTTAAGATCAACATGCTTTACAATGCATTAAAAGTTACAAAGTTAAATAACTCTCTCTTATATGACAATTACTACACGGAAAATACACTACCCGAAGTCCACGACACCCTTTTCATTGTTCCAATAAAGATCAATGCAAAGCCCTATAAAAAGAATAAACGTAATATTCATTCATTACCTTTGATGCGATGCCTCACTTGGTACAACGAAAGTGCTTCCGTCTATTAGCTGAAGAAAGGGCACACGCCTCTCCGCATCAGGGAGAGAGTGGCCCTATTTTATCTCTTTATAGCAACTACTCTCAGAAGACACGCGACCGGATTGGCTGAATAGTTAATCACTTCTCTTGATCAATATAATTTTTTAGTGTCATGACACTTTTCAGAGTCGCATTGGTATTGGCCCCTCTCCTTTTCAATTTATATATCTATGACCTGCCAGCCATACCCTCAAGGAAATTCATATATGCTCATGTCATCTGTTTGGTAACCCAATGCTCCAGTTCCGCTACTGCTGAAAGTACATTAACTGCCGACATGGAAATTCTGGACACATACTTCAGAAATGGTGCCTCCACCTAAACCTTCAGAAAATTGTCACTTCAGCATTTCACCTACGAAATCTGAAGTAAAACTTTGAGAACAAACCTTGCTATAATCCAGCACACCGAAGTACCTTGGAGTAACACTCGACATATCCCTAACTTTCCGTCAACACCTCTCCAACGTGGCTGCTAAAGTGAAGACCCGTAATAATATCATCCAGAAGCTTGCTGGTACCTGTTGGGGTTGCAGTACTGAACCCTACGACCAACTGCTTTGGCACTGTCATACTCTTTCTCTGAATACTGTTGTCCAACTTGGATGAACAGTGTTCACTCTAAGAAAATAGATGTGCAACTCAACCAGACGATGCGACTTATCACGGGTTGCATACATAGTACTCAAACTGCTGGGCTATCAGTTTTAAGTAACATCCAACCTCCAGCTCTACGAAGATCAGATGCTCTCCTGAAGATCTGGAGGAACATTCAGAAGAACCCCCAGCTACCCATACACAGCGATATATCAACAGCAGAACACCAGCGTTTGAAGTCAAGAAAACTATGTTGGAAAACTGCATATCATCTTGATGTCACCAAGTTTGATATGCATGGAAAAGCCATTGAAAGAATTGTCATTGTTCAACGGTCATCTGGTTGAAAACACTTGAATGCGAGTTACAGGTTTCACACACCCCAGACGCCAGTGGAGAATCATAAAACGCATCCGAACAGGACAAGGGAACTGCGGATATCTACAGCGGAAATTGGGCTGGGCAATATCTCCCGATTGTGACTGTGGAGCTGCCCTACAAACAATAAACCACATTTTCAAAATGAAACTTTACTCTGCAGCGGAGTTTGCGCTGATATGAAACTTCCTGGCAGATTAAAATTCTGTGCCGAAACCGGGACTCGAACCTGGGACCTTTGCATTTCGGGGGCAAGTTTGGAAAGTAGGAGACGAGGTACTGGCAGAATTGGAGTTGTAAGGTGGCATCATGAGTCATGTCGGGATACCTCAGTCGGTAGAGCGCTTGCCCGCGAAAGGCAAAGGTCCCAGGTTTGAGTCCCGGTTCCGGCACGCAATTTTAATCTGCCAGGAAGTTTAATAAACCATATCGTAGGTGACTGCCCGAAACGAGCCTTTGGGGTATCAATAAATGACATCCACTATGCATTACCTGATGGGCTCAACTGAATTAACGAATTTGACTTAGAATTCTAAGAACTTGTTTAATGTGTAAATAATTTAGTATAACAAAATGATCAAATGTTTGTTAAGCTTATGGGACTTAACTACGGGGTCATCAGTCCCTAAACTGACAAACTACTTACGAACTACCTTATACTAAAGACGGCACAAATATCCATGCCCGAGGGGGGATTCGAACCCCCGACCGTAGTGGCCGTGCAGATCGTGACTGAAGCGCCTCAGTCTCCTCGGCCACCGCGGCCGGCTTAGTATAACACACTACATCTGATCCTGTACGTATATTTTCCTTGTCATACATACCTTACAATGCATACAGTTAGAATTATATACTTGAACCAAGCTCTGTATCATCATTCGATAATAAATAATAATCAAATTTTTGGTATGAAAAAGTATATATATAAAGGAATACATTGCAACAAAAGCACTCAAGCTCAGGAACAAGCACATTAAATTCAATAGTAACTCGTCACTTCTCACTCCATTTAGTAAGACCATTCGTGCACTATTTCCACAGGCAGTTCCTCCGACGTTGTACAAGGTCGAAATTAAACTTAATTCCCATACAACAGACATACGTGTTCTATACCATCAAAGCTTATTAAAATACAATTTCCAACCAAAATATTAAAAAACATTATTACATGCCGAGGCCCCGTTCTGTGTGCAGATGCTATCCGATTCGATTTGGATAAGATTCGCTGTATTGTTCCAGTTTACTCGGAACTCCATGCACAATGAGGCAGAGATGAGAATTTGGACTGAGGAGGGAGGAGTCTGGGAGAGTAAATCTGCGCGGCTGTGCCTAGCCACAGTGAGAGGTTCTCATGGTGGTGAGCTGAACAGAATATTTAAGCAAGAGTGTCCGGTTCAAATTCAGTTCTTGGTATAAATTTTCAAACGATGTGTAAGTCTGCAAATTTACATCATCGATGTTCGTGACTTGCGAAAGTATATAATTCCGTTCAATTTGTAATAACAATAGTACTTGACAAACGTCGAAAGGAAAAGAGCCAGGGGTATTTATCATGAACAAACAGAAGCTCAGATGATTTAGTCTAGCCGGAAGTCACACTTTAATATCATGAGATGCCGCACCTCACCTCAAACCGAACAATGAACCCCACGGAAATGTCTCGCTATTTCACAAGTCCCTCCTGCCATACGCTACTAATGTCACTGGCTGTCAGTATCGTAGTCGCGTAAGGCTCGTGACACATAAATACGCGAACACGAAAACAGAACTACCAATTCTGATATTAATTATACAAGGAAGCGAATGAAACTCGTATAATTTGAAAGGAGCTTTTCTATAGATGTGACACAACAAAAATTGTGTATATGCAGCCGCTAGGAGTGGTGAAAGGAAGTAGACGTATTCATATACAACGACGATCCGCGGTGAAAAGCAAAGTTCTAGGGCGAGACTATCTAGCCGTAAAACGGGTGGACCTACGGGGTCGACCATATTGTCAGCAGTTGAAATATGAATGTCGCAGTAACGAAATAGCGTTATTTTTGACGTTGTGTAAATACAGACACGCGAAAATTGAAGTAACATTTTTCAATATTGAGTATACAACGGGGCTGATGAAACTTATTAATGCGAGAGGGGCTTTGAGAACAAAGTGCACAAAATAAAAGTAATATGCGTAAAGGCGCCATTAAGAGTCGTTAAGGTAAGTGGGTATTTTCCATGTAAAGATTGTATCAGTCGACAATAAGCCGCGAAAGGTACAAGTCTAGCACGACAGACATCTGGCGGTAGAATAATTGGTAATACGAGGTCCACTGTGTTGTCAGCAGTGGAGAAAAATATCAAAATGTCTGAAAACCTAAGGGACAAAACTACTCCGGTTATCATCGCTTAGACTAGCAAACTATTTAAGCTACCAGGTCAAAACAATAAAGAGATCAGTTGATATATCTAGTTTCTGAAGTACTGTCATCGGCAGAATCAACTAAAATGGATCGACGTCTTTCTGTTAATTCTACACAGTGCAAATAATAACATTACGGCAACCAAGATGATCGTAATTACAGAAAGTTGTCGCATGGGGGGGGGGGGGGGGGGGGGAAGGATTGGTGGTATGTTTACTCTGCCAAACGAGTTACACAAGCAGTTGGGTTCAGATATTGTAGTGAGGAGGTAGTGCAACGCAACAACGTGTCTTACCAGAAGCTATGGCATTCAGAGTCATACGAAGGTTGGAAACGGGACAGATACATAGTGAGTTGGCTGCAGCTATTTGAGTATTCGAAAGTACCTGGACGCGATTTCAAACAACAGGAACCGTTAAAAGAGGCAAGACCGAGGTCGTACAGGGGTACCATCAACAAGAGATTGTAACATTGATGTATATAATAAATAAATTTTTTTCGAACTATTTATACTAAATATTTGATTTGCTGTAATCGATATATAAAATTCTAGATATCGATCCTTTATTTTCGTGAAATGTGGTATATATGTTATCTTATTTGGAGTCTTTGTAAAGTTAAACATGATTTTGTGTATCTTGATTGTACAGTATTTTGATGGTGATATTTGTTATAAATGTAAGAATATTGTAGTCTGCTCCAAACGTAGGGCATGTAATAAGATATGTGTAATGTAAAACCATTGGTACTTTCCCGTTGCTGACGTGGAAGGCGCCAAATTCTGGCGCGTAAGGAAAAGGCAGGAATACGGACAGCGTGGCTTAACGAAAGAGTCCAGTGCAGACCGCCAGTCAGTGAGCACATATGTGGCGAGACGTAAGCGAGGCAGCAAAGCGGAGGCTTGGAATTGTATCAAGAGTTTCCAATAATTAGCCTCGGCTGCTCGTCGACTGTTATATCGTGGCTGGATTTATGGGCACAATGTAAATTTATTCATCGCCAAGAAGAGAATACTGTGCCACACAGCAAGAGTCACGTTTGACGCCGATTCGCCTCTAGTTGTGTAATCACGCAACTGCTCGTCCGCAGCACGGCATATTTCACAAGGTTATGTACTTTTAGAATTGTAAAGCGAATGGATCAGACAAAAAGTAGTAGTTTGTGTCAATAATCAGTGCATTGAACTAAAAATTTGTGATAACCTTTGTTTATACGTATCACGTACCTAGTTAGGTTCCTATCCTAGTGTGTAAATGTCCAACTGTTCTAAATAAGAACAGATAAAAAATTAAATAATTTTCTGAATGTACTAATTAACAATCTGAAGTGCTTAGTTCCATTTTTTCAGTAGATAATTGATTAGTAAGAAACTGTTGCAAATTGTTTACTTACTAATTAAAGATTGCACTTCATATATCAAATTTAATGATAAACCATTAAAACAAAATGATCGAAATAGCAGTTAATAATTTAAAGTGAAAGTATTGATCAGTTGGTAGTCATAAACTGATTGATTGCATCAAATCAGGAGTACAGTATATATTTTCTCTCCAATTTTATAAAAGACAAATTAATGTCAATAGTTTTTGTTAAAAGTGATATTGCTTTCCACAGAGATTATACTGTTTGTTATTGGACCATAAACCTAACGATTTCTACTTGTGTGTTCCTAGTTATTTTAAAGTAATATTAACAAGGTCATGAATAGCAGTTTGAACATTTTATTGCCTAATTAGGCTGGCGACCTTATAAATAACATTCAGTAAACTGATCAGTTCTTGTGCACAGCATTTTGTCACCGTTTAGCAAATAGTTTGTCCAAAGTCCGATACAAATCAAGAGTGTCTTATTCTTAGGAGAGAAATGGACGCGGAGCACTCCTGGTTATGTGCAGGACACACCATATCATGGTGCTGTACTAACGTTGTGGCCCAAAGTATTGGCGAACATGCGGACATGTATGTCGTTCAGAAAGGTGCTTCGACTGCTTAGAGGTACATGAACGAGATCCTTGGACATTTTATTGTGCCCTACGCTGGTGCCATAGGAGATGGGGTCCTTCTGATGGACGATAACGCTCGTCCCCACAGAGCTGCACTGTTGTACAACTTGCTTGAAGCTAAGGGAATTGAACGATTGGAGTGGCCAGCTTGTTAATCATGATTGGACATGTCTGGCATGCACTTGGCAGACGTATTGTAGCCAGACCAGCACCTCCTACAACGGTTGCAGAACTGGATATTGCACTCATCTAAAAAGTAAAAAAAAAGGTAAAGCAGTCAACAATCCGAAGATTGGTTTGAACACAGCAGTGCTTTACTAGGCATGGTCCTGTTCGGAGGTGGTATGCCGTTTCCTTCCTCCGACCTTCGATCTGACTGACCCAGACAGTTACAGGGGGACCTACAGTTTAACGTCAGTTCCGAACCACAGTGCTAATCGATATTTTTGACATCAGTAACATTGCCAGAGGTGAAATAAATCGAAAGTGACAGATAAAAATCCTAGGAACTGTCGGGGATCGAACCGCGACCTTGAGATTCATAGTCTGGCTACCACTGTGCTACCGAGCCGCACTAATGTATGAATGGCCAAATATCCCTCAGTAGCCGATTCATAACCTCATACTGTCCATGCAACGCAGGTGTGCAACTGTACAGGCCGTCCGAGATGATCACACACACCATATTAGAGGGCAACGAAAATGACTTCTTCGTATTACGGTAGCCCCATAGTACCTCGTTCTAAGTAAACGCCATGTAAACTTGAAGTAAAGAGATGAGACAGAAAAATATCGAAAAAATGTTCAAATGTTTGTAAACCTATTGGACCAAATTTCTATGGTCACCTATCCCTAGAATTACGGACTACACACACACACACACACACACACACACACACACACACACACACACAGCTATGCGTGAGGGAGGACCCGAATATCTGACGCGAGCGGCCGCGCGATCCGCAACGTGACGCTCGACACCGCAAGGCCATTGCCTTTTAGCTCAGCAGTGGGAATTAGAAGTTCGCAGTAACTGAGTAATGTTATTCCTTGGGGTCGCTATTTTGCGTATTTTACTAAAATAATGCATGACTTGGTTACTTCTTTTTGAATAGCTACCACTTCTTACTTATTTTTTGGAAATGCAGGATTCTGGTAGGAACTAAGAATTTTCATACAAATAAATAATTTCGATGACATTTGATAGTTTTGAGTTTCGTTGGTTCGTAAGCACAATAATTAGTCGAATTACGACCACAGGCCAAAGTAGTAACGTTGAAGAGGTGACTCTCGTGAAGGGAGCTATGACTATCGTTTGGGACGGACTTGACCCAGTTTAGCACGGGTTTTAAAGAGGTAACCCAAGAGTAACCCAAGAACCATTTGCGAGGGGGGAGGGGGTGTTTGAACCCCAAAATCGCCCCTTCGCTACTGGGCGAGGCCGCGCACAGCAGCACACACACTGCCACTTCTCCTCTATCTACGAAGTACGAATGGAAGACGACCAGTGGTGGCTCGAGCTTCAGATGACTGAGGGTTCACTTCTTTCAGTGCCGGACGTTGATAGTGTTGCTGCCCCTCGCCCCCCCTTTCCCCAACCGTCGTCCAAAGAAACAATCTGGCACACCTCTAGGAGTGGCGCCGAGAGAAAGCGCCCCGCCCCCCCCCCCCCAAGCTTTTAGATATATTTTCGTTAAAATATCTGTAGAATGTCTTAATTCGGTATGTTTGCTCTTGCTTCAACTCGAGCTGAGGCGCCGGCCTACCAAGCTTCTCTATTTTACACTTTTCTTCCAAGCTTAAAGGTGAGAATTAGTACAAAAGATACTGAACATTGTTCACTTTTTCATTAATGAACACCAAGAACATATGAATATGCACATGAACACTAAAACACAGTAACTGATTGCACTGTTAAGTGACAGTAACAAAATGAATCTTATGATGAAGAGACAAGCTACCTTCGGGTCACGTGACAGTGTAAGCAGCACCCATTCCTAACTTTACGCATGCGCAACGACTGCTCCCCCTGCCCCCACAATTTTTTTCAAAAAGTTAATTATTTGTTACAACGAAAAGTATAAAAGTTATTTACCCTCAAAATCGCCACACATTTGCTAAAACGTCCAAAAGTCATTGTTGTTCCCGTAAAGAAATTGGGTTTTTAAAAAAATTGCTTGCAGTCGGTCTCGAACCCACTATCTTCGATAGCGCAGCGCGATGCCGATAACCACACGTCTAATCTTGCTAGGTGGAGCGTAGTGATTTCATTATTATTCATGATCAGATCTTCTGAACGCTTTTACAGTTGATGCGTCTCTATAGATATATTTTACCAAATATTGCGTTCTTTATAAATCTTCAATGCGCCAAAAACAAATATGATGGCGTATGTTACCTTCATGGAGGATTTGCACATCCGCAAGGCGAAGTGTGCAGTAAGTAGCTCCACTGTCTTGCTTCGTGACCATTCGTGCGAAATCGCCATAGCTCGTGCATCCAGCTCCATCGCCAATGTTAAAAGCGACATTCCCCCTCGCCCCTCCCTGCCGCGAAAACGCCAGTATGCGGCATCCAGGGGGTTCAGAAGAGAAACTGAACCTTAACCGCGCATGTGCATTGCACGCTACAGCCACTGCCGCCTATATTAAGCGTGCTGTATCCGCGACGTAAAACGTTTCTCATGTGACAAAAATTGAATGTGCAAATAAAATGATCTGACATAAGAACGAAACGAATAATGATATTTTAAAAACACTTTTTATTTTATCTATTTATTTACATATTTTTCACGAGTTTTTTTCTCCAGGGTGTCCACTCGACCACTAAACACACAGAACGCGCCGCCACTGCTAGTAACGTTAAAGAGTTGAGGCACGTGACGGAGCCATGACTATGGTTTGGGAGGGGCTTGACCCAGTTTAGCATGGCTTTTAACGAGCTAAACAGTGTAACTCAAAGAAACACTAGGGGGGTGGGGGGGGGGGGGGTGTTTGAGTCCCTTAACCGCCCGTCCCCCAACTCCGCATCCTCAAATGAGAGAGGTACCACACACACACACACACACACACACACACACACACACTGCTACTTCCCTCGATCAATTAACGAATGGATGATGACGTAAAACCGTTTATACTGGCAAAAAACACCCTTCACCACGAGCTTCTCAGACTACATAATGCTCGCCCTTCATTCACATGAAGTGAGAAGTGCCATCAACAAGGGGTCTCAAATCGATTCCACATTTCTGGATTTCCGGAAGGCTTTTGACACTGTACCTGCCAAGTGGATTCTAATGAAGTTGTGTGCTTATGGAATATCGCCCCAATTGTGCGATTGGATTGACGATTTCCTATCAGAAAGGACACAGTTCGTAGTAATTGAAGGTAAGTCATGGAGTAAAAAGTGGTATCTGGCATTCCCCAGGGAAGCGTTATAGGTCCCCTACTCTTCCTTGTGTTTATAAAGGATTTAGGAGACAATCTGAATAGCTCCCTTAGATTGTTCGCGGATGATGCTGTCATTTATCGGTAAGTTAAGTCAACAGAGGATTAATAGCAACTACAAAGCAATTTAGACAAAATTTCTACATGGTACGAAAATCGGCAATTAACACTAAATAATCAAAAGTGTTAAGTAATACACATGACCCTGAAAGAAATCCGCTGAACTTCAATTACACGATAAATCAGTCAAACCTTAAGGTCGTAAATTCTACCAAATACCTAGGAGTTACAATTACGAACAATTTAGACTGGAGAGAACACACAGAAAATATTGTAGAGAAGGCGAACCAAAGAGGTTCGTTCCAGCAGCTGCCAGATTGCTTGACGCGCATGCGCGACGCGGCTTTTGTGTTCCAAGAGCGCCTTCTCCCGCTTCTGGCTACCTGGAGTGTGACTATTTGGTGTTACAGCAGTTGCCGCAAGCTGCCAGACGCTACCCGGAAAAATATTTCTGGTGCGGTCAAGCTGCCAATTTGCGCATGCGCAGAAAGGTCTGAGTTAGAGTGGGGGTAGCCATCACGTGATACGTGTGTGTTTTTCGATTATTTCGAAGTCACTGCAATCCCACTTGAGATCAGATATTTCTCGTTTATACTTCTTCGTTATTAGGGAGGAAAGTATTTTAATTATTCCTTCCAACTCACTTTCGCCTACATCCAGAAACAGTGGTAAAAGCGTTCCAGCAATGCAAGTATCAAACAAGGGTTTTTACGTCATAATAGCTGCGCATGCGCAGTAACACTTGTTTCTTAGCGCTTGAAAGTAGCCGTCTGGCAGCTGCTGGAACGAACCTGACGTTACATTTCATTGGCAGAATGCTTCGCAGATGGACCATCTGTCAGATACTTAAATGTGATTTGCAGAGTATCTATGTAAGAAATGGCGGACAGCCGCGCCAGAGAATAGGGAGCACGCCCGGAGTCTGCTGCTGGACGGCACGCGCTGGCAGCTAAGCGGCGCGGCGGTATAGCGGTTCCCCGGCACAAGTCAGCCACCTGCCGCGCGCTTGCGCCGTTTCGCAAGACGAGGAAGGCGGCAGCGGCCGGTCGGCCGAGCGGTGTCCGATTCGGGCGAACTGGTCTCCTCGGCGTGGCGCGGCGCGGCGCGCCATTGACGTAATCGTGAAAGTCCGCTGCACGCCGCGCCGCTAACGCACACACAGCCCGCCCGGCCAGGCCTGGCTGCAGTCAGAGCTCTGCCCCTGGTGCAGCCGGCGGCCGGCTGGTCCGCAGCGAGAGGCCGCACTCGCCAGCGTTATCTGCCGCTGCCGCCACTGTTACAAAACGCTGACACCAGCCGGTCCCCGTAACACAACCAAAGCTCTCCTTCTGCGTCCCAGTCTATTTCTTACTACGGGAAAGACGATTCTTTATCACAACACAGGGCACACACGGCAGCAAACAGTGCTATTGTTATTTGCAGCTAACGGTAGGTACCTGGTGATCAAAAAGTCCGTATAAATTTGAAAACTTAATAAATCACGGAATAATGTAGATAGAGAGGTAAAAATTGACACTCACAGTTTGACTGACATGGGATTTTTATTAGAACAAAAAAATAGTTCAAACAACGTCCCACACATGGCGCTTTATCTCATCAGAAAAGCAATAATTAGCATAACAAATTAAGGCAAAGCAAAGACGATGTTCATCTGTTCACCATCATTCCTCAACAATAGCTGTATTCGAGAAATAATATTGTGAACAGCACTGTAAATCATGTCCGGAGTTGTGGTGAGGCATTGGCGTCCGATGTTCTCTTTCAGCATCCCTAGAGATGTTGGTCGATCACGATACACTTGCGACTTCAGGTAACCCCAAATCCAATAATCGCACGGACTGAGGTCTGGGGACCTGGGAGACCAAGCATGACTAAAGTGGCGGCTGAGCACATGATCACCACCAAACGACGCGCGCGAGAGATCTTTCACGAGTCTAGCAATACCTACATCTACATAGATACTCTGCAAATCACATTTAAGTGCCTGGCAGAGGGTTCATTAACCACTTTCATAACTTTTCTCTACCTTCCCATTCTCTAATAGCGCGCGGGAAGAAAGAACACCTAAATCGTTCCGTTTTCTATCTGATTTCTCTTATTTTATTGGGATGGTCATGTCTCCCTAAGTAGGTGGGTGCTAGCAAAATATTTTCACATTCAGAACTAAAAGTCGGTGATTGAAACTTCGCAAACAGATCACGCCGCAATGAATAACGTCTTTGTTTTAATGATTTCCACCCCAATTCGTGCAACATTTCCGTGACGCTTTCCCCCCCGTAACGTGATAAAACAAAACGAGCTGCCCTTCTCTGAACCTTCTCAATATCTTCCGTCAGTCCCACCTGGTGAGGGTCCCACAAGGGGCAACAGTACTCCAGGAGAGGACGCACAAGTGTGATGTAGCCAGTCTCTTTGGTGGAGCTGGTGCATCTTCGAAGCGTTCTGCCAATGAAACGTAACCTTTTATTCGCCTTCCCCACAATATTTTCTATGTGTTCTCTCCAGTCAAAGTTGTTCGTAATTGTAACTCCTAGGTATTTGGTAGAATTTACGACCTTAAGGTTTGACTAATTTATCGCGTAATTGAAGTTCAGTGGATTTCTTTTAGTGGTCATGTGTACTACTTCACACTTTTCTTTATTTAGTGTCAATTGCCAATTTTCGCACCAAGTAGAAATTTTGTCTAAATCGCTTTGCAGTTGCTTTTGATCCTCTGTTGACTTCACTAACCGATAAACGACAGCATCATCCGCGAACAGTCTAAGGGAGCTATTCAGATTGTCTCCTAAATCGTTTATAAACACGAGGAAGAGTAGGGGACCTATAACGCTTCCCTGTGGAACGCCAGATATCACTTCTGTTTTACTCGATGACTTACCGTCAATTATAACGAACTGTGTCCTTTCTGATAGGAAATCGTGAATCCCATCGCACAATTGGGGAGACATTCGATAAGCACGCAATTTCATAAGAAGCCGCTTGTGGGATTCAGTGTCAAAAGCCTTCCGGAAATCCAGAAATATGGAATCGATTTGAGATCCCTTGTCGATGGCACTTAACACTTCATGTGAATAAATGGCAAGCTGTGTTTCGCAAGAGCGATACTTTCTGAATCCGTGCTATTGGTTAATAGGTCGTTCTCTTCGAGGTAGTACATAATATTCGAACAAAGTATATGTTCCAAAATCCTACTGCAAATCGACGTCAATGAGATAGGCCTGTAATTTTGGGGATCACTCCTATTGCCTTTCTTGAATATTGGAGTAACTTGGGCAACTTTCCAGTCTTTGGGTACAGATCTTTCGCTGAGTGATCGGTTGTAAATTATAGCTAAGTACGGAGCAATTGCATCAGCATACTCTGAGAGGAATTTAGTTGGTATACAATCTGGGACGGAAGATTTGTTTTTGTTTAGTGACTTAAGTTGTTTTACTACTCCAGGAACATCTACTTCTAAGTTTCGCATGCTGGCATCTGTTTTTGGATTGAATACTGGAGTGTTCACTTCGTCTTCTTTGGTGAACGAATTTCGGAAAGCTGTGTTTAGTAATTATGCCTTAGCAGTACTGTCCTCGGTACTATTACCATTGCTATCGCGTAGTGAAGGTATTGTTTGTGTTTTTCCGCTAGTGTACTTCACATATGACCAGAATTTCTTTGGATTTTCTGCAAGATTACGAGACAGGATTTCGTTGTGGTAAATATGGGATGGAGTGCCATCCTGTATAAAAATCGTACATTATAGCAGGTGTTTACCAGCCAGGCTGGGATGATCCGGTTCTGTAACATATCAACGTATCTCTCACCCGTCACGGTAGCAGTTACAAAACCAGAACCACGCAGCTGCTCGGATAAAAAAAGCCCGATAACGGTAAATGTGGTTCTAATAAAATCCCATGTCATTCCAAGCATGTGTGTCAATGTTTACCTCTCTATCTACATTATTCCGTGATTTGTTAAGTTTTCAAATTTATACTGACTTATTGATCACCCGGTATATATCGCCAACACACACAGTCACCGGAGCGACAGCGAGACACGCAGGATGTGCAGGAGAAATAGTAACTATTTTAGGAGGTGGTACTGTAAACGATTTGCAATACAAAGTACTATTTAACACAATTTTATTGAGTACAGAGCTCTTACTATGCAGTTCAAACTAACTTAAAGCAATGGAAAATGAGGAGTTTTCACTGATCTTTCTGTCGGTTGACCATCATATTGAATTAAAAGCACAATTTTCGGTCTTAAAAAGCGCTACGCTTCAGAAGTATGAAAGAAATTAAATCGTAAAGGGGGAGAAAAAAAGAGAGAGAGAAGGGAAAAAGTATTGATGTTAACAAGAGGTATTTGGAAGAGCGTCCACCAAAAGCTATTCACAGTGACGGTGTATGGATCGGCGCACATTACAAAAGACGTCAAGCTTGTCGACCAGTTGTCCAGCTGCTACACACAACGCGAACAACTAGATCTTTTTCAGATGAGACTGGACTCATACAACAGGCTTTTAGTATGAAACTTGTATCGCTGTTGGTGGCCACTCTTTCCAGCACATCTCGCAAACTATCAATAAATTTTTTTTTTTTTTTTTTTTTTTTTTTTTTTGGTCTTCACTTCCCTTTTTAGTTTTCCTTCCTTTCATACTTTTGAACACCCTAGCACTGTAACATGTCATTACAGACCACAGATTCCTATACGAAATGTTATTTCGGTCCCTCTACCTACTGTTAACAAGAGGTATTTAAAAGAGCGTCCACCTAAAGCTATACAAGATCCACAGGGACGGTGCATGGATCGGCGCACATTACAAAAGAAATTACAATATGAATTACTCGGCGACTTTTTTTTTTTTTTTTTGCATCGGAGTGTTAATCAGGATTGCGCGTTACTGTTTGCTTCCAGGCTACCCCGAAGCTATAAACGCCGGCGTTAGCTTTCTACTCTTGCGTCACTGTCGCCACGTCCCCTGCTAACAACTGAACTGGGAGGGCAATTAAAGTAACTGTGCAGCACACACACTGTCCGCAGCACTTGGAACAGTTTCAAACAGCGCCAATATACGAAAAATCCTGTTACAACCTACTTTCATTACATCATGATAATGATAAATCCTTTACAAACAAAGCACTGCCTTTCAGACGACAGTAGAACCAAACTGAGGCTTGGAGAGCACAGTTGTTTAATCTACATTGGTCAAAACTAGGTGATTATTTGAGATATTGAGTACTGTCATCGACAGAGTCAAATGCTTCCACGTCTTTCTGTTGGTTCTACGGAGTCGAGACAACAGCATCACGACTACCGAGAGTGCTAATACCAGAAAGTTGTCGCAGAGGGGGGTTTGTGTCGTGTGTCCCAAAGGAATTGCTCAAGTAGTTGGGTTCAGATTGTGTGGTGAGCAGGTAGAGCAATGCAACGAGAATATGACTTGCCCAAAGCTATGGCATGCAGAGCCATATCAAGGTTGGAAGTGGGACACAGAGGGAGGTGGCAGCAGCTCTTGGAGTGTCCCAAAGTGTAATTTCCAAGACTTTGGCGCGACTTCAGACAACAGAAACCGTTAAAAGAAGGCAAGGTAAGGCCAAGGTCGTCCAGGGGCAACATTAGCAACAGAAGACCACTCAGCGGCAACGGATACTCAAGGCAGCAACAGCACGTGCAATATAAACCGTCCGAAATCGCCTTCGGAAATGTGGTGTTACGTACGGAGAGGCCTATGCCGTGTATCCCATTAACCACGACACCGTTGAGCCCGCAGCAACTGGGTGGAGGAACACCAGGATTGTCGTCGTAACGAATGGCGCTGGGCTCTGTTCACAGACGAATCAAGATTTTGTCTTCAGCCGGACAATTGTCATTCCCTCATATGGAGAGAAAGTGGAACACTCAACAATCCTGCTTATGTGCGTTAAACATCACCATGTGCCCACCTCCGTAATTCAGTGAGTACAATGGATGCCGGGCGCCGTGGCTCAGCGCGCCCGGTCAAACGCCCTCTTTAATTAAAAAAAAGCTGAGGCAAGAACACATCGAACAACGAAAAAACACGATCAGCGACCGCAAAAAATATAAAAGTGGGCAACGGGTTTGATTTCCGGTCGGGCCGGAGATTTTCTCCGCTCGGGGTCTGGGTGTTGCGTTGTCCTAATCATCTTTTCGTTATCATCATCGATGCGCAAGTCGCTCAAGAGGCGTTACCTAAAAACTTGCACCAGGCCAAACACGACCCCAGCTGGGATCTAACGCCCAAAAATGCTACACGAAATAAACCACCACCATATAATGGTGTTCAGAATGGCGCTTTGACTTCTAAGAGGTGTTCAGACGACATCCTTCCACCTTTTGTTGTGCCCTAAGATGATGCCATGGGTACCTTCTGGTGGACAATAACGTTCGTCCCTACAGAGCTGCACTGGTGATCAACATGCTTGAAGCTGAGGGGACTGAACGAATGGAGTGGCCGCCTTGTTCACCCGGCTGAACGTGTCTGGAATGCAGTTGGCAGACGCATTGCAACAGACGCAACCATCACCTTCCACAACGGTTGCAGGGAGAGATATTATACTCGTTGAAAATGGCCGAGTAACCCCCAAGAGCTCATTGATAACCTCATACTATCCATGCCACGCAGGTATGCAACTTTACTGGCCGTCCGAGGTGATCACACAACGAGAGGGCAACGATAATGCCGCGGCAGAGCGGCCGAGGGCATTGAGGCGCTATGCTACGATGCGCGAGGCCGTTCTCCGTCGGGGGTTCGAATTCCCCCTCGTACATTGATGTTTGTGCTGTCTTCAGTGTAGGGTAGTTCATAAGTAATATGTAAGTTTAGGGACTGATCACCCTGCAGCTAAGTCCCTTAAGCTTAACAAACATTTGAACAAACATTTAAAACATTTGAAAACGATAATGACTTTTTCAATATTATAATAGTGTCATGTTGCCTCGCTCTAATCAAACGCCGTGTAAACAAGTAAAGGGGCGAGACAGCAAGATATCGTAATGTATCGCACACAAACTACAACTATAGACAGATATCTGAATAAAATACGTTACCATATGTATATTGAGTATGATATCTCACCTGATCCCCTAATTATTTTGAGCAGTGTATCTGCAGTTTTACGTTCTTCATTTATTTTTAGTAAGATTGTGAGATTGTGATGATCTTATGTTCTTCGCGACTTTCCACCATTCGCCTTCGCAGCGCGCGCACCCCCCCCCCCCCCCCCACACACACACTCTTCCATAACTGGAGGTCTGACACCAGACCTTCGCTCAGATCAAGGTTACCTTTCCAGGATGTCCAAAGAGAGTATAGCTGACTCAGTGCTCGTAAGGCATGCAAATAGTTCATTCTGTGAAACTGTACAGTGATTGCAAGCAGAAAGCGTGTTGTGCGGTAATATGTACCATACCAATTCTCCTCCTCCTCCTCCTACTGCACACCACCAAATCCTCACTACCACCTTGGGTTACCTAATGCCGAATTCTAGATGCTGTTCTGACGCTACACTTGTAAAGCTAGAAAACTGTGATCTTAGCTTGTAGAACTAAATAAATGAATCCGAAGTTCTATTTAAATCTATTTTCTCTCAGACTCGTGTAGAACACTTTATAGTGGTCTCCAGTTCCAAAGACTGGTCTGCGGCATCCTTGGCAAGCCTCTTCATCTCTAGATCAGCAGTTGTCCATAAAATTACTGGCCCTCTCACAAGTTACAACCATCATTAACTTACTGCTTCATTTCTCGGTATTATGTTAGAGACCTAGACCCAGCTTCATCTCTGTGTTTTATTCTATCAATTAGACGTTCTTTTGATCCGTAGCTCCACGAGGAGAATCTGGTGTAAAAAATTAGTGCCTGTGCGCATTAAGTATCCCGAAATGACACGACATGAGCATGTGTTTACCGTCATACGGAGAAGCAGGAAACGTTGACGCGAGATATACCGTTTCGTCGAGTTGTTCCGCATGCAGATAACGCACAGGTACTAACAGCTCGCACGACCGCGGCATACTATACGAGACACACGTCCGAGGCCAGTACGTGTTTTGCAGTGAAGGCTGACTGCAGTGCCATCACACACAGCGAGATAAAGCCCTGGCTAAAGATACCTATCGCGTATTTGGGAGGTTCAATGTTCCTGCCTTTCTGCTACAGTTTGAAATGGTTTCCACAGTTGAGCCCGCAGCAACTGGGTGGAGGAACACCAGGATTGTCGTCGTAACGAATGGCGCTGGGCTCTGTTCACAGACGAATCAAGATTTTGTCTTCAGCCGGACAATTGTCATTCCCTCATATGGAGAGAAAGTGGAACACTCAACAATCCTGCTTATGTGCGTTAAACATCACCATGTGCCCACCTCCGTAATTCAGTGAGTACAATGGATGCCGGGCGCCGTGGCTCAGCGCGCCCGGTCAAACGCCCTCTTTAATTAAAAAAAAGCTGAGGCAAGAACACATCGAACAACGAAAAAACACGATCAGCGACCGCAAAAAATATAAAAGTGGGCAACGGGTTTGATTTCCGGTCGGGCCGGAGATTTTCTCCGCTCGGGGTCTGGGTGTTGCTTGTCCTAATCATCTTTTCGTTATCATCATCGATGCGCAAGTCGCTCAAGAGGCGTTACCTAAAAACTTGCACCAGGCCAAACACGACCCCAGCTGGGATCTAACGCCCAAAAATGCTACACGAAATAAACCACCACCATATAATGGTGTTCAGAATGGCGCTTTGACTTCTAAGAGGTGTTCAGACGACATCCTTCCACCTTTTGTTGTGCCCTAAGATGATGCCATGGGTACCTTCTGGTGGACAATAACGTTCGTCCCTACAGAGCTGCACTGGTGATCAACATGCTTGAAGCTGAGGGGACTGAACGAATGGAGTGGCCGCCTTGTTCACCCGGCTGAACGTGTCTGGAATGCAGTTGGCAGACGCATTGCAACAGACGCAACCATCACCTTCCACAACGGTTGCAGGGAGAGATATTATACTCGTTGAAAATGGCCGAGTAACCCCCAAGAGCTCATTGATAACCTCATACTATCCATGCCACGCAGGTATGCAACTTTACTGGCCGTCCGAGGTGATCACACAACGAGAGGGCAACGATAATGCCGCGGCAGAGCGGCCGAGGGCATTGAGGCGCTATGCTACGATGCGCGAGGCCGTTCTCCGTCGGGGGTTCGAATTCCCCCTCGTACATTGATGTTTGTGCTGTCTTCAGTGTAGGGTAGTTCATAAGTAATATGTAAGTTTAGGGACTGATCACCCTGCAGCTAAGTCCCTTAAGCTTAACAAACATTTGAACAAACATTTAAAACATTTGAAAACGATAATGACTTTTTCAATATTATAATAGTGCCATGTTGCCTCGCTCTAATCAAACGCCGTGTAAACAAGTAAAGGGGCGAGACAGCAAGATATCGTAATGTATCGCACACAAACTACAACTATAGACAGATATCTGAATAAAATACGTTACCATATGTATATTGAGTATGATATCTCACCTGATGCCCTAATTATTTTGAGCAGTGTATCTGCAGTTTTACGTTCTTCATTTATTTTTAGTAAGATTGTGAGATTGTGATGATCTTATGTTCTTCGCGACTTTCCACCATTCGCCTTCGCAGCGCGCGCACCCCCCCCCCCCCCCCCACACACACACACACACACTCTTCCATAACTGGACACCAGACCTTCGCTCAGATCAAGGTTACCTTTCCAGGATGTCCAAAGAGAGTATAGCTGACTCAGTGCTCGTAAGGCATGCAAATAGTTCATTCTGTGAAACTGTACAGTGATTGCAAGCAGAAAGCGTGTTGTGCGGTAATATGTACCATACCAATTCTCCTCCTCCTCCTCCTACTGCACACCACCAAATCCTCACTACCACCTTGGGTTACCTAATGCCGAATTCTAGATGCTGTTCTGACGCTACACTTGTAAAGCTAGAAAACTGTGATCTTAGCTTGTAGAACTAAATAAATGAATCCGAAGTTCTATTTAAATCTATTTTCTCTCAGACTCGTGTAGAACACTTTATAGTGGTCTCCAGTTCCAAAGACTGGTCTGCGGCATCCTTGGCAAGCCTCTTCATCTCTAGATCAGCAGTTGTCCATAAAATTACTGGCCCTCTCACAAGTTACAACCATCATTAACTTACTGCTTCATTTCTCGGTATTATGTTAGAGACCTAGACCTAGCTTCATCTCTGTGTTTTATTCTATCAATTAGACGTTCTTTTGATCCGTAGCTCCACGAGGAGAATCTGGTGTAAAAAATTAGTGCCTGTGCGCATTAAGTATCCCGAAATGACACGACATGAGCATGTGTTTACCGTCATACGGAGAAGCGGGAAATGTTGACGCGAGATATACCGTTTCGTCGAGTTGTTCCGCATGCAGATAACGCGCACGTACTAACAGCTCGCACGACCGCGGCATACTATACGAGACACACGTCCGAGGCCAGTACGTGTTTTGCAGTGAAGGCTGACTGCAGTGCCATCACACACAGCGAGATAAAGCCCTGGCTAAAGATACCTATCGCGTATTTGGGAGGTTCAATGTTCCTGCCTTTCTGCTACAGTTTGAAATGGTTTCCTTACACCGTAACAGCCAAGGTCGCTACTTTCCCCTGCAGTTAAAGTCAAAATCGCCCTGTCTCTAACGATCAAGATATCAACCAAAAGTGGAACTATAGCCATCTTTCATTGTATCACTTGAATACTAGAAACAGCAAACACAAATAAAACAGATTTAAAACAGGCCATATCCATTCGTAGACCGAAAGTGTTCCCTTCAGAGGCATATCGATCAATACACGAGGGTTGTTCGGGTATTAAAAAAATTAAATAAAAAAGTCCAGTTTTTCGTATGTAAATATTCAAAGATGTGCCGTCTATTAGGTCAAGTATGTGAAACCAAATGTCCGAAAATATTACTGTGCTCCATTTCAATTTATAAATTTAGTATCAGGAACATTTAGACTTCGATTTTTGAACCACTGCAGTTCCTCGAAAGTGAGATCACTGCCTATTATGCAGTTAACATAATGCCCATCTTATAGGAGCCCCCAGCTATGTTACTGTTTGTGATGTACATTCTATTACGATAATGCACCATGATACCTCGCCATTTAATCTCCTCAAACACACATGACAGCAAAACCGAATACCAGATATGTGTGACTGATACGATTCTGTGGGCATGAAACCTGGTGAACACAGAAGAAAAACAGAAGTCCGAAATATTTGGTGGTGAACTTTGGCTGAAGTAACATGCTCAGCTCGGAAGTATACACAAAGTTAAAAATATTCCAGTTGTCAGACACCAGCATTTTGAAAGATTTACAGCTGTTCTCAGGCTGAAGGTTGGTTCGGACATCTTAATGTTATTCCAGACATGGTCTTCCTCTGACCTGTGAGCAGACTACCCAAGCCTGATATAAGAGGACCAACAGATTAATTTGGAATCCATATGACGATACAACGTTGCTTTTTTCCTTGCGTAAGTGAAGCAGAATAATTGGAGAGCTTCCAAAATTAAATTACCTGTATAGAACGCGAATTTTAAAGTAGCTGTTGTAGCTACTCACCAGGAAATCTGCACTCTTACAAAACTTTTAATAGAACGTAACCACCCAAGAACCCAAGTTAAAATGTGCAGAATGGACTCGCACCAGTGGATATTGTCATGGTAAATGGTTTCCAGTCTGAGCAAACTTAAACTTTGTTTACAAGATAAATGAATCAAACGTGAAGACCGTAAACTCCACAAAATATCTAGGAATTACTATTACTTCAGACTTAAACTGGAAAGAACACTTAGATAATGTAGTGGGAAAGGCGAATCAGAGACTGCGTTTTATTGGCAGAACTCTTAAAATATGTAACAGAACTACTAAAGAGACTGCATACACTACGCTTGTCCGTCTTTTGAAGTATTGTTGCCCACTGTAGGATTCTTATCAGGTTGGTTTGACGGAGGACATCGAAAGAGTTCAAAGGAGGGCAGCTCGTTTTGTATTGTCACAATACAGGGGAGACAGCGTTACGGAGATGATATAGGATCCGGGATGGGAATCATTACAACAACGGCGCTTATCGCTGCGGCGTGGGCTACTTACGAAACTCCAATCGCCAACATTCTCCTCCGAATGCGAAAATATATTGTTGACTCCCACTTACAGGTATAAAAGATCATCAGCATAAAATACGAGAAATCAGAGCTCGAACGGAGTGATTCAGGTGTTCTTTCTTTTCGCGCGCTATTCGAGAATGGAATGGGAGATAAATAGTATAAAGGTGGTTCGATGAACCCTCTGCCAGGCACTTAAATGTGATTTGCAAAGTAGCCCATGTAGATGTAGATGTAGAGAGCAGAATGGGACTCTAAGCAGACCTCACTAACTTTGAACATGGTCAGGTGATTGGGTGTCTAAATCAGCCGCAACTGGTTCGGAAGAACCAGCAAGATTCAAAAAGCAAACGCTTAGAAATCGGACCTCTGGAGCATAAACACTCTCCCGTCTCATACAGAGAATGCAATCTGAGGAGACAGAACAAGCTTCAAATTGCACGCTTCAAATAACAGTAAAAGAAAGAGAAGAAATAAAAATTGTGCTTTGCAGCATCAGACCCTCACACTGACAGACCCTCGGTGAATGTGAAAATCCCTCAAACCTGAAGGTATGTGCACAACAGTTCAAACATGACTACTGATGTGACAAACTGTTTGGCCGTCAATGATAATTCTCCACAGTGGCAGCTCCATGTGCTCTACACAAGTCAGTGTTTTGATAAAGTCTGCGAGTTCTACACAACTCAACGCTAGCAACATGCTAAAAGTGAACTTGCATTTGGTTTATGGAGAAATGTGACGTATCGATGAAGTTCCTTTCCTGTAGAAGATATGAATTGCTGTCATTAAAATTCTTCTGGCTATGAGATCGCGTCGTCATTTTTATTAAATCTACCTTCGTTTCGGCCACTTTTGCAGGCGGCCCTCATCAGGGTCTGATGAAGGCCACCTTCATCTGTGGCCGAAACGTCGGTAGATTTTATAAAAATGACGACGCGGTCTTATACCCAGAAGAATTTCACTGATAGTCACAACAGCCGCGAAAGACTAGGCTTACATACGAATTGCTGTTTGCTACTTTCCTCAGTCAAAGGCCTAGTTTTGTGCAGCCCTCCACAACTTCAGAAAAGGCAGAATAACACTAATTATATGGGGAAAGCTGAAAATGGGTACTCAGCCGGATTAGAACCCAAGTCTCCAGTTAACTAGGCAGTGCACTGACCATTACACAATAGCGCGGACTTCTCCAGAACACTTTCCGTCAACACGTACTGCTGACGTAATGCCCCGACTGACTGACTGTACTCGAGGCATGTTACAGACTCTCGCACTGAATAATGGATCATCGGCCGTCATCGCTTTAATAAGTTATTAGTAAACCCGGAAATGTTTCGCAATTCCTAATATGTAGTTATATTGGATATCTATATTCAAACCGACGTTACCGATTTTTACATTTACGATATAGTTCTTAAACCACAGACTACATAGCTTTTCCGAAGAGTATTTATGGCTCTATTTCCCTTCGACACGAATCACACCGCCCACTGGTGAAAATCGTTTCGTAGTTGGAGTTTATCGAGACGAGACAGAAGCAGCGGTAGGTCTTTATTTTATAATCTGCATAGATTTGTGTATTTTTTTGTACATACCACGAGTACTTAGTAATAGTGGGTTCATGATGTACATCAGTAGCGTGAAGGTATGTTGAGAATTTGCGTCTGCCGTGGAGCGCGCTAGAGTAGTCCGGGCGGTAGTGGAGTCCCCAGTGACGTCATGATCAGCTCTACTGCCCGGGTTCGAATCCCAGCTCGGCACAAATTTCCATTTTCCCCCATTGTTTTAGTTCAATACCCATTAACAGCTAAGGTAAATCCAATGTCTATGACTTAAATTTATATGTAAGGTTAACGAATTTCTTTTCTTTTGAAACGCTATCGTTGCTAGGTTTTACCAGCCTGTATTGAATATCTTTTCTATCGCCCATTCTCATGCTTCTGGTATCTCATTATCTGATTCCGATAGTACTGCCTCGTTTAATTCAACTACTTTCTGTTAACCTTGTTCCGCTTTTACATATTAATTTTATTATATTTTACCCTGACGTGCATTCTACTTATCTTCCAAATTCTTTGTTGCCTCTACGAATGCATCGAGTAAATTGGAATTTTCTTTCATTATCTTCTCGTAGATTGAATTCTTTCCAAAACTTTCCTCGGTAAGGACTAGGATAAACGTCTTTTACTTATTTTTCAACTGCTGCTTTTCTTTCATTTCCTTTGACTCTCGTAACTGCCGTCTTAGTTTCTATATACGTCACCGTTATTTTCCCACCATCAAAGAGTGTATTCCGGTCAAAACTGTAAAACTATTCTCGAATTCTTTTAATGTTATAAGTTTCAGTTTGCCTTCCTTCTGCCTATTTTCACAAGTAAGTCGGAGGATCAGTATTGCATCGTGTGTCCCTAGGAGTCTCTGAAACCCGAGGCTGGCTTCAACCAGATTTTGCATTCTTCTGTAAGTAACTGCGTCAGTATTATGGAGAAACGACTTCTTAAACAGATTGTGGGGTACTATTCATACACGTCAGTATGATTTCTTTGGAATAATTACTGCCTCGCTTCCATTAATTCTGAGACACTGTCGCCTCTTCTGTAACTTGCATAGCACGTCGTTGAATAATTTTGTCACGTTCCATAGACGATGTTAGTTCTGAGGGAACGTCGTATATTACAGATGGCTTGTTTGCACCCAGGCCTTTCAGTACTCTAATTCTTCTTCCGGTATCATACTTCCCATCCCATTTGTATCTAACTTCTCATCCAAGTACAGAGATTTTCGTTATGCTTGTGCCATACTCATCAGGACAATAAGTTATAAAATCCAACAATTCTAACATTTAAATTCAAAGTAATGTAAGATGTATGTATTCCGTTTCTATTTGTGTTTTACAGTGTTAGGGTACTCAGGATAGCCTAAAAAGTAAAAAGTCGAGTCATAACGATCTAATAAATATATACCGGGTGATCAGAAAGTCAGTATAAATTTGAAAACTTAATAAATCACGAAATAGTGTAGATAGAGAGGTAAAAATTGACACACATGCTTGGAATGACACGGGGTTTTATTAGACAAAAAAGTTGATTTTTTATTTATTTATTTTTTACAGGAAATGCTCAATACATTCACCATCATTCCTCAACAATAGCTGTAGTCGAGGAATGATGTGAACAGCACTGTAAAGCATGTCCGCAGTTATGGTGAAGCACCATCAGTTCCGATCGGAAGAATCACTTGAATGCCACTCTTGTTTAAACAACTGAATTACAGCAGCGGTGCATAAACTGTTACCGAAACATTCAACACCAGATTAATCGAGAGTAAAAACCTATGACCTAGAAGGATTTTAGTAGTGAGAACTTATCTGATGCGACTCTCATTAATGTTTTTACTCCGTCAATTTTTTAACAAATTTTTGTTTGTTTGTTCTAATAAAACCCCATGTCATTACAAGCATGTGTGTCAAATTCTCTATCTACATTATTCCATGACTTATTAAGTTTTCAAATTTATACTGACTATTTAATCGCCCGGTATTATTGTGGAACATAAACCAAACTTGTATTCTAGTTTTAGTATGCGTTCCTCCAAGCACCCATGGAAGATCGTTTACTGAATACCGTTAACTTGTTTATACAGACAAGATTTCTACACAAACCGTCGGATAATCACGTTCGGCGCCGGCCGCGGTGGCCGAGGGGACTGAGGCGCTTCAGTCACGGTCTGCACGGCCACTACGGTCGGGGGTTCGAATCCCCCCTCGGGCATGGATATTTGTGCCGTCCTTAGTTGTAGGTAGTTCATAAGTAGTTTGTAAGTATAGGGACTGATGACCCCGTAGTTAAGTCCCTTAACCTTAACAAACATTTTTTTATCACGTTCGGCGTGAACTCTGTATACGTAGCAAAGATAAACCTCATTCACTACGACTTTTTTGCAGTATTAACAACTGGGGCGGCAGGAGCGTGCCCGCTCTGGTTATGAAAGCGAACAAATTGTGAGTTACGTAATGGCTAAGAGCCGAGTTTAAAGTGGAACAAATCTGGTTCTAGTCCGACATCTGGCGCTCACAGGAGAACGGCAGAAACAAGTTGCCTCGCGCCACCTTTCGTGAACAGCTGTCTGATTCACGGCTGCGTGAATACAAACAAAACACTTGTTGAATATAACGACAGCAAAATGCGCTAATAAAGAACAAAGTTCCTTTTACGGTGGGAAAAACTCCCTCTCACTGGCCTATCTTGCTTGCAGAATTTGGTAAGCAACAGACACATGTTGCACTCTGATGCATTTGTCTGGCGGCAATTGAACCCAGAGCAGCATGGAAATGGAACGGAAAGTGGTCTTACTTTAGCAATGAACATTGGATTTGCCTCGAGTGGTGTAAGGAAACAGGAAAGTCTAACGAGTGGTGATCTGAACTTAAGGACACGCTCCACACCTCGCTGCGGAGCGCGCGGTTGCTCGCCGTGGAGGTTCGAGTCCTCCCTGGGGCATGGGTGTTTGTGTTTGTCCGTAGGTTAGTTTACCTAGGTTTAAGTAGTTTGTAAGTTACGGACTGATGACCACGCAGTTTGGTCCGATAGATTTACAGACATTTGAACATGCTCCACAAAAACATCGCTTTGTGGACAGTGAGGATTATATATGAAGCAAAAAGCGCTGGTATTGCACATCACAAAAGAGACAGTGACAAGGCATTGCAGTAATCAGGCTGTGAACAATTAAACAATTTTCTCTGCAAAAAAAATAATAGATACAAGTAAAACAATATTACTATCATTCTAACACGAAATATTCTAAATTTTTAATCATTTGAATTGTTCGAAACCATTCGGCAAATATGATCATTCAAATAGTATCTGTATATCAAATATTTAAGTACCATTCTTGGTTGTCCTATTTGCGCGATTAATCCATGAAATCATTTTCAACGACAACTAATTATAAAATGGGAATAAAAACTGTGCTATGGAAAAAATCAAAAATTATCTACATCTACATGCGATACTCTGCAAATCACATTTAAGTGCCTGGCAGAGGGTTCATCGAACCACCATTATACTATTTATCTCCCATTCCATTCTCGAATAGCGCGCGGGAAGAAAGAACACATGAATCTCTCCATTCGAGCACTGATTTCTCGTATTTTATTCTGATGATTATTACTACCTATCTAAGAGGGACTCAACAATATATTTTCGCATTCGGAGGAGAATGTTGGCGATTGGATTTCCGTATAAGCGGTCTGCGGTGCTTCAGTGACGGTCAGCACGGCCACTACGATCGGGGGTTCAAATCCCCCCTCTGGCATGGATGTTTGTGCCGTCCTTAGTATTAGCTAGTTCGTAAGTACTGTAGTTTGTAAGTTTAGGAACTAATGACCCCGCAGTTAAGTCCCATAAGCTCTAAAAACATTTGAACATTTGGAGTTTCTCAAGTAGCCCACGCCGCACCGATAAGCGCCGCTGTTGTAATGATTCCCATCCCAGATCCTGTATCATTTCCGTAACGCTGTCTCCCCTGTATCGTGACAATATGAAACGAGCTGCCCTTCTTTGGACTCTTTCGAGGTCCTCCGTCAAACCCACCTGATAAAGATCCCATACTGGGCAGCAATACTCCAGAAAAGGACGGACAAGCTTAGTGTATGCAGTTTCTTTTGTAGTCTGTTGCATCTTTTAAGGGTTCTGCCAATAAAACGCAGTCTCTGGTTCGCCTTTCCCATGACATTATCTACGTGTTCTTTCCAGTTTAAGTCTGAAGCAACAGTGATTCCTAGGTATTTTGTGGAGTTTACGGCCTTCACATTTGATTGATTTATATTGTAAACTAAGTTTAACGGATTTCTTTTCGTACTCCTGTGGACGACTTCACACTACTTATTATTTAGAGTCAATTGTCAATTTTTACACCATAGTGATATCTTATTCTAGTTTCATGCAGTGGGAGTTACACTGATATTGTTATATCGGAATTTGAACATGGATTTGTCCTATTCTGCTGTGAACGCATTACCAACCAGATTATCCGAGCAGCATCGCGGTCAGACTAGCGTCACACACGTATCTGCGTTTTTCTTCTCCGACTCATCTCTGGGGGAAAAAAAAGAACTGTACGGAACCGAAGGTTGCACCCAATAAGAAATACCTAAATCCGAGTGACGTGAGCTGTTAAACTATATTGATCACGCTGCGTTTCATGAACTTTACTTCCAGACTGACTGATTCATCATCGCCCAGCCCAAACCACTGAAGATAGAAGCCGGCCGCGGTGGCCGTGGGGACTGAGGCGGTCCAGTCACGGTCTGCACGGTCACTACGGTCGGGGGTTCGAATCCCCTCTCGGGCATGGATATTTGTGCCGTCCTTAGTTCATAAGTAGTTTGTAAGTTTAGGGACTGATGACCCAGTAGTTAAGTCCCATAAGCTGTACAAACAATTGAATTGGAGATAGAAACTTGTAATTTGATCTTACTCTGTAGGCGTCGTTTAAGAAGCGATTTTTCGATATTCCGTCCGTAAGGGGATGAAATAGGGGATGAAACGTTTGTTGAAAATACGTTGCTATTTAGGCAATTTTGAAGCTAGAACTACAAAATTTCGGATTTTAATTCAGGGTTCGAATTTAAAAGACATGTGTTTCAGCATTTTTTTTTAATTCAACCAATAAGGGGGGTAAAATAGGGGACGCAAAAAAATTGATTTTCAAATATATTTTGCTGTTAATTGAAATTTTAAGCCACAACTACGAAACTTCGGATATGGAATCTTGGTCAGGATTAAAAAAAAAACACTAGTTTCGGTACTTTTGGAAATTCAACAAGTAAGAAGCTAAAATAGGGGATGAAAAATTCTTTTTGAAAACACGTTGCTATTAAGACAATTTTGAAGCTAGAGCTGCAAAAATTAATATTTGTATTGTTGGTTAGAATTTAAAAAATACCTGTTTCCATATTTTTGGAAATTCAAGCATCAAGGGGCTTAAATTTGAGAGGGAATGTTTTTCGAAAATCTTTTACTATTAAGGCAATTTTGAAGGTACAACCACATAAATTGGTATATCTCTTCTTGGTCAGAATTAAAAAGACAAGTGTTTCGGTATTTTCAAAAAATTGATCATTTAGGGGTGAAGTAGGGGATGAAACATTTTTTTGTAGATAGTTGCTACTAAGCCAATTTTGAACCCAGAATTACAAAAAATGGTATTTGCATACTTGGTTGGAATTTAAAAGACACCTGTTGGAATATTTTTCGAAAATCAACTACTAAGGAGTGCCACAGGGGGTTACAAGTAGTAAAATCAAATGTTCAAATGTTTGCAAATCTTAAGAGACGTAACTACGGGGTCTTCCACCCTAAGGCTTAGAAACTATTAAACTAACTTTAACTTATGCTAAGGACAACAGAAACACCCAAGCCTGAGGGGCGAATCGAACCCACGACGGCGAACAGCAGCGCGCGTCGCAGCATGGCGCCTCAAAACGCACGGCCATTTTCCCGCGGCTCCAAGTAATATCACAATATTTCATTATGATAGTACTTAAGCTATATCTATGAATATTTATATTAAGAGGGAGAAACAACTGGTGCCAGATCAACCAGCCTAAGCATGCGAAGCAGCGGGCGTTAAGCTAGTCCAAACACATTTACTTTTTCGATTATAACAACACCTGAAGAAAGGTTTTTGCTACTCGTAATAAGAAAACCGAACAAAAGTAATTGTTTATCCCTGAGAGAAATAACCATCATGTAACTTCGCTTCTAGTCGTAGAAAAGGAAACAATCGGCTTCCCCCTGTATCTGTAATATCACAAACTCTCCGTTGTATTTTGTGAAACTACGGTAAGAAACTTAAGAGAATACACTTCGTTCTATGACTTCATCCATACCATCTATGATATACTTTTTGCAACTTTCCAAATGATTTAAGAAAAATCAGAGTGAAGATTGTCGTCCACCTGGAGCCACCCTAAATCAGGCTCCCTCAACCTGCTTTTTACTTTACAGTTTTTTTTACTTAACAGTTCTGATGTCTAAATGTGCTTTAATATATAAATGGGACGTGCAAAAGGCACTGAACTGTAGGTGGCTGTCTTCCGATATCAGCCAATAATACGTAAATCAGTCCGGATCTGAATTGATTTTCGACTGCACACAGTATGACAGCAGTACCTGTCTTCTGACTCACGAACATACAAGGTCTCTGCCGTGTAAGCAAAGATCGCGGAACGCCGCTGGAGTCACCGACCTCGGTCCACCTCGGGCTGCATTATGCAAGCTGTGTGCCTCCTTTTACAGAGAGAGAGAGAGAGAGAGAGAGAGAGAGAGAGAGAGAGAGAGAGAAGGGACAATATCTACTATGCGCAAACGTGTACGGATTTGCAGAATGGCGGGGGAATCTTCCTGCCGAAGAGCGTTTATCGTCGCTGCTGGGACTGCCCTACGGTACATGCTACGAGGCAGTGCTGGCCAGGTAACCACCTCACGTGTAGGGGTCTCCATCACAGAGGCCAAACACGACTTCGAAGCCAACGATCTCGTGCTCGTTCCACGTTCCTATGGGTGTGTGCCAAACCAGGCAGTACTGCTCTGACATCGTGGTGTACTGCGAGAATCAAGTATCTGCCCTTGTACACAAAACCTACAAACCATTAAATTAAGTAAATAGGCCCGATCTTTATTTATTCACGTATTTTACTCCCACACACTGAAGCACTATAATCAAACCATATACATTTACGTCTTAACACTAGTTTTAGGTTTAGCTTTCCTCTTCTGTTTCCAAAACAATTACATCCTTTCTGACCTGGGTGCCCTTTTTCATCAGTCAAGGTGATTTTTTTTGAGTAATTGTTCTAGTTAGAATCTCGTGTCACTATTTTTCAGGATATTCTTCTCTTCTCTACCTTCAATTCGTTGGATTGTCAAGCCACATTAAAGCATGGACGGGTACAGATAATTACATACAAGTCGAAATTAGTGACCACTAAATTGTTTACGAGAACTACTTAGGACTTTTCTATATACGTATAAAAACATTGAAACAGACAAGTCAGGCACCATGAAATGAAAATCACTCAAGGGAGTTTACTGTCATTACCCTCGAAAAAAAGATGTTCCTATAAGAACGCTGAGAACGCCAAGTAGTCTGTAGATGGTCACATTCCTGCATGAGACAGTGCACGCGTCAACTGTCAAGCGCTTTCACTTGGGCTGAAGATATGCAGTGGAAGCTTCAAAAGAAGAGCAAAGGGTTGCAGTGCCTTTTGTGATAGCTGAGGAGTCGGGGAACGGAAAGTCATCCAAGAATGGCTCAAGAATACGAAAAGCACTGCATATACATTACAAGGGTTATGATATGCACAGAGAATGCAGAATGGGCGTGTGTCATTGGTCGACAAGGCACGCTCTGGAAGACAGGTGAATGGTGGTCATTGCCCCCAGAGGTCGGACCAAAGAATGTTCAAATGTTTGTCATCCTATGGGACCAAACTACGGTCGTCATCAGTTCCTATTCTTACAAACTACTTACACTAAGGTAAACTAACCTAAGTACGACACACACATCCATGCCCGAGGTAGGATTCAAACCTCCGACGCGGGAGGCCGCGCGATTCGTAATGTAGTGCTCCAGACCGCTCGACTACTCCCGCGCGTTGGGACCAAACACCTTATAAAAATAACCAGGCCAGGGATAATTTGAATCTTCGGATGAATGCTATAATGGCACAAGAGCTGGTAACGATACAGATGTAACACACATCTACTGGGGTCATACACTTCTTCCAGTACACATAAGCAAACTCAGCGACAAGTTGTGTAGCCTTTGCATGAATTACGCGAAAAAACACTATTGTTGACAAAACGTAGCCCTGAAAGATACAAGGGCTGTGAAAGTCACATGACTAAAACATTAATTACCGCGAGATAGTTTGCGTCATTAAGCAAATGTCCGTCTCAGACTTTTTTTTTTTTTTTTTTTTTTGGTTCCAAGCATATCGTAACCCTACTAAATGGCTCCATCAAACACGTGGCCATTCCAGCAGCCCTTCTTTGAAAATGCACACCCAAGAATTTTGTATGCAGTCTCCTTTGTAAAATCATTATTCCCAGTATTCTGGCAATAAGTTTATCTGTCCCTTCCTCATTGCTTTCCAACACCGTCACGTTTGCATTAGTCATTTCCAAAACAATGCGACATAGTTTTTCGGTCGTAAGTGCGTAAGATCACCAAAGAACACCTATGGGCTGACAGAGACGCAAACTCTCTCGCGTGAATCTGAGTTCAGCGCAGTAAGCAATGGGCTGCGCCATTGTGCATTGCTGTCAGGAAACGAGATTAAGTGGAAAGATAAAGTATGCGTAGTACAGTTTATAATCCTGCCGACGACGAGGTTACTACAGCCACATTAAAAGCTGAACAAGAAACCACGAAAGCGCCTGTGGCCTTTCCGAAACAGTCAGTAGATAAAATACATCTAGTCGCCCACCAAGCTGGAAATTTCTTGTTTTTAATCACCAGAGAATTCGCCTTAGGGGATTTCGGCAAAAAACGAAAACCAAAATCTGGATGACTAAAGTTGATAACATAGCCACCAAGTTCAGTAATAGAGGCAACATTAAATAAGCTAGCAGATGGCCAGCTACATGCCTCCAAAGACATGTTTAGATTTAATTTACTCATCTTAGGGAACGATCTTATTGCATAAATGGATGGATAGATGTCAAGATCGCAATTTTTATTTTATTTATTTAAGACGACCGGTTTCGACAATCTATGGTGTAATTATCTGGTCTCACTGACATTAAATTTCTTATTATAGTGCTCCGCATAAAATCTGGTACGTGTACTGGATGATAGTTATATATAAAAGCATGTGCTGGTGGATAGTCAGAAATGGGCGCTCTCAACCAGACATGTGCACTATGGTGGTTATATTTTTATGTCAACTTTACTGTTTTAATTTTGACCAGCCATCCATTTTATTTCTGACTATCCACCAGCTCATGATTTTACATATAACTATTATCCATTACATCTACCAGATTATATGTGGAGCACTACAATAATCATACTGAACAATTAATTGCCCGAATTCACACTCATACTAACGAAATAAGATGCACTTAGTCATGAACAAACAGCTACTATGGTCAGTTTATTGGAATAAGTAAAGACATCGTTAAACAATAACTCTTTTCTGTTAGATACAAAAAATGAGGCATTGTCTGACATAACGAAAGCAAGAGGTCTTATAAAGAAAAAGGCCTATTCACCGTAGCAAACTCACGGAACTGTGGGAGCTTGGGGTAGGACTGAACGTCTGAACTGCAAGAGACATGCAGTGGTGTTCGTACACTGAGTGCTCCTTCGCCGCACTCCTCCCACCCTTTACCTTTCTTCTGAGGCCTCCATTTCACCGTCTTCAGCGCGGCTGGGGGCAGTGGGTGGTCGATGCCTGGGCGTACTCGCTCTGGCGTCACGTGTGCGCGCTCCCATGTCCCTTTAGCGGAGAGTTCGGGGCCGCAGCGCTTTCATAGGAACTACACCTCCTACCTAGAAAATACCACTACGATACCTTCAGCGGTTTTCTTTCTACAACTCGGACTCGTTTATTTTTCAGTGCACTTTATCTAATTAAAAAGCGAAAGTACTTCTCAGTTGATCGAAACAACGAAGTTCACTAAATTCTGTCGAAGGTAAACTAGTCTTCATTCACCTGTTTAGTATTTTTGTATTCGTTTTGTCCTTTATTCCTATGGATGTAACGTCATGGTATTTTTTGATAAAGATACGTTCCAAAAATGGAAAAGCGAAGATAGCTGGTGTATAATTTTCTTAGGACGACCGGTTTGAATGGTCTCTGCCGTCATCATATGGTCAAAAAATGCTTTACACAGCCGTAATCTGTTAAAAAGAGCATGACGAAAATTAAAACATGCATGTCATTATAATGAAACGAGAAGATACACCAAATACATTCATAAGAGTAGGATCGCTTACATTTAGAAAAGAGAGATGCCCTGTAATCATTATATAAATATGTTAAAACGAAAATTGTGGTACAGATTACTAATTTATTCGTACAAGAAGGCCAATGAAAGTTACATAATTCGAAAGATTATTTGTAGTAAATTTCACGAATATAAATATTATGTGTGCATTTAGCCATTAAAAGTGGTAAAAGGAAGTAGAAATTTTCCTATCTACAGCTTGGATCAAGTTCTACATTCTCCAACAATCAGCTCACTGATTGGCTATTCGCCTCGACAAAAGACGCTGTAATGCAGCGCATCTGCAGTATTAAAATAACGTATTAAAACAAGTGAATATCGAAACATGCAGTGCTCGCAACTCATTTTCTTGTGCCGTTCAAATGCTTCATTTTCGCAGTCATTAAGAGTGGTTAAAGGAAATGGATGTTTTCATATGAATGCAGATATAAAGGATGATGCGCCGGGAGAGGCATCTAGCGGTGCTCGGGTGGACCTACGAAGTTGACATGTTGTCAGCTCTGGAATTCTGAATATCGCAATATCGAAATAACATTATTTCTTGGTGTTGTATAAATATACGAACACCGAAATTATAGTTGCATTTCAAATATTAGGCTAATGAAAGTTATATAATTCGAAAATGGCATGAGAAGTATATACTTACGTTTTTATTTGTTGTTATTGTGTCAGGCATTTTCCTTAACACGTAAAGGATACCGTTTCATACCTCCTAGTGCCGGTTAAATTTTACCAAATATCCCAGCGGCCTCCTATGATAATGTTGGCAACAGATGCTGAATAGTGATAATCCTGTGAGTCTTCATTTTAGCCAATCGATTGACAAAGCTGATATTTTCTCATGGAATCTTCGCTTTACGAGGGCAATTATTTTTACTGAGCGGACTAGGGTACATACAAGAACCTGTCAACCATAAAGCAGGAACAGCATTATTTGTTTACTTCATGGTCTGTACGACACACTAATCGAGTCATTCTTTGTGGTTTGAACAAATGGGCAAAGATTTTCTATCGTGTTGTTTATGTTGCCAACATAATCACGAGTGGCCGCCGACATGATACGTAAATTTTTACCCCCAGTGACCGTTGTAAACACAACTGGTCGATTTTCGACCACAGGCGATACTAGTGTCAATAGTTGTTGTATAAAATAATTTAAAGTACATTGGTGCACTATGTCATTGCAGGAAAAATTTACATATCACTATAAGTGACAGTAGTATACTGGCATATTAAACAAGTAAAATATATGAGAATACGGCGCCAGATGGCAGCACCAACTAATGTATTGTTAAAACAACAAAGACGTTAAATGTTGTATGTTTTCATGGTAGGGAAATTGGGGAGGGGGTCGACGGAGAATACTTATTGTGACTGCACAGAATTACAAAAATAGTTAGAAATAATTTGAAACAGATATCTGATATCTAAGTTCATATCGTGTTTACAGTAGTGGTTTGTATATACCACAAAATATCTGTATAATACAACAGTAAATTATAAAAGTTTATACTACAGTGTAGCGGTCAGGCAACAGATCAGCACATCTTGACATTAAAATGAACGTTCACAAAACAGCTAAAAGAGATTATAAGCAATATACATATTTTATACTTTTATTAGAATGACACGCATGTTTCAAATTCCGTCATGCCCTTTTTAACAGATGACGGCTGCGCGAAATTTTTTTTGACCAGATGATGATGGCAGAGACCATCAAGACCGGTCCAAATAAAATTAGATATCCGTAATCTTGGCTTTTCCACTTTTGGAACGAATCATTATATTGGAGTGCCTCCTCACAATATAAACAAAGTTTCTGATACATGGGTTTCCCAAAGATGTTTCTTGCTGCATGACTAAACCACGCCGTGATAGTCTTTTTAAACATTTTCTTTAATAGTCCTTATCACGTACAATATTTAGGTTTGTAACAGGAGAAGATCTTTTACTATATCAATCGAAACATTATGCTAGTCTAACGTAGATATAAAAGATAATATTCAATTCGATCAGGTCCATTATAAAAAATTATTATTAGAAATATGAGCAGTAGGTACGTATGGCATACAAAATGGCGAATACGTCTGTGTGTCGTTAATTCTCACATATATGATTTTAGTGTCATGAATACATGGTTTCTACTACATCACCTTTTCCTGTCTTAAAAGTCTTCGACAACAGCATTTGTTCGTTAACTATGGTGCAGACGAACTCATCCCACATTGAGAAACTATACACGATCAATCCAAAAGCTAAACTTTCTGTTAAATAAGAACTTGTTAACACACAGTCAAACTTCCAGAAAGTTTCATATCAGCACACTCCGCTGCAGAGTGAAAAGAACTGTTCTCTGACGCGTTATACGGCCCCGTACTAAATATTTCAATATGTGATACGCTCATAATATTACATACTTCGGGGACGTTTAGTGAAACAATCGTCACTTCTTACAGTGCTATTGCCTAACCTGTACTGTACACTACGGAACTACAATTTTTCCCCCGTGACGAAACTGCATTCCTTGTGTAACATTTATCTAAGAGCTTCGCCGTGCCGCTCATGTTTCTCAACTTACTGTCTGGATCCAGTAAACAATTATTGCCCACTTCTGTACCTCACAGAGATCTGCTTTCACACGCAGAGATCTCGACCAGAGATAAACGCGTTCCACATTCCAGCTCAGTCAGCGCCTGAGTCGCCTCTGGCGGCTGCGAGCAATTCAGATATATACGATGCCCTCGAAACAAGAGTCCGCTGGCATGGTCAAAGGAGAGCGGACAGGCGAGTCGATATTTACCAACATGGTTACCTCAACATACAGATTTTTATTATGGAAAGGCTCCTTTCCTACTCAATAACCAACAACTAGGCCGACCGATGTCTTTTCCAGCTAAGAGCAGCAGAAATCCACGAATTTCTATATACTGGATCTGCGAGCACTATATTATAAAATCAGTTCCTCTAGCGCTGTAAACAGTAACTCTAAAGAAGTCTTCAGTCCGGTGACTGGTTTAATGCAGCTCACCAACCTACTCTATCCTGAGCAAGCCTTTTCATTTCCTCATAAGAACGACAACCGACATCCACTTCAATCTGCTTACTATACGCGTCTCTTGGTCTCCCTCTGCGATTTTTACCCCATACACTTCCCTCCAATACTAAATTTACGATTCCTTGATGTCTAAGAATGTTTCCTACCAAGCGATCCCTTCTTTTAGTCAAAAATTCCTTTTCTCATCAATTCTGTTCAGTACCTCTTCATTAGTTATGCGATCTACCCACCTAATCTTCAGCATTCTTCTGTAGCACCACTTTTCAAAAGCCTCTATCCTCTTCCTAACCGCACTACTTATCGTCCATGTTTCACTCCCGTACAAGGCAACACTCCACACAAATGCCTTCAGAAAAGACTTCCTTACACTTAAATTAATATTCGATGTTAGCAAATTTCTCTTTTTCAAAAATGCTTTTCTTCCCATTGCCATTCTGCATTTTATATCCTCTGTACTGCGACCATCGCATGTTATTTTACTACCCAAGTAACAGAACTCATCTACCACCTTCACTGTTTCGTTAACTAACCTAATTCCTTCAGCATCACCTGATTTTCTAAGACCGCATTCCATTATTTTTGTTTAGCTCTTGTTAATGTTCATTTTATACGCTCTCTTCAACACACTGTCCATTCCATTCAACTGCTCTTCCAGATCATTTGCTGTCTCTGACAGAATTACAATGTCATCAACAAAACGCAATGTTTTTATTTCTTCCCCCTGAACTTTAATCTCTATTCCAAATATTTCCTACTCTTCGAAACCGAGACCTTCATTCAATTATTGAGAATTTGCACTTTTTAGTCCGTTGATTACGGCAGACTGACGGTAATCGATAGATAACAAAAGAATATTGTACAGCTAATAACAAAATGTAGTCAAAGACACAACAGATGTAAATAGTCACATGACTAAAACATTAATCACAGCGGGATAGTTTGCGTCTTTAAGCAAATGTCCGTCAACAACGTTTTTTCAGAATATTCGTAACCCTTGCAAATGGCTCCACAAACATGTGGCCATTCCTGCTGCCCTTCTTTGTATATGTACAAACAAATGTTTTGTAAGCAGTTTCTTTCGTAAAATGATTATTCCCAGTATTCTGCCAATAAGCTTAAGTCTGCTCCTTCCTTACTGCTTTCTGACACCGACAGTTTGAATAAGTCATTTACAAAACAATGTGACATAGTTTTTCGCTCGTAAGTACGTACGATCGCCATAGAATATGTATGGGCTGACAGAGGCACAAACGTCTCTTGCCTGAAAGTCGGTTCAGCGCCGTAAGAAATGGGCTGCATCATTGTGCATAGCTGTCAGGAAACAAGTTGCAAGATAAATTACATGTATTAGAGTTCATAACCCTGCCGACAACGAGGTTACTACAGCCACATTAAAAGCTGGACAAGGAACCATGAAACTTCCTGTGGCCTTTCCGAAACAATCAGTCGATAAAATACTTCATAAAATATTTCATATCGCCCACCAAGCTAGAAATTTCTTGATCTGAATCAGTAAGGAATTCGCCTAAGAGGATTTAGGCAAAAAACGGAAAACCAAAATCTGGATGGCTAAAGTTGATAAAACTATTGTAGTAGGGTAACACAGCTGTGCCACCAAGCTCAGTAATGGAGTCAACATTAAATATGCGCGCAGGTGGCCAGTTACATTCCTCGAAAGAGTTGATGACGCACGACAATATGAGACATCCAAGAGCGCTTTGACAGTTACAACAAACTAGCTGCCAGAATGGAATTAAACCTAGGTCAGTCTGTAATGCGGTGCCAACAGCAGCAGATAGGGCACGCTATCCGCCCGAAACATGTAGCTTCATGGCCGGTTTTAACGCTACACGTCTTCAAGTAGCGTGCATTTATATGGCTGCTTAAGTTCAATACTACATCACCTGACAAAGTTCGATGAAGCGTCCTGTAACATTAACGTTGATGTATTATGAACTACAGTTACCTTTGATTTGATTTTTTCAGGGAAGCCAAAACAGTCTTGGTCCAACCCGCCACTGCCCGCACCGAAACTAAGTTTATTGTGCGGTATCGCTCCCTGTATATCTAGTAAAGCCAACCAATGCCCTTGAACAGTGCAAGGAGTCCCTTTACCAGTTCTTTATTAGACACAATTTCTTCGGGTCTGGTTGTTCCAAATGTTCTGTGCCTTTTACTCTCAAATGCAATGCATTCGAAGATTAGATGTGATGCGGTTTCATCACCGTCATCACAGAGCCTACATTTAGGGTCCTCTTCTGTTATTCCCATTGTATGTAGGTGTTTTTTGAAATTCCCATGGCCTTCCAGCAATCCAACCATGAATCTCTCTCCTGTTCAGACCCATGATTGCAGAGCTTCTTTTAAAAGATGGCTTTGACATCATTACCTTGCCATGTTTTTGTTGGTAGACTTTGGTCCAATATTCTACGTGCTGTCTTCTGAGCCAGTTACGTAGCTCCAATTTGATCATTGCCTTGGTGATTGTCAGGTTCCGGTCCAATAAATGGAGTCTCTGCCCCCATCCTGGCTAATCTGTCGGCATGCTCGTTGCCACTGATCCCCGAGTGGCCAGGGACCCACAATAGGTTTTCTCTATTGCTTTCCCCTAGCTCCACCAGAACCCTGTGACATTCTGCAACAATTTTAGACCTTGTTGCAGGAGCTGCCAGTGATCTCAGGGCTGCCTGGTTGTCTGAATAGATATAGATGCTACGGTCTTTGTAGCACCTACGCAAATTCTCCTCCACACACGCCCTGATGGCAGTGATTTCGACCTGGAATACTGAGGCCAGTTTCCCTAGAGAGATGACGCCCTCCAGTCTTGGCTGCACCCCGTATACCCCGGCCCCAACGCCTTATTCTGATTTTCACCCGTCAGTGAACCAGACAATATCCCCCGTACGGTGTCGAACTATTTTCTCCCACTGCTTCCTACTTCCAATTGTTATATTGAAAGGCTTGTTGAAGCTTGTTGAACCTTTCATATATTTACCTCACTCACTATTTTAGTGTGTGATTCTGGATATCCCAAAGAGTTCCAGTTGTTGCCAGATTTGAGTCTGTATGCAGCAGCCGCTGCCTCCATCTTGACCCAAAGGTGTAATGGGGGCATATCCAGCATGGTTTCCATCCCAGCAGTTGGTGTGCTGCTAATTCTGCCTGTTATGGCTAAGCAGGCTAATCTCTGCGCCTTACCAAGCTCCTTAGCAGCAACCTGCTGTTCTACCTTCTTCCACCACACGACCGCCCCATAGGTGATCCGTGGTGTATATCCAGTGCATACCCTTGGGACTCAGGCCCCAATTTTTTCCTCTCCTGGTACTTACAAGAGTACCTTTTGCCTTTGAGCAAAACAGTTACCTTACTGTCCTTCGAAATAGTCACTTCCCATAACTACACACCGTTGTGCTCCGCGATACATGTCCTGGAAACTTTGTTCGGAGTCTTCCGTTGCGATCGTGTTCAAAAGCCTTGTCACGATTCGTTAGATGTCAGGAATATCGTCAAATTTTTCCTTTCAAATTGAGTTTGAGTTGGTGGAATGGGAAGAAGTCTGGAGGATTGAGATCCGGAGAGTATGGTGGATGCTCAAGTTGCACGACAACGCTCGCCCACACACAGCCAATATCGTCAAACAGTTCATGTCAAAATAATTAAAAAAGAAAAAATGGGTGGTGCAACTTTAACGTCGACCATACTCACCGGAACTCAATCCTCCAGACTTCTTCCTATTCCCTCGATTCAAACTCGTTTTTAAAGGAAAGGGATTTAATAATATTTCTGACATGGGCCTTTTAAACTCCAAAGGAAGATCTCGATGAAAGTATCCAGGACATGTATCGTAGGGGTCAACGGTGCATAGTTACGGGAGGTGACTATTTCGAAGGACAAAAAGATAACAGTAGTTCATAATTCATCTACATCAGTATTCAGGAGTACTCGCCGAACTTTGTCAGAGGTTGTTCTTATTGCCGCGTCCTTATGTCCAGTAATAGTTACATTATCACTAATTATCGGCGGGAGAATTATTTAATGAATAAACCTTTCTGTATACAGTGGGATGAAGCTTATCTTTCCCAACTTACCTTGACCTGTGTGACTTCGGATGACAGCTTTGCACACTGCGGTTGTGCTCCTCAGTGACAACCAAATTCACCTTAGCATCAGAGAGCAGCGCAGTAACATTATCAACTGTCGGCAGTAAGTGTATTGGTTTTTGCGACTTTTGTTATAAAAACAGTAACGCCTCACCACATGAAATCCCCATAGTAAATATAACGTAGCAACAGTTTCATCTTAACTTTAGCACACAAACATGAGCGGACGAAAACAATCATTCTGAATACTCAAATCGAGCGTCAGTTTCTCCAAAAAAATGTGTTCAAATGTTTGTATAGCTTGTGGGACTTAACTACGGGGTCATCAGTCCCTAAACTTACAAACTACTTACGAAATACCTAATACTAAGGGCGACACAAATATCCATGCCCGAGGGGGGATTCGAACCCCCGACCGTAGTGGCCGTGCAGACCGTGACTGGAGCGCCTCAGTCCCCGCGGCCACCGCGGCCGGCTCAGTGTCTCCCTAAAACGTTTGGCGAAGGGTGATGTCATCCCGTAATACAACAACAACAACACAGTAATAAGATGTCAATAACTCTTGGATAGGTTGCTTTTGGTATGACTATCCTTTTCCTACGTTCGCCTTCGGGGCGTTACAGGCGATTTTACGGTGTAACATGTCCACGGTGCTACTTGGGACTTGCAGCAATTATAAATCTCTCTAGAGGTGAACTATGCAATAACTGAGAGAAAACTTTTCTCTTCTATAAATTCTTCACAAAATTATGTCTCCCTGTTCAGATACGTTAACTGGCTCGGCAAATTATTTGCTGTGAACAAAGCACGAAAAAAGTTAATCTCAAAAGTAACAAAGTGATGAGTATAATTACGGAAAACTCTGTACTAAGGAGAACAGAAAAACTGACATCGAAACATATATAAATTTACAAGTATCTGTAATTGTTTAAAAATTACATGGAGACCCACTCAGCTATCACAGGATAATCTGACGCAAATCGTTCAGATAATATGGAATGGTGTTACTGACGACCAGGAGGTCAATATATCGCCTCAGTGTACGAACATCGCAGAGCATTCCATTACGATGCTCTTAGAGTTGATGCCATTATGCCCTGTTGTTCATGGCTACGTTAGAATGCGATTCTAATAGAGGCTGTGACAACAGCAATAGCCGTACGCCTTTACAGTGCCATTCCTTTTATGTAATTGAAAGCGATTATTTTTAATGGTGCGTCTGTAATCGAGCGACAGCAGACACAGGCCAAAACGGCGTTGCGGGGAAGCTTTAAAGGAGTGCCACTGGACTGGCGCACGCAAACTGCTATTGTCACAGTCGCTGTAGGCCTACTGAAATGGCTCCTTTACGCGTGTCTCCGACCAACTATTTACGAATTCGAAGTATTTAAATATTTCGATCGTTTCAGGGCATTGAAATAAATCCAATGGCAAAGATGAAAATTTGTGCTGGACCGGGATACGAACCCGGATTTCCCGTTTTGAGCCAGCGTTCACCTCAACCAATTGGGCTACCCAGGCACGCTTTCCTTCCAACCCAAATTCCCATTTTATAGCACACTACGATTGTAGTGCCCCCAGTCCATTTGATTCCACTTGCTCGCAGCCTATACTGCATTCACGCAAGTGCTCGAGTGTGTTAATGCGTCCGCATTGAAACTGTCAATTGCCTGTTGGGGCGGATATCATATTACTGGCTGAAAAACCGGCGCTGTCCAGGTATTTATTTATTTATTCCTGCTATTTTTCATGTATACATTCATTTGTATAAGGACTATATGTCTGTAAAATCTCTTCGGAATATAATTAGTAGTAAAAAAGTAATAGATTAAAACTTGGTGCGTGATGGGGCGGCTTTCCATGAACGTTACTGCTTATGTGCTATCTCATGAACTATGTGTCGTACTGTGATACCATTCAGAAGGTACACTCACCTATATGCGTCTATATTGTATTTAAAATTTCCTGCGGCTCCGATTTCTAGTGTACAATGTCCAAATGTTAAAATGTTTGTATAGCTTATGGGACTGAACTACGGGGTCATCAGTCCCTAAACTTACAAACTACTTATGAACTAGCTAATGATAAGGACGGCACAAATATCCATGCCCGAGGGGGGATTCGAACCCCCGAACGTAGTGGCCGTGCAGACCGTGACTGGAGCGCCTCAGTCCCCTCGGCCACCGCGGCCGGCTCTAGTGTACAAATTATAAATTTTAACGTTATACTGAAAGCCGCAGTTTTAGCTCATGAACAGCGGAACGTTACTGTTTATGTGCTCATATCTCATGAACTAGGTGTCGTAATGTGATACAATTTAGAAGTTACATTCAACTATATGTGTGTATACTGTCTGCAAAATTTCCTGCGCCTACAATTTGTAGTGTAGAAATTACAACTTGTAATGTCATACCGAATGCCGTAGTTTTAGTCCGTGAACAGCGGAAAAGTAGTAAGCGAGAAACTTTTTTCCTTTCATCATTTTACTATGGTTGCCAGCGAGAAAAAGTTTAATAAAGGTTTGAAATTATGTTTAAAGTTTGTTGCAAGTCGCTAGGTACTGTCATTCTCATACAGTGTATTTCGAAAGTCTCGCCGCATTATATGATATTTTTTGCGATTTCTATTGGTTATGGCGTAATATCTTTTGAACCGTGTGCCGTATGTGGTTCTTAACCCTGCAGCAATTGTAAACTCACGGTAAGGAATGTGTATACCAAATTTGGTTGAAATCGGTCCAATGGTTTAGGAGAAAATGAGTAGCATTGTCGCAAAATGCAGCGATTTTTCGCGTATCTCATTGTTTATGACATATCTTGTGATTCTTACACTTACGGCGACCGTCCTCATGGATTGATGCTTACGTGTACAAAATTTCATAAAGTTTGGAACAAAACTGTAGATTTGTATGCAACACGTACAAACATACGGACACTCTGCTTTATATATTAGTATATATATATATATATGGAATCGTGATGGAAAGACACTCGTTGGACTTCTGCCAGGCCGCGGTGGAGTGATCAAGCACTCCAAGGCGCCTTGCTGCCGATCTCGACACTGCTCGCCGTCGGAGATTCGAGTCCTCTCTCGTACGCCGCGTGTGTGTGTGTGTGTGTGTGTGAGAGAGAGAGAGAGAGAGAGAGAGAGAGTGAGTGAGTGTGTGTGTAAGTCAGTTTAAGTAGTTTTTAAGTCTAGGAAGTGATGAGCATCGTAGTTAAGTTCCTTGGATTTATAAACATTTGAACATTTTCGAACTTCTGCGAGGCATACGGTACCTGCTTACACAAGACAGTCGCACGGAAGAATAATTCCGGTACGTCCACACAGCCCTCTATGTAGCGCTTTTAGGTGGCGCTATTAGTGCTCCCGCTGTGCTGAAATGCTAATAACGTGCACTCACGTCGCCGCAAATGCATTCTGCCAACTTTACCAGGTTTGAATACTTCCTTCAGGAAGTTGTATTTTGGATGGACAGCTGTGTGCCTGTCATGAAAATTTGCTACATTGTGACAAGTTAAAGTGTTCCACCCCTGCGAAAACGATGGCTTTGTTATACCGCTACTATAGTCGCCGAAGGTCTAAGAGTAGTAAAATAGGCAGAATCCAAATGGACCATAGCGATGTATCCAAAGCAAGTAAACTGAAGATTTCTAGGAATACCGGACGGATCAAGCTTCCCCCCCCCCCCCCCTCCGAACAGTCAAAAGTTAATGATTTGGAGACTCGACAAAGAATAAAAGTGTTTCGGAATGAACACTAGACTACAGTTCGCCGTTTCCCGCTTTCATAACTATGGAGACGCAAATCATAGAAGCAATTCCAACTGCAAAACTTGCATATTGAGAGTGAGCCAAGTGAAATCCTTACAGTCACTATACTTACTTTCACTATTTAGCTCTCCTGTGAGAAAATGCTTCCTAAGTAGTTGAAACCGTCCACTGTTCTAACTTTGTTCTTCCTACTTGGCACTGAACCAGTTTAAATCTCTTTCCCACAGACATTACATTCCTTTCGGAGATACTGCTCTTCATTCCATAATCCTTATATCTATAATCTAGCTCTTTAATATTAGATTGCAACTTTTCAATCTAATCTGCCATCACCACTGATGATGTTGATTTCGTGTAATTTTATGGCCGTTAGACCCTCAACTAGATTCGTGTTCACCCTGCCTGAGCTGACGCCACTACGGCGACTTGCGTGTCAGTAATGATCAAATGATGGTGAGGACGACACAACACTCCGAGCGGAAAAAAATTCTAACCCGACAGGGAATCGAACCCGGGCCTCCTGCGTGGCAACCCACCACGCTGTCCATTACACTACGGATGCTTAACGGAACACCTGAGACTACTTCGTAAATTCCGCGTAACTAACGACGTGTTTCCAGTGGAGTTTGTGTTATCACAGCATGAACGGAAGTTGGCAAACTAGGCCTAACCTACCACAAATGTAGAACAGCAGTGATAGCGCCAGGGCCAGGCGTGGCTAGCAGTCAGTTGTGTCACAGTCTAACGTATACAGTCACGACACCCACTGCTGTAAAAGTTGTTATCAACTGACAGTTGCTGTGACACTAGCGCTCACAGAGGTGGGCAAGCTGCCGAAGTAGTATACTTACTGTAATTTTTGCGTTACAAGCATTATTAAAATATCGAGAGATAAACATAATACGGAAATTAATATAAAAACAGCCTAATTTAAATGGTTCAGTGGTATAAAGAACAACTCTGCCATGAACAAATACTTACGAATATGTGTATATTTGCAGCTTATTCCGCTGAAAGTATGTTGCATATAAAAAATGGTATAATAAATTTCTATTATTGTCTGTTCTTACTATGACAGCCAGTTTTTGACGTGTATCAATTCGGTATGGAGTCTAATGATTCTCGCATTTTTACACGTCAGTCGCCATTCTTATACGTGCATATTCTTTTAAGTGTAATTACTTTAGCTTTAAGAAACGAATGTTTTGATGATTCTTGCCGTTTGTCGTTCAGATGTAACAACAATTGTGGAATTGGGTTCTTCTTTGTTGGAAAACAAAATGTTCAAATGTTTGTATAGTCTATGGGACTTAACTACGGGGTCATCAGTCCATAAACTTACAAACTACTTATGAACTACTTACAAACTAGGACGGCACAAATATCCATGCCCGAGGGGGGATTCGAACCCCCGACCGTAGTGGCCGTGCAGACCGTGACTGGAGCGCCTCAGTCTCCTCGGCCACCGCGGCCGGCTGTTGGAAAACAGTTTGGTTGCTTTTATCGTTACATTGCCATGTCTGTGACGTTTTTGCTTCAGCTACAGCTATGATAGTTGATTTGGTATGTTAAATACCGTATTTATTGCATTCTATATGTGTTTCCTACGTTCCACCCTCACCGATTTTACTGGAATTGTAATGAAGAATACTTAACGTTTCAGCGTAGAAATTTACGTCTCTCTGCTAAATGACATGTCTCCTGGTGTTTCCCAGGCATTTTTATTTTTAATAGAAAATGAAATTACTCATTTAAAGCCTGTATGTTACAGGATGATTGTAAATTAACTGTCCTCTAATGTACCGTTTCGTACATTATCAGGGATCTTATGAAACCTAATAAAGACAAATGGGCAGCTATTTTTAAATTGTTATCTATTCATAAGGCACTACATACGTTCCCTAATGTAAAAAGTGTGCTGAAGTTAATCTAAACGATACTATTCGCACTCATCAACTATCGTATTCAGAAACGTAGCTTGTCGGCCGCTTGGAGCGCTGCTATCGCAGCGTATAACAAAAATCTGTGGGAGTGTCGTGACTGTATATGTTAGACTGTGGTTGTGTACCGACGGGAGGCACGTCCAGTCAGCCAGATTAACGCAGGCGCCTCGCCGAGCATGGAGAAAGGCAAAGGCAGACCGCGAACTCCTGACGCCTGGACGACCTTGTTCCGAGCAGCTGGTGCCACGGCTCGAACAGCCGTCCAGCGCGTACAATTAACGGCTGACTGGAGCGAAGGGAGAACCGACGTAACCAGCCGCATTCTTTCAGACCACGCTGTTGTTGTTGTTGGGTTTTGGAAGGGACTAAACTACGACGGTTATCAGTCCCTTGTTCCAGTCAAAAAGATAAAACATTTTGTTAAGCGATCCGAAGTGAATGCATTAACAAGTCAAAGTTTAAAACTTACAGACTAATAGAAAGAAAGGATACGATTAAAAACGAAGAAGGGATAAAACAGCTGAAACAGCACAAGAGTGTTTTTGCTGGGTGGTCACAAGGATATAAGGAACACACCCAGCCACTCTGCAACACGCTAAAACCACCTACCTAACAGACTTAAGCAGGCGGAGGACAGAGAAACGACAGAGAAACACAAACATTAAATGGACTTGTAAAGTCCACACTCACGCATAAAATGTAAAATAGAGTCAACCATGGAGGTGTTGTCAGCTAATGCAAGCTGCAAAACGTCAGGGATATTAAAATTTCGTCTCACTGCGGCTAAATTGTGGCATTCAATTAAGATGTGGGCGACCGTCAAAGGCGCACCACATCGACACTGCGGAGGGTCCTCGCGACGCAGAAGGTGACCATGCGTGAGCCAAGTATGGCCTATACGGAGTCGGCAAAGGACAACCGACTCCCTGCGAGAAGCCCTCAGGGACGTCTTCCATGCAGCGGTAGACGGCTTGACAGCACAGAGCTTACCCTTAAGACCTTGCGGGTCAACTGGGTTTGGAGGTCGGAAACTGGGAGGCCAATGTCCAGGGACCGCAAAGTGGTGGCCTGCTTGGCCAGCTGATCCACACGTTCATTGCCCGGTATACCTACATGCCCTGGCGTCCAAACAAAAACGACAGAACGGCCTGACTCGCCAAGGGCGAATACAGCATCTTGAATGGCTCGCACCACAGTGTGTTTGGGCAGAAACTGGTCGAGGGCCTGTAAGCCACTCAGGGAGTCGCTACAGATGACGAACGACCCCCTGGGGCGAGCTCTGAGGTGTTCAAGAGCTCTCAAAATACCGACCAGTTCTGTGGTGAAGATGCTGCTTCCACAAGGCAATGACCGCTGTTCGATGTGGTCATCATACATAAAGGCATATCCAGCATGGCCATCGACCAAAGAACCGTCCGTGTAGATGATGGTTGCTCCATGAAACGTATCAAGCAGTGCGTGGAACCGGCGACGGAGAAGCAGTGGTGAAATCGAGGCTTTCGAATCCCGGGACAAGTCCAGCCGAAGCTCCAGGCGAGGAATTTTCCAGGGGGGGATACGGGGGGAGTAATGGTAAGGTGGAGGAAGGGGTAAAGAATCAAGTGAGGAGAGAAGGGAATGGACACGGACCGCAATTGGGAGACCCGACCTGGGCCGACGTCGTGGGGGATGGAGTGCAGAAAGGGGGAAGAGAAGCCTGTGGTTCAGATGGCGGAGTGAAGCATGAACCCGGGCAACGTAACTCACCAACAACCGTTGCCGGCGATACCGCAGAGGGGGAACACCAGCTTCAGCTAGAAGGCTCGTTACGGGACTGGTACGAAAAGCCCCTGTTGCGAGACGCACACCTGTGTGGTGAACGGGGTCTAGGACCCGCAAGGCAGAAGGGGCTGCGGAGTCATACACCAAGCTCCCGCAATCAAGCCGTGACAGAATGAGGGACTTGTAGAGCTGAAGAAGGGTTGAACGTGCTGCTCCCCAACTAGTATGGCTGAGGCATCTAAGAACATTTAAATGCCGCCAACACTTCTGTCGCAGCTGACGTAGGTGTGGCACCCAAGTCAGCCGGGGCATCGAACACCATGCCCAGGAAGCGATGTGTTTCCTCGACCTGAAGTAGTTCACCACCCAAGTAGAGCTCTGGGTCAGGGTGAACTACCCGACGGCGACAGAAGTGCAACACGCGGGTTTTCAGTGCGGAGAACTGAAATCCGTGAGTAGAGGCCCATGACCACTCATGTGCCTTTCGGATGGCACCCTGCAGCCGCCGTTCAGCTACGCCGATGGAAACGGAGCTGAAATACAGGCAGAAGTCATCGGCGAACAGAGAGCAACTGACTGATGACCCCACAGCCGCAGCAAGACCGTTTATCGCCACTAAAAACAATGGAACGCTAAGGACGGAGCCCTGTGGGACACCGTTCTCCTGAATACGGGGGGAGCTAAATGATGTCCCAACCCTCACCCGAAACGATCGGTGGGAGAGGAAATTGCGAATAAAAACAGGAAGGGCGCCACGTAAGCCCCAGTCGTGCAGAGTCGTCAAAATATGATGGCGCCAGGTGGTGTCATACGCCTTTCGAAGGTCGAAAAATACAGCAACGAGATGCTCACGCCTAGCAAACGCAGCGCTAATGGCCGACTCCAATGACACGAGGTTGTCAATGGTAGAACGGCCCTGGCGAAAGCCCCCCTGTTGCGGAGCAAGGAGTCCGCGCCCTTCTAGGATCCACATAAGCCGCCGACTCACCATACGTTCGAAGAGCTTGCAGAGAACGTTGGTGAGGCTGATCGGACGGTAATTGTCAGCCACCAGGGGGTCTGCACCAGGTTTCAGCACCGGGATGATAGTGCTTTCCCGCCACTGCGACGGGAAAGTGCCCTCTGCCCATAGATGGTTGAACAGGGCGAGAATGCGGCGTTGAAATTCTGGTGAGAGGTGTCGGAGAAATTGGCCGTGAATCCTATCTGGTCCCGGAGTTGTATCAGGACACGCAGCAAGGGCAGATCGGAACTCCCACTCGCTAAACGGGTCGTTGTATATTTCCCGACGACGAGTGCAGAAAGAGAACTGTTTCCGCTCGGCCCGCTCTTTGAGGGTGCGGAAGTCAGCACTGTACATGGCAGTCGCAGAGCATTGTGCGTAGTGGTCTGCCATGTGCTCGGCGATAGCTGTCGGGAGCGTGCAGAGCACACCCTGGATGGTGAGGGATGGGATTCCTGTCGGCGGGCGGTATCCGAAGACGCGTCGGACTTGCGTCCATACCTTAGTCAGGGAGGTGCGGGAGCCGATACTGGCTACATACCGCTCCCAGGAATCCTGCTTGCTCTGCTGTATGAGTCGACGAGCACGCGCACGGAGCCGTTTAAAGGCCACAAAATTCTCCATGGATGGGTGGCGTCGATGGCGCTGGAGCGCTCGCCGACGTTCCCGGATAGCCTCAGCAATCTCCGGTGTCCACCAAGGCACGGACCTACGCCTAGTGGAACCGGTGGTTTGCGGAACTGCTACCTCAGCGGCCCTGACAATACTATCAGTCACCTGCTGGACTGCATTGTCAATGTCATCTGGCAGTGGTGCAGTGATGACAGCAGTTGAAGTATAGACTGGCCAGTCAGCCCTACGGAGACACCAACGGGGTAAGCTGTCTGCAGCTTGGTACTGCGGGAGCGACACAAAGATTGGAAAGTGGTCGCTGCCACACAGGTCCTCATGCACACGCCAACCGAGGTGTGGTCGAAGGCTGGGGCTGCAGACGGAGAGGTCGATCGTTGAATACGTGCCCTGTGCCACGCTAAAATGCGTGGGGGCACCTGTATTCAGGAGGCAAAGGTCTTGTTGCGCCAACAATGTCTCAACATCCCTACCGCGGCCTGTGGTCTGGAGTCCACCCCACAAAGGGTTGTGGGCGTTGAAGTCCCCCAAAAGGAGGAATGGTGGGGGAAGTTGCGAGACCAGAGCGGTAAGGGTGTTGAGAGACACGGCCTCATCCGGAGGAAGGTACAAGCTGCAGACAGTGAATTCTTGCGTTACCCGAATTCTGACAGCCACTGCCTCAAGAGTAGTTGTGAGGGGTACGGGGGCACTTGGGACAGTGTCCAGGATATATAGGCAGACACCGCCAGACACCCTGTCGTAAAAGGTCCTGTTGCAGTAGTACCCCCGATACCCACGGAGGGCAGGGGTGCGCTGTGCTGGAAACCATGTCTCCTGTAGGGCAATACAAAGTGCAGGGTAGTGCCACAGTAATTGGCGCAGCTCGGCCAGGCGATTAAAGAAGCCGCCGCAATTCCACTGGAGAATAACTCTTTCTACTCGCTGTAAAGCCATAAAATAAAAGAAAGGAAAGAAGATCATTCCATAGGAACATCTGCCGCCTTATGGTCAGGATCTACAGAATCTAAGACCATAGGTGATTCTGGATGTGCAGAGTTCCTACGTTCAGGCGAATCAAGAAGTGCGAGATCCTCAGCGGAGGCAAGGATCTCGACTTCATCCTCTGAAGCAGAGGATGTGGGTGTGGGTGGCTTGGAAGCCACCAAAGAATCCTTTTTCTTCTTTTCTTTCCTTTTAGCCTCTCGCTGGCCCTTGGGTGTTAAGGGCCGTGAGGGCTTCTCAACAGGGGCTGCAGCTGCCGACGAAGAGGTGGAGGCCCCTCGATCAGCAGCCGCGGGATCCTTCAGCCATTTGCTGGGATCCACTTTCCCATGAAGAGAAGCCTCGGAAGGGAGTGTCCCACGGGACCCCTTCCGGGCGAGAGGAGCCGGAGAAGGCTGTTGTTTCTCCGGCGCTGGGGTGGGGACCGACGTCCCCCGCAATGGTTTGTCTGTTGCTCCCAACAAGAAAAGTGTGGGAGCAACCGAAGGAGTAGTACCCCCAACTGTCAAGGGGGCAGGTGCAGTAGTTCGGGCCTGGGGGCCCGGTGGCATTCGTGGCACAGATGGTCTGGTGACTGACGATGAAGCTACTGTGGCGTAAGACGTTGTCATGGTGACAGGATGGAGCTTCAAATATTTGCGTCTGGCCTCTGCGTATGTCAGCCGGTCCAGGGTCTTATACTCCATGATCTTGCGCTCTTTGTGGAGTACAGAACAGTCGGGCGAACAAGGAGGATGCTGCTGATTGCAATTGACGCACACTGGAGGTGGGGTACAGGGGGCGTCTGGATGGGATGCACGCCCACACTCCCGACATGTTGGGTTGGCGTCACATCGGGAGGACATGTGACCAAACCTCCAGCACTTGAAGCAGCGCATAGGGGGAGGAACGTAGGGCTTGACGTCGACCCGGTAAACCATCACCTTGACTTTCTCAGGCAATGAATCGCCCTCGAAAGCCACGATGAAGGCACCGGTGGCAACCCTCTTGTCCCTCGGACCCCTATAGATACGGCGGATGAAGTGCACACCTCGCCGCTCCAAGTTAGCTCTCAATTCATCGTCCGATTGCAGCAGCAGATCCCTGTGGAAAATGATGCCCTGGACCATGTTTAAGGTCTTATGTGGTGTAACGGAAACGGAAACATCACCCAGCTTGTCACAGGCTAGCAAAGCCCGTGACTGGGCTGGGGATGACGTCGTTATTAAAACGGATCCAGACCTCATTTTTGACAATCCATCGACCTCTCCATATTTGTCTTCTAGATGTTCCACAAAGAACATTGGCTTTGTGGACATGAAAGATTCCCCATCTGTACGGCTGCACACTAAATACTTTGGGGCGTAAGCCTCACCTTGAATTTTGGCCCTACGTTCCTCCCACGGTGTAGACAGGGAAGGAAACGTTTGGGGGGTCATACTGTTCTGCGTTGTAATCGCTTCTACCGCGCTTAGAGACGGCGGTTGTACGTCCGCCAACGTTTCGTGGTCTTTTCATCGTGTTCCCACGAGCAGCTAGGGAAATAAGGGTCCACCCAGACAGAGCCCCGCTTGCCTGGGTAAGCCTTATACAACTGAGGTGCGGCAGGTTCCTCAGAGGTTGCTCGCTAGCGGCTGTTCAACCTCAACAGCCATGCATCTCCTCGGCACGTAGCACACCTTGAGATTGAGGGTTTTTTTATAGAGGTTTGTACCGTCCTCGCGACCCGGGCGATTAAGCCAAGATCCCTGGGCTCTGAAACGTACAACGTTCCACCGTCGCGCCGAACGATGGTCGTTGAAGCACGCACAGAGCTTACGGTGTAGCGGACTGTTGGCGCGACACAGCCCACAGCTCAGGACCCCGGGTTCGCCAAGCCCGTACCCAGCAAATTAATGCTGAGCCCCTGAGGGGTCAGACCACGCCAACAAGATTAGAGTCCCTTCGCTCGAGGACGATTAGGAGATTAAGTTCCAGTCTCTTATGTACCCCAAATTTGTTCAATTGTCTAGCTTGGTTCACTAATTAACAGTCAGAGTAAACGTGAGGTTGCACCCGGCCATTTTTGATCAATACAGCTGTTTCAAATGTATGCAAAGATTGAGGATCCCTTTGAGTGTGAGGTACGTGCAGTAATATGATTTCTGTAGGTAAAGCTAATGACACCAGCAACAATTCATCGTGAGATCATTTAAGTGTACGAGTACATTATTAATGACTGTTGAGTTCGATGTCCACTCTACAGTGTCGTCACCAGAGACGGTGCACAAGCTAGGATTATTTTGATAAGGATAGGGAAGGAAATCGGCCTTGCCTTTCAAAGGAACCATTCCGGAATTTGCCTGGAGCGATTTAGGAAAATCACGGAAAAACTAAACCTGGATGGCACGAGGCGGGTTTGATCCGCCGTCCTCCCTAATGCGAGTCCAGTGTGTCATCACTACGCCACCTCGACTGTTACCCTATAACGTCCTTGACGATGAAGGAAGTGTACGACCATCTGTTGTGAACTATGCACTTATTCAAAAGTGGAAAAAGTAACCATACACTTCACCATTTCTTGCAATATTTTCCACTAACTGGAGAGTGTCGGTGGGTCCAGTCATAGGCAACAGTTATACGCAAAAGGGATTTGGACGCTAGTGAAGCAGTATGACAAATGTCCAAATGTCCGTGGAAAGGCAATGAAAACGTCGTAATGCAAGTAGACTAACATGTAATGCTTGTTGGTGACGAAGCATTTGGCCGTGCTTAGCTTAAGTTAGTTTAAATAGTTCGTAAGCCTAGAGAATGATAACCGCAGCAGTTAGGTCCCTTAGATTTACAAACATTGGAACATTTCTGTCCATTAGACTTTCTTTAAGCAAAGGTTTTCTTGGCTCCAGAAAGTTAGATTATTTTTCCTTTTTAGTTCGTGATAAACTGTCGTGAATTTATAAAAGTTGTTTTCATAACATAGAAACTGAGTATGTTAAAAACATTCAGTAAATCAGAATATGTTCACCAACACAGCAGTTTCTTCCAAGTCCTATTTTAATACCTACAATTAAAAAAGTCTTAAGAAAATATAAACTAAAATCGTTACTGTGGATCGAATTCCTAAACTAACTCTAGCTAATCTGTGAAATGACCTTTACTTAAAAAAACAAATACTGTGAAGCTAATTAAAAGATATTTGAAGAACAAGGTTCGTTGGAGTCGGATCTATCGCAAAAAACCATTAGTCAAACCGAAGGTCATTTTTCAATAGATGAAAGCTGCAAGTAGCTGTCGATGTACTTCACAAAACTGAAACCACCAGTACTCTGTATTGTCTGCCTATCTCCATATCCACGAACTCAAGTTAGCATGAAGGTGAAGTTCGACGTGACGGCTGCGGTAAATTCAAGGTGACAATTGTCGGTAAACAGTACAATGGGGAAAAACTAACTTTTTTTTCACTGTTCTAATGTTCCTTCAATAGCGAGATCACATCAGGTAACATTCCACCTTGAAACGAGGCCATGGGAAACTAAAGTGGAATACTTTTTCTTCCTTCCCTCTGCAACTACGTTTTTATATACATTCAGGAAGTCCGTGTGACGATGTACCTATGCTCTCTAATACAGGGAGAAAAACCAGCGTTGCCCGTATATTTATTTGTTACGATCTTCGTTTAGTTAATTCCCTACTCCCACCTATCTTTCTCCAGATACCTCCGTACGCCCCCCCACCCCTCTATCTACCTCATCCTCTATTCAGCCCACCAATCTATGAAAAATTACATGTGCTCTTCCTTCCCCTCACAGTTAGCTTCTTCCTACGCCTCCTTCTCCTCCCCATTCGTCTTTGAGAAATTTATCTCTTTCAAAATGTTGAAAAGTTTGTTAAGCTCAAGGGACTTAACTACGGGGTGATCAGTCCCTAAACTTACAAACTACTTATGAACTACCTACAACTAAGGACGGCACAAATATCCATGGCCGAGGGGGGATTCGAACCCCCGACCGTAGAGGCCGTGCAGACCATGACTGAAGCGCCTCAGTCCCCTCGGCCACCGCGGCCGGCGAGAAATTTATCTTCTAACTTTCCTAGTGATCAGTAAAACGTTGTCGAAGCCTGTAGTAAGGGACACTTCGTCACGTATCGGTCCAAGAAATGAGCTAAATGGACTGTTACGTTTCTAATAGCGTGCGTCTAAATTATTTCGTTACTTGTTGCCATACGCGGTTGTTAAGAACTCAGTAAACTGGAACGGAGCTCGTGGAGTTCAGTCGCCGTTCGGCACACAGTTTTAAACTGTCAGGAACTTTAGTGAGATGAATAACTCCATCAGTCAATAAACGGCGCAGGAACAGTACGTGGACTTGCTTAGGTAATAACGCCAATGACACCAAGAGATTAGAATCCCAATCTATGAAGTCATATTCATGTTGTGTCTCCACCAGCTTTAATAATCCATTGCTGACATGTAGGGTCTATGGATTCACGAGGTGGCCTCCATAATGGTACTCGTCCATCCGCTTGATACACTTGGAAACGAGATTCGTCAGACCAGGCAACATGTTTCCAGAAATCAACTGTCCAATGTCGATGTTGACGGGCCCAGACGAGGCGTAAAGCCTTATTTCGTCCAGTCGTCGGCAAGGGTATACTAACGGGCCTTCGGCTCAGAAAGCCCCTGGCGACGATGTTTCGATGAATGATTCGCACGCTGTCTTTCATGGACCACAATTGAATTCGGAGCAATTTGCGGACGGGTTGCACTTCTGTCAAGCGGAACGACTCTCTTCTGCCGTTGTTGGTCCCGTTGTTGCAGGATAAGATCGTGGAACAACGGGACCAAGAACGACCGGCGCAGCCGGATGCATCGATATCGGAGATGTGACGTTTTACCGGATTCCTAATATTAACTGTGTACTCTTGAAATGGTCGTACTGGAAAATCCCCGCCTCATAGCTACCTCGCTGTGTCTCATCTCTCATGTGCCGACGAGGACACCACGTTCAAACTCAAATCGTGATAATCAAGCATTGTAGCAGCAGTAATCGATCTACGTCTCCGCCAGACACCAGTCGTTTTACTGATTTACAGAATATTCTCCTTTTTTTCTCATCATTCGCCCACTTTGGGTTACGGTAGTAACACTAAAAGTGGGCCTTCGCGATCGTCTTTTGACAGCTCGAAATTTAAATGAAAATTACGGCTTAACCATTCATCTGAAGCGAAAATTGAATAACCGAATTGGTAGAGGATAAAATACTCTACAACTTTGCTCTCTTATGTTATTTATTCATATCTCGTATCGTTTCAGAGATATTTGCAAAAATAACGGCGATTTTGGGATTTCTGTCTGTCTGCCTGTCCGAAACGTGTTCACTGTTTTTAAGACGAACCGTACAACCGATCAGCACCAAATTCTGCACATAATTGACGGCCACCAGAGACCAGAACCTCCCTTTTTCAAATTTTTCGGGCAAAAAAATACGGTAGTACCAAAAAAGCCGTTTGTAATATAATTGTAATTGCAAACGAACCCTTCATCTGACACGAAAATTGAATAACCTAATTGGTAGAGAACCTAATTGGTAGAGGGGAAAATCCTCTACAACTTTGTTCCCTTATGGTTTTTTTTCCATATCTCGTATCGTTTGAGACATATTTGCAAAAATAAGTTTTGACACCCTCCATTGAATTAACGTAAACCAGCCGTTCGCAGATGTCACGTGACATTCCTCGCCCAGAACTCTGTGCCATACGCATTCTTGTGTTGCGTATTTGATGATTTTCTTATTGCAACTTACACGTTGTCATTTCAAAGCTATGGCGCACTGAAGAACTTCGTACGATAAATGGTAATCTAGTATCTACAAATGCGATATTAGTATCAGTTAACAACGGGCATCAATAGTATGAGATTAAAGAACGCAATTCCTAACAGTTAACTGTAGCGTAGTGGGCAATGCGTTCGACTGTTACGATGAAGATCAGTGGTTCGGAACCCGCCACTGCCTAATTTTTTTTTCTAAAAGGGCTTCTGACACACTTATTAATTATTTATTATTTTGGACAATAATGTTTGCAAAAACTTATAAAACTACAAGTCTTAACACGTTCGCTGCCGTTCACGCTCTGGCGCGTGTCAACGTTACTTGAGTCAGGTGCCGCTCACGCTGTGGCGCGTGCTGCGACCTAGCAACGTCTAATAAAGCTGTATACTCTGGTAGGCACTCGGGGAAGGGTATAAGTCATATGCACACACGTACGTGGTTCCAGATTTCCGCGTTTGCATTACCGGCTACGAGCCACAGACGCTTCTCATGATGTCATGATAGATTTATTAGATTCTTATGTAAACAAGCAAGCAAGCTTTTGATTATTTTAATTTTATTTCGATTAGTTACCAGTTTATAAAAAAATACTTCTTAGTTTTGATATTACTCATACTTATATTGCTGATGATATAGAAATAAGCATAACGATTTAGGGGAAAATCTAAGTAGCTCTCTTAGGTTGTTTGCAGATGACGCCGTCATTTACCGTCTAGTAAAATCATCTGAAGATCAAAACCAACTGCAGAACGATCTGAATAAGATATCACTATGGTGTAAAAATTGGCAATTGACTCTAAATAATGAGAAGTGTGAAGTCATTCACATGAGTACGAAAATAAATCCGTTAAACTTTGTTTACAAGATAAATCAATCAAATGTGAAGGCCGTAAAATCCACAAAAAACCTAGGAATTACAATTACTTCAGACTTAAATTGGAAAGAACACGTAGATAATATCGTGGGAAAGGCGAACCAGAGACTGCGTTTTATTCAAATGTCTGTAAATCTATCGGACAATACCGCGTGGTCATCAGTCCGTAGCTTACAAACTACTTAAACCTAGGTAAACTAACCTAAGGACAAACACACACACCCATGCCCCAGGGAGAACTCGAACCTCCACGGCGAACAACCGCGCGCTCCGTAGCGAGACGCTTTCGACCGCTCGGCTACTCCACCACGGCTGCGTTTTATTGGCAGAACCCTTAAAACATGCTACAGAACTACAAAATAAACTGCATACACTACGCTTGTCCGTCCATTTTTGGAGTATTGCAGCCTAGTGTGGGATCCTTATCAGGTGGGTTTGACGGAGGACATCGAAAGAGTCCAAGCTCGTTTCGTATTGTCACGATACAGGGAAGACAGCGTTACGGAAATGATACAGGATCTGGGATGGGAATCATTACAACAACGGCGCTTATCGCTGCGGCGTGGGCTACTTGCGAAACTCCAATCGCCAACATTTTCCTCCGAATGCGGAAATGTATTGTTGACTCCCACTTACATAGGTAGAGATGATCATCAGAATAAAATACGAGAAATCAGAGCTCGAACAGAGAGATTCAAGTGTTCATTCTTCCCACGCTCTATTCGAGAATGGAATGGGAGATAAATAGTATAATTGTGGTTCGATGAAAACCTCTGCCAGGCACTTAAATGTGATTTGCAGAGTATCCCATGTAGATGTAGATATGTTTTATGAAATACCTTGTATTGTTGTTTTCACAAAAATACAAATAAAAAAACCATATCAAAACAACTGAAAACCAAAACCAAAACATTCAGTGGCTCAAAACTATGAAAAGATACTGTCAAAATACGATCACGCTCCAGAGCGTGAAGTGGCACCAAGCATCATCGCGCCAGAGCGTGAACGGCAGCGAACGTGTTAGGTGTGTCGTAAAACGTCAGTGCGTTTTTTTTTTTTTTTTTTTTTTTTTTTTTTTTTTTTTTTTTTTTTTTTTTTTTTTTTTTACTGGCCCTTGCAACAGCAGCCGTTCAATAGTGCGACCTAAACGAAGCCCCCGGCGTCGGCGCTGGCGCGCTAGCCGCTGAGGATTGCACTGTGCGGCGTGTCGAAACGCAGTCCTGACAGCGCACGGCTCGGCTCGGCCCGGGACGGGACGGCTTCATGACCGCGGCGCCGGCGTTGCTACATCCCCGCGGGGCGGCGCTATTCTTGGCCGCCCAGAGACCTGCCTCGGCGCGCTGCATCTCTCTATCTCTGCTTCGTGCACCGAGACGCCCAGCGTTAAACCGACTGTTACCAACGACTCTCCGACACTTTCACTCCACAGTCGTGCAGTACTCTGTTTCCGAGCTGCTCCGGCACTTTCTTCGCCACATACAACCCATACAACCCATATGAGTAGCTATCATTTAATTCGTATCTTCCCAATTGTGCGATTGGATTCACGATTTCCTATCAGAAAGGACACAGTTCGTTGTAATTGACGGTAAGTCTTGTAAATGCGACATAAAGTCACTGTGGAGGTAGTCGACCACGGTGAAATGATTAGGTAGTACTGCTGTGAAGCTGGTTAGGTCGCAAATTCTTTGTTATTGGTCACACTTCATGTACAGCGTGCTCTCAAAAAATGACGCGTTTCGGAATTACCATCATCAGATTAGCATCTCTTCCGTGCCATGTGCACACGTGAACAGATGGAAGATGTTTTTCAATATAATAGTCCGCTTTTGTATGTATATTGAAGAACATCTTCCATCTGTTCACGTGTGCACATGGCACGGAAGAGATGCTAATCTGATGATGGTAATTCCGAAACGCGTCATTTTTTTAGAGCACGCTGTACATGAAGTGTGGCCAATAACAAAGAATTTGCGACCTAACCAGCTTCACAGCAGTACTACCTAATCATGACGGCAAGTCATCGAGTAAAACAGAAGTGATATCTGGCGTTCCACAGGGAAGCGTTAAAGGTCCCCTACTCTTCCTCGTGTTTATAAATGATTTACGAGACAATCTGAATAGCACCCTTAGACTGTTCGCAGATGATGCTGTCGTTTATCGGTTAGTGAAGTCAACAGAGGATCAAAAGCAACTGCAAAGCGATTTAGACAAAATGTCTACTTGGTGCGAAAATTGGCAATTGACACTAAATAAAGAAAAGTGTGAAGTAATACACACGGCCAGTAAAAGAAATCCGCTGAACTTCAATTACGCGATAAATCAGTCAAACCTTAAGCTCGTAAATTCTACCAAATACCTAGGAGTTACAATTACGAACAACTTTGACTGGAGAGAACATACAGAAAATATTGTGGAGAAGGCGAATCAAAGGTTAGGTTTCATTGGCAGAACGCTTCGAAGATGCACCAGCCTACATCACACTTGTGCGTCCTCTCCTGGAGTACTGTTGCCCAGTGTGGGATCCTCCCCAGGAGGGACTGACGGAAGACATTGAGAAGGTTCAGAGAAGGGCAACTCGTTTTGTTTTATCGCGTTACGGGGGGGAAAGCGTCACGGAATTGTTGCACGAATTGGGGTGGAAATCATTAAAAGAAAGACGTTATTCATTGCGGCGTGATCTGTTTGCGAAGTTTCAATCACCGACTTTTACTTCTGAATGTGAAAATATTTTGCTAGCACCCACCTACGTAGGGAGACATGACCATCCCAATAAAATAAATCAGATCGAAAACGGAACGATTTAGGTGTTCTTTCTTCCCGCGCGTTATTAGAGAATGGAACGGTAGAGAAAAGTTATGAAAGTGGTTAATGAACCCTCTGCCAGGCACTTAAATGTGATTTGCAGAGTATCTATGTAGATGTAGATGTAGCTGTAGATGATACTTCGGGAACAGAAGGGAAACAGCTGGAAGCGTGTCCATCGAAACCTCCGTTACGATTAACACCAGCTCTCAATCTACGTCCTAGTGCGTTTATTGTCTTCCAGAATCACGCCATGCATAGTAAATGAATAACGATGAAAAAAGTGAAGACAGAAGGAACAGAAAAACCTACTGAACTCTGATACACAAGAACTCAGAGAAATAGAAAGTTATGGATGCCAAATGTGTCGATACAAACAGCAATTTAAAAAAAAAAAAGTACCACATTCAGGAGAGGAGCCAAGTTTGGAAAGAAGCTGTCCGTAATGCGAACAAGCTAACTAGTCTACAACGAGGGCGCTAACCTGGAATATATTTTAAAAACTGATAGTAAAAATCTCGATTTGAAGCTTAATCGTAACGCCTGAAAATAACTGAATAAACAAGAAATCCGTCCAATAGAAAAAAAACGATAGGCTAGGATGGTTTGGGCGCACAACAGCAAGGTTTTTAGCGCCCTGACAAAAGAATTAGACAACAGTAAATAAATAAGAACAGGCAATAGAAGAATGTAGGTCTTGGCAACAACACGAACACATATTGCAAATCAGCTATGTAAGGTGGCAGACTGAAGTACACAACCTTAAAAAGTCCTTAAAAGCAAATGTTGGAGTATAGAGATACGCTGATCGCTGATGTTAAAGGCATCACCGAGCCCAAAATAGTATATATTATATACTCTGACAGAGGATGCATGACTTTAAAAGAAATATTCACAGAATATATGACATCAACTGCGATTGGGCAAAGCTGAAAATGTGTACACAGCCGGGATTCGAACCCGGGTCTCCTGCTTTTTAGGCAGTTGCGCTGACCCCTACACCACTGGGGACACAGTGATCAGCGCACCTGCAAGGACTACCTAAGCACGCCTCCCGTCAGATACAAATTCCCAGCTTCACCCTGCCCACAATACTCAAACTCGTAGTTATGAAACTAATTCCCGTAAGAGTAAGGGCTTAAAACTTGCCCACCCCTCCCCACTAACGATAGGATCATTGCCCGTCACCGGCATATTATATATGTGTGTGGCGTCTGTTCCGAAAGAACAGACGTCACTTCTGATCCTGCAGTAGTTATTATTTAATATTTACAGAATATATGACATCAACTGCGATTAGGCAAAGCTGAAAATGTGTACCCAGCCGGGATTCGCTTTCTGCCTGCTTTCTAGGCAGTTGTGCTGACCCCTACACCACTGGGGTGTGGGGAAATATTTCCAGTGCACTTTAAAATCGTTTACTTATATCCGCAAGAGTGTTAAAAAAGTGCGAGAGTTAATTTAAATGCTGCTCAATAATTGATTTTTCACTCGTCAGTGATTTAACAGCATGCCAAAGTGCAATATAATTGCACGTTTACGGGACGCCGGTTCAATAGAAAAGTGTTGGTGTACATGACATGGTTTGTGCTAATCGGGCGGTAAAATGATGTTCCGATACTTCCTAAACCACACTGGCTTACAAAATAATGCAACGGAAAACACTGTGTTGCCGAACTACTAAAATCACTCTTGACTCATTTCAGTAGGGGGCACCCTTAAGACCGTAATTTTAATCTAGAAATCGTTGTAATTACGGACAAAGAATAACAGTAATACTTGGTTTGTGTTCTCAGTGAATGAGCGTAGGAGGTCAGATGCAAGATCTTGCATCACCTATCTTGCATAGCCTTTCAAGCCAAGCCAAGGTCCTTATCGAAGTGGTTTGTTGTTGCCTTCATTCGATCTATTATGGAGTGTGAAATGTATCTGTTTCATAAGCATGATTGTCATGTGTGTTCACTGTATGGGTTAAGGGAATGCAGAGGGTGAAACCCACCGTCCACTCTAAGCGTCTCAAACAGTGGCAAAAGGAGTCACCCTGCGAAAGTGACATGTCCTTTCATAAGACACAGTTTAAACCTGTGGAAATTAGTCCAGGACATAGACGCAAGGATTGTTGATGAGTAACTTTACGCAACCAAGTCTACTTTCCGATAAAATAATGTAAGTAAAGATTTCATCCAGCGCCAGGATTCGAACAGACGCACCTTCGCGTCGAGCACCATTGCACAGCCGAGTTTCAGGGATATCGGTTACACAGGTGGGTGCAGACAACCATCAAAATTATCAAAAATTGTCACTACAAACACGAAACAAGAAAATTGCGCTTACAAGGAAAACAACATTTCGTACAAGAAAACGATCAATATTATGATTCCCTTTCCGCTTGTTAACGATTCAATTTAATTACAAATCCACATAATTACAGGGCATAAACGTCTACACCACGAAAGAGTAAAGAGGTCATGAATTCTAATATTGACGATACACACCATTCCTACATCAAATGTTCAAATGTTTGTATAGCTTATGGGACTTAACTACGGGGTCATCAGTCCCTAAACTTACAAACTACTTATAGACTAACTAACACTAAGGATGGCACAAATATCCATATCCGAGGGGGGATTCGAACCCGCGACCGTTGTGGCCGTGCAGACCGTGACTGGAGCGCCTCAGTCCCCTCGGCCACCGCGGCCGACAGTCGTTAAATTAAAGAACATAAACTTTACTGCTCTTGGTAGGTAAGTTAATACCTTGGAATTAAAACTCGACCAACAGCCGCAGTTACAACATGGAACCAGTGGATTGATACATAGGTAACGACAGTGAGAGAGCGCCCCGTCTTAGTCAAATGTTCAAATGTTTGTGTAGCTTATGGGACTTAACTACGGGGTCATCAGTCCCTAAACTTACAAACTACTTATGAACTAGCTTATACTAAGGACGTTACAAATATCCATGCCCGAGGGGGGATTCGAACCCCCGACCGTAGTGGCCGTGCAGACCGTGACTGGAGCGCCTCAGCCCCCTTGGCCACCGCGACCGGCCATTTCCTACATCCAATATGAACTCGACTAGCAAATTATGGCGTTCATCTGCAATTCATCTCTCACCAGATGAAGTGTAAGTGGTGAAATCTCTTCAACACTAATATGGCATAATTCTTGACCTCAACATATCATCACAGATAGAAGCCTAGTCAGAAAATTCTTAGGATCCGTCAATATTTCTCTTTATTTTCCGAGATCCTTGAATCCCACACCAACATAGTGATGCAGTACTACCTGTTACGCTCGAAGAGCACTTTAGGCTTTGCAACGAACTACTGCTAACTGGCGCTGCTTGCAGAAAGAGGTGTAACAGTGGCAGTCGAAACGCCTGCAAACAGCAACTTTGACGTCCTACTCTGCTTCTCCAAGCATTCAGCAAATGTCTCGTGTGGCACGCAGTTGGTCTTCTCTTCGATTCGAAGAATGAGCTCATAACGTTCTGAGCTGTATTTCAACATCCAAGTTAAAATTCCAGATAACAGAAACCAGTAAGCTATATGTCATTCTGGTTGAGATTAACGTGGACTTGTTTAACTCGAAAAGATAGAGAGAAAGTAGACCTTACTCCGATCGAGGTCCAGTTCCCTCTTGCGCATGCATGCTGTCCACCACGAAAGAATGCGCACGCTCCAAATGCAGAAGTGGAATATTTTACCCTAAGCTGTAACCGTGTCCTGACGTTAATTCCAAAGCCTTCTTCAGTGCCTAATGGGGTGAGGGAATATGGCACTGGTTAAGGTCATCCATCCGTCAAATTGGGAACTTTTGTGCCGTTAAAACGGCATTGCGTTTCATTTTCGCACAACTTCTCATTACTAAAATCAAACCAGTAACAAATTTTCTCTCTACAGCAAAGGATCCACTGTTGTTAAACTTTCTGGCAGTTTAAAACTGTGTGCTAAGCCGGGAATCAAACCACAATGCTTGCCATTCGCGTCTTGTATCTGTCTGATTTAATCATCCTCACAATGTATACCGTTGCGCACGTTTCTAGCTATTTACAGATGAAACAAGTATTTTTTAAATCCTCTAGATATATATGGATACAGAACTAGCACTAATGTGAATGCTCCAGTATACATTTATGTTTATGGCTGGATACCCAGTTCCTCTCATCTAAGATATTGTAATAATTCTGCACTGTCGAAAACCAAGGTTGCTTTGAACTGTTTCTTGTATTGAGATTCGAACTGGAATGTTAGTTCTGCACAAATGAATAATTGCGTTTTCAAATAAAAGTGTTGGAAGTGGTGTCCACCCCTCCCCCCCCCCCTCTCTCTCTCTCTCCCGAAAGGACAGAATAGTTAACGTACAAATCATTTATGTAAAAGGATTCACGTGTATACTGGGCCGTCGAAAACAAGATATGTGCTATCTTTGGACACGTTTTCTCTGACTCCAGTTTCTTTGTAGATGGTTATTATTATAGAAGATGGACTTCGTTGAGTAGATCAGCCACATAAGTAAAACTTCTCCGAAGTTCTTGTGAGACAAGGAGACCACATGGGTATCGGATTTTAGAAATTTTGATGATTTATAGTAGCTGAAGATCAGAACTCAAATAACAATCAGCTAAAGCCATTCGACGCAACTCTAAAAAATTCTCGAGAAAATCTACTTTGAAATTTTACAAGTACACGTAAGTACCAATAATTAAAACAGTTGCATCATTTGTCGGTGTAGCTCAGGTAGTAGCGTTCTGGCATTACAACGATAGGGTCGGTGGCTCGAATCCCGCGGTGATAGGATTTTTTCGTTGTGTTCTAATATTTATAATTTTCATATCTAATAGTAATTTTTGCACAAAATCCACGTAGTTTTGTTTATTCGTAATTTTCTGTATTCTATAAAAGGTTGATAATGATGGTTTCAATCAAAAAGCATAAGTTGCATTTTGTACAGTTATTGGCTTCACTATACGTTGACGACAGTTCACTTCGATCGTTCGTTTTGTGAAGAACTACGACGTTGTTTTTTGGAAAGTCATCTCCACACCTACTAATGGCTTTCCAAGCAGTTAACCTACTCAACGACTGGTTTAGGTGATAAGGTGTTCCGCTCGTCTACATACACATAAACAAAAACTGACTCAACACGTAGAATTAGAGAGCCCAAAATATTTTATATAATTGAATTTGAAATAATGTAAATGTGTTTACATCCTCCATTATGTAAACCTTATAGACTACTGAAAATTACGAATAAACCAAAATACGTGCATTTTTCGTAAAAACTACTATTAGATTTGAAAATTGTGTAAGTATTCGAACACAACGAAAAAAACTGTTACGGCTGGTTTCGAACCACCGAACCTATGGTTGTAAGGCCAGAACGCTACCACCTACACTACACCGACAAATGCCGCAACTTTTAATATTTTGTACTTACAGGTACTTGAAAAACTTCGAAGTAGTTTTTCTCGAGAGTTGTGTCGAATAGCTTTGGCTGTCTTATTTAAGTTCTGAACTTCACGTACCATAAATATAACCACAAAAAACTTAAATTTGATACGCATGTGGTCTCCACGTCAGTGGTAAAAATCATCGGAAACTACGTTTTAAAAACAGATTCCAGCCCATATTCTGCTAAGTAGATGAAATAAGGGAAGTCGAAAATGACGTATTACGAATCAATGACGTATTCCCTTAACATCAGTCATATATGCGACACCATTTGCAAGACCTCTTACATAACTGATTCCCTTCGCTTGCTTTACAACCCTCAAAACTAATTAAGTTCTAACAGATCAGAATAGCAATGTCACTCTCACAAGAAAGAACTTAATTTCCCTGGTAACCTATTCGCTTCATACAAGTTCTGATACTTAATAGTACCGAAATGTCATCGATAGTGCATTTAAGTAGATTTCAACAGTCGCTAGCCTACCAGACAGCCCATTTCTCACAGTGCAGTTGCCAAACTTACGGCCTAATTTCACGCTACAGGTTCCGAAAGCTGATAGACCAAAAACCGCCACCGATGAAGCAACAACAGTGAGCGTGTTACGATCATTTACGAAGAGCCCGCAACGGAACACTCGACGCCAGTCACAAGAATGTGTGGCTAGCGGTACTTCCATACTGCGAATTTTATCGTGCCACAGTTGAAACCCTTAAAAAAATCCAGAAATTGGGTACAATTCACAGAATGGGTAACGCAGCAACTGCAGATAAAGCCTCATTTTTCCTCATAGGCACTGTCCGGTGACGAAACCATTTTTTTCTCATTGCTTTGCTGAACAAGTAGAATCACGGTATTGGTACGCACAAATGCGCACTGGAATGATGCATCTAAAACGGTCGCCTCGCACAATAAGTGAGGATCTGGTATGGTACGTGGGAATAACGAAGTGGTGGGGCCGTTTTTGACAGTCAACAGTTGCCAGATGTTACTAGCTGAAGAAGTCTTTCCTTTCCTTTTAACAGTTTCCCCAGAAGTGGACAGCTCGTCAGGGTGGAGTTGACTGACCACCACGTTACCAGACGTAACTCCTTTTTATTTTTATCTCTGCGTCCTTGTCAAAGCAGTATAAAGGCGTGGGATCTGGATGGTCTTAAGGAACTGATTGTTGATGTGTACGGTCAAATTCAGCCGGATGTGTCGACCAAAGTGCATCTGGAATGGGTTTGGAGGATAGCATTAACGCTCAGACATAATAGACAGCATATCGAAACGTTCCTGTCACTTTTGGTGTTTTCTCTGGAGTGTTAACGGCCGCTTAATGTCTTTCGACACGTAACACCCTGCAGAGCACATCACTGCTGCCATACATAACTGGTTATAAAACTATGGAATAAAGTTTTGTTCCAAATAATATGATCGTTTTTCTGGTGAAATTATGTATCCGTTTGATGTCATATGATCAATTTTCCATTGTGTGTAAGTTCTCCCCACTCCCCTTGCTCATGAGTCGAGTCTTTGTTTTACTGTTTGCAAGTCCGTATAATTTTTGTGAGGGCTGTTCCGGACTTTTGTACCAGCCTTTACTCTGAGTACTTCTCTTTTCCTAGTTAAAGACGACATAATTGCGTTGCATTTGTTTTTGGCATCTCTTCACAGAACGCAAAGAAGCTATGAACAACGCTGAAATAAAACCGATACTACCGACAGTATCTGACTAAATATGTGTTTTTGAATCATACCCCTTTCACTGCGCATTTATTCTGAGCGTCGCCCGCCCTGTGCGCGTAATTTTCAGGTGGTGTGTACATATATACACGACTGTAGCTGTCTATCGTTATAATTTCGATTAAATTATGACTCCAAATCCAGTATTACAGCGTTAAATAGTATCTTCTTTCTAATCTTTTTGGACAAATACTATTTTTAAATGGTGCTTTATTAGGAGAAAAATACATAAAATATTACATTAGTAAAATTTCAAAGTGTGGTATCTTTCGAAACAAAAATTCAAACATAAAGGCACATTACATTTTATACAAATATATCTCGTGTCACTTCGTTTGTCATGTTTTGCACAAACAATAAACCTTCTCTGAGCGTTCTTCTTCTTCTTCTTCCTTCCTCTTCTTCTTCTTCGACGTTCCTGGAATTAGCGAGATAAAGTGGCGCTCAGTTAAGCGTAAGTGGTTGTCACCATAAGTCGATCTCCTTCCACGACGTCCCTGTGTTTGTGGTCGGTGGTGAATCACTATGATCTCCTTGATGAGTCTCTATTGAAAATCAGATACTGAAATATTCTTTCCCGTTTGAGTCTTGTGTAATGCATAAGCGTTCAGCAGAGACAGATCCATCAAATGAAAAAATTCTTTTTTATACCATTTTACAGTTTTTCGTACACATTCTACTGAACTTAGCATCATGTCGCTCCCGCCGACGGCCCCCATATTTTCAGTATAGCTTACAATGCAAGCTGGTTTTCTTTTCGCTTCATTTGTGCTATCAATTTTGTCAGTCGCTACAATTTCGCTTGAATGAAGAGTAGAAAGCATCCTCACTTTCCGCTTGTGCTGCCACTTGAGAGCAAGAAGTTTATCTGTTGACATGAACTCAATCTTACATTTTTAAAGTTTTCATTTATTTATTTATTTATTTTTTTTTTATATAAAGCAGGCTTGCCTTTACGGTTTATTCTCACAGTTCCACAGGCTTTAGTCTCTCTGTCATACAGTTAAGAAAATAGCGTTGGGCTACTGTACCAATTGTCAACAGATAATGTGTGACCTTTCCCAACGTAACGTTCTATTAAAGTAAGTACAACACGTCCAGGTATGAACAACGCTGAAATAAAACCGATGCTACAGACAGTATCTGACTAAATATGTCTTCGACTCATACTTGTACTGTTCACTTTATTGCACCTTTTTGCATTTGCAAAATACCTACTGGTATATTGTGCTCTTGACTGGTCAACTGGCAAGTCGATCTTGACTGCTGTACTGAGTTTTTGTGAACCAGCTGTTAGTGCACTGCAGGCGTATGGTTACTGCCTGAAAATCGCGATAGATCTTGAGCGATCTCTCGGTGACTGGTAGTACGTGCGAGATAAGTAGGGTACGAGGGGAGGAAAAGATAGAGGTATCTGGCAATTTTTGCCTAGAAATGCGGTAATAATCAAAGCGGCCGGAAACAAAGGCAGCAAGTTGTAGCAAGGGTCCCACCTGCCACACGACGCAGCTGATCGCGCATTCCGCGGCGAGTCCCCAGTAACGTTAAGTGCGATTGGCAAGCGGCGGCCGCGGTCAGCTAACCGTGACGCTCGCTGTGCAGCAGGTCGTCGTTCTGTTCAGCCAACCAGCGCCGTTCTGTTCACTGCATTCACTCACTCAAAACAACGCGTGAAGCAGGCGCCGTACGGGAACTTCTACTACAGGGACGATTTGAATTGGGGGGTGGGGGGTAGCCTCGCAAATCAGATTAGGAGAGCAAATTGTTTCGTCTCTCAAACTTCTCTTATCCATACGCCACTCTTAAAGAAACGACCAAAATGTATTCAAATTCTGAAAGAAATTAAGCAGTGCAGTTAGAGTTACTTGCGACGAAATGAGGTGGCGAGAATTAACAACAACGAATAAGCCTAATCTTCGACAGGGTGTTACAAAAAGTTTGGCCAAACTTTCAGGAAACATTCCTCACACACAAAGAAAGAAAATATGTTATGTGGGCATGTGTCCGGAAACGCTTAATTTCCATGTTAGAGCTCATTTTATTACTTATCTTCAAATCACATTAATCATGGAATGAAAACACACAGCAACAGAACGTACCAGCGTGACTTCAAACACTTTGTTACAGGAAATGTTCAAAATGACCTCCGTTAGCGAGGATACATGCATCCACCCTCCGTCGCATGGAATCCCTGATGCGCTGACACAGGCCTGGACATTGGCGTATTGTATCACAGCCGTCCACAATAAGAGCACGAAGAGTCTCAACATTTGGTACCGGGGTTGCGTAGACAAGAGCTTTCAAAAGCCCCCATAAATAAAAGTCAAGATGGTTGAGGTCAGGAGAGCGTGGAGGCCACAGAATTGGTCCGCCTCTACCAATCCATCGGTCACCGAATCTGTTGTTGAGAAGCGTACGAACACGTCGACTGAAATGTGCAGGAGCTCCATTGTGCATGAACCACATGTTGTGTCGTTCTTGTAAAGGCACATGTTCTAGCAGCACAGGCAGAGTATCCCGTATGAAATCATGATAACGTGCTCCAGTGAGCGTAGGTGGAAGAACATGAACACAAGCACTGAAGTCAACATTACCTTCCTTCAATTGGGCCAACTGGCGGTGAATCGAGGAAGTACAGTACGTACTAACGAAACAATTGGGTATTTTGACAATTGTCTGCACGAATTATTTCAATTTACATTTAAAGAGAAATACTAAAATGAGCTCTAACATGGAAATTAAGCGTTTCCGGACACATCTACATATTATCTTTCAGGAATGTTCCTGAAAGTTTGGTCGTACCTTTTTATAACACCCTGTATAAGTGAACTGATTAGTAAAAAAAGCATGGTAAATAAATTTTCTGTGATTCAGAATTTGTATTATACGATTATAGGGGTTGTAGAAGAGAATATACAGATAAAATTTCAGTAATTACATGCACCATTTCCATATGAAGTAACCATAAAGTTCGGATTACAAATGAGAAGGGGCTGCCGTCGCCAATCCCTGGTGTAATTTTGACGTAACAAACCATTTTCCTTCTATTAAAACATCGTCTATGGTAAGTTTGCAAAACCGTTAACCGTGGAGATCCACGCACTCTCGGCTTGGTAGAGGGCGTCCCTTCGTCAGATGGGAGAGAAACCAATAAATCTTAGTCGAAATTCACCTATGCAATAGGCTCATGTACAGCAAAGCGGTTGAAGTGCACTGTCTGCACTGTGTACTATGAAGAGGTAGATTACATTCAACCGGTACATCTGATAACATGGGTTCTTTATTGAAATTTTATTATTTTTCGTTCGATAACATAAATAGATAATACTTTTACAGGTTAGAGGTCATAATATACACACAGCAAGTAGAACTATCTAAATTTTAATATCTAAGTTCCTCATCCAGGTCAGAACTGCAGGGTCAGCCCTCATGAAATAAAAAAATGTTTGTAATTCTATCGGACCAAACTACGTGGTCATCAGTCCGTAGCTTACAAACTACTTAAACTAAGGTAAACTAACCTAAGGACAGCGCACACACACACACACACACACACACACACATATATATATATATATATATATATATATATATATGCCCCAGGGAGTACTCGAACCTCCGACGGCGAGAAACCGTGAGCTCTGCAGCGAGGCGCCTTAGACCGCTCGGCTACTCCACCGAGGCTTCATTCAATCACTTCAGTCCCTTGGAAGACTCGCAGGGTACTTTTCCTTAATGTGCCTGATTGTGTCAAGGCCGCACAGTTTCATCCTGAAGATTCCACAAAACCCCATTTATGCAGCTTCTCCGCACACACTAAGAGGTACCTTTCCATTTCTACGCCAGTGGTGTCGTGCACCCTGGCTAACGCTGAGTTACAGGGACCTGGCAGCCAGACCAGTTAATAGACTTTCTGGCTACTAGAATGCAGAATCATCGCTGTATCGGAAGATCAAAAAATTTGATCTTATTAGGACCAACTGACCAAAAAGATTGGAACTTCTGTTAAAATATGCCACTTCAACCTAGAAGGTATTAGCAAAGCTAAAGCAACTACTTATCCAAACTCCTGCTGGAATATGATACTGACGTAGTTCTAATCCAGGAAACACATGCTTCGACTGCAGAGGATCCACGCGAAAGAGGTAGGACACATGGCTATGAGTTTATAGGTGCCACGTATTACAATATACACGGGATTGCTACCTATGTCAGAAATAATATCGAACATACCCATTTTGTTTCGAAAAATACAATAGTATCCATGTCACGATAAAATTGGAAGAGATTACTATCAACAGCAGTTTTAAATCACCTAATGTGATGTGGCCTTCAGAAATTCTGCTGACTACTGCTCATCCATGAGCGTGCGCTTGGGATTTTAACAGCCACCGCCAACAACGGAAATACAGACAAAACAACGAGGGCTGAAAAGGGGGGCCCATATCTGGTATTTGATGGAAAAGGCCTGACGACGTTCAGATCGGCCACCTGGCAAAGTGAACACAACCTACACCTCCATTTTGTATTCAGCGATGATAAAGATCGATAGGTACCGATATCCGCAAAAGTCATACCAACTTCCCCACACGGTCAATATAGACCTGTAATTCTTGACACTAGAATATCAGTTCCACTAGTGAAATATGTACCACAGCCTAGATGGAATATCCGAAGGGCTGATTAACAGGAATTTGCCAACCTTTTTGATAAATTCGTCAATGTCACTCCACCAGAACCTAGCTACAACCAGTTCCTTGGATCTTTCCTAATCACTGGAATAAACCTTGTTCCCCGTGGGTACAGGAACACTGAACCTTAACCTACTAAGTCTTAATCCCTTAATGTTTGGAATTGGAATTCTAAATCATCCTCTTAGCAATACACTACTCCAACGAAGGTGAGAATGTACTATTTGCTCACAAGATTATTGTATTTCCAATTAGCATAAATTTGTTGGAGGTATGCAACACTGTTTCATTCACTGACAGCTACTCTTAGCCGCTTCTGCGTCCACTGGGAGAAGCAGGGAATAGCGACAATTTAGGATGCCACCGTCGGCCGATTCATCAGTGATAGCTGGAATTGGAGGGCATAAACCGGCAGTGTCATTTTCAGAAGCACCAACTCGACGTTTTCCTCATATAGTTAGAGGAAACATGGAAGATCTAAATCAGTTTGCCTGGAGGGAACTGTTTGCTGTCCAGTGTAGAAGCACTGTGCACTTCATTCGGTATTCTATTTCTACTACCCACGTAAACGGATTAGTACCTTTGCGTAATGAAGCCCATTTACAAATGAACATAATAAATTAAACATTCCCGTGTGTGTGTGTGTGTGTGTGTGTGTGTGTGTGTGTGTGTGTGTGTGTGTAGTTTAACCTCCGCAAAATCATTGGTTGCACTGCAATTTTGCTTATGTAGTTTAATCCTGGAATATTATATTCAATTAACGAATGAAGTTCGTTTGAGAGGTTTGAAATGTTCTGCCTCTAGTGTTTTTGCCATAGAGTAAAAGACGCGGTGGAGTGGACGAGCGCTCTAAGGCGCTTTGATGCGGAGCGCGCGGTTGCCCGCCGTCGGAGGTTCGAGTCCTCCCTCCTGTTGTCCTTAGCATAAGTTAAAGTAATTTGTAACCTTGGAACTAATAACCGCAGCAGGTGAGTCACATTTACAAACATTGAACAGAGTGAAAGATGGCATGTACTGCGCGCTAGGCTTTTTATTTTTTAAATTCCACAGCCGTTCATACGAGAAATTCAGAGTTGAATCTCATGAATCTGATCGTGATGCCTTTATATCAGTATATACACCTTCCTTCGCAATATCTAAATAAGAATCTGAGTCATTGACTAGTGCTTGGAAGTCACGTTAATATACAGGGAGTTCCTAAAATATTTGTCAAAAATCAAACGGCAGGTAGTGGGGGATCGAAATAAGGAGATTTCGTATAGGAGTGTGTATTCAGTATAGACATATTACAGCGTTACAAAACTGAGAAGGGAAGGCAAAAAATGTATTTATTGGTTGCGATGTTTAAAGCTTTCCCGGCGTACAGATATTTCCATAAAATCTCGGGCGAACTGCCGGATGTCCGTGGCAAGAAGTTACGGACATCCGGCAGTTCGCCCGAGATTTTATGGAAATATTTATTGGTTATTTACAAGAGGTGCTTTTGTGTCCACCAACATCGATACAAGATTCACCGCGACGGTGCGTGGCTCGGCCTACATCAGAAAAGACGTCAGGCATGTTGGTCCCCGTGTCCGCACCAAGTAACACGCGAGCAACTAGATTTGCTTCAGATGTGACGGAATCTCATACACCTAGCTTCTAGTATGACCCCTAAGGAAGAAATCTAATTATATAAAGTCAGGTTAATTGGTGGGCAGGTAGCTGGTTCGCCCCTTCATATCCATTGCTGTTCGTAGACGGTGTCCCGGTTATTCCACACGTTTCGACAAATTCAATGGGGTTCCACTGGCTGGAACCATATTCGTTTGCGAACAGCTAGTGGAACATCGTCCAGAAGGTCAGATAAGACCTCCTGTAGACCCGAGAGAGGACTAATGAATCCAGCTAACGAAACGCTTATAAACAGCGCCCTCTTCAGTGCTCTCTACCGGCTCAAAGCAGCATTACCAACCACACATTCCTGCTTATTTCGGTCCCCTGAACTGGATGCTTTGCTGAGTCCGTTTGAACTTGCGTGAATTCAGTCTGCAATGGCGCATGGACTACTACGTAGTTTTAAAAATAAGATAAATGCGTTATTAATGCAGCTTCAACAACTACGATAGTAGATAACAAAATTGTTCGAAAGATTAAGAAAAATTAATGATTTCATTCTCCTCATAGCACATGTGATCATGAACGAATTTTGCCAATTGAGACCCTCTACAGAATTAAAAAATAAAAATAAGTAGTAAAAAAAATAAAAGGAAATTGAGCAAATATGCAAAGTGCCAAGATATTTTATAGCGCCCTCAGAGAAGGCAAAATCGTTAAAAATCAAACTTGTCTATCAGCTTATGAAAAATTTAAAAATACTTCAGTAGAGTTAAAATGCTCTGTTTTATAAGTGCATATAAGGTGCGTATGAATTTCGGGTATCTGACATACGAGCCTCAGCAGGATCGGACCTGCCTCACTTCCGGTGTTGTCCTCTCTCACAACAATGTACACACCACAAGAATGAGTTCATCAAAGCACAGTAACGTTAGCTGCTCACCTGTGAGAAGGGTCATCAAAGTAAATACTGTGCGGCAACGCCTCTCTCCCTCTCTCGTCCGCAGCTTTCTCTCCTCTACCCTCAGTAATTATACTCACTGTAACAAGTCTTTATTTCATTATTTATCCATTGTATCAACAGTTAAAAGCTTTCTGTATAAGCACGTTTCAAATATATCGTTCCCTTTATATCTAGATTTCACTTCCGTAATCTGAAGTTATGCACAACTTCATTTCTTCCCGGTCCTGTTACCACACAATTCCTTTTAAAGGTAAGGCAAAACAGTCAACAATCCTACGATTGTGAACCCACAGTGCTTCTGTGGTTGTATTTGGAGGTCGAATGCCGTTGCCTTCCTATGACTTCGAACTGACTTACCCATCCAGTTTACCGTGGATTCCGAACCACGGTGCTACTCGATATTTTTTCACATCATTGCGAGAGGTGAAAGAAGTGGAACGTGACAGCTAAAAATCCTAGGGCCTTGCGGGCACGAACCCGCGACCTTTGGATTCATAGTCTGGCACTCTACCGCTGAGCCGCAATTCTTTTTAAGGATAAGTTAATCTTCCACGTCATCTTTAACTAAGAAGGGATCTATAAACTAGATTAATGGAATGTGTCCAAAAGCATTTTCAATCAAAACCTTTTCCATTTTTATTTTAGTCAAAGCAACGCGTAACATTCCTTGCGTAAAACAGGAAGTTCCTCGTGCTGAACTGATATCATACTTTGCAGAATATTAAATTCAGATTGGAGAAACAAGACCTCTTTTTCTACCACGAGCAGTTCGTTTTAGAATGTGGGTTGGGCTTTATTGCCTTTAGAATGCAGCTGCTGAAATTTTCCACCAGCTCGCAGCACGTATTCAGTCGCGTGAGTGTTCCTTCCAGCGACGTAAGCTACTTTCAACTGCGAGGTTCTGAGAAAACATTACATCAGTGGAGTCTCGAATAGGGCCATAAGGCAACGTTCCTGCCCGTTGCTGGCATCGAAAGACTGAAGGGCTATGCTTGCATTCCGGCTAAAAAAAACTTGCGAGTAAGTCGGGTATGACGAGGCGACAAAGCACGCGCGGTGCCCATTCTGTCACGTGCGAAAGAAAGTTTTCGTACGGCCGATAAGCGCAGACTCGGCCACACTAGACATTAAAACTTTCGCCAGCGTAGAAACTTGCACGTGGGACTATTAGCTGCCACCAGGCAGGCTATCAGAAGGGCAGCCGGCCGGTGCAAGGCACGCTAAGAGGGTGTGAGCAATCCGCAAGCACGAATTTAAGAGCGGACGGAAAGTAGCTTTGTCGTGCGCTGGGAACTTTGATGGACTGCGCTTCCGGACTAGGTTGTATCCAGCGATAATGAAAGACAAGTCACGATTCGCTCTCACAAAGACTGGCAACAACGAGCCGTCCCTCTTTGCCCTTAACATTCACCAACACAACAGGCAAAATATTCCAACACAGTTTCAGACATTATAATCCAATTGACCAGGCACGTCTTTATTATTTGACACATTCTTCGCACTAATGTTTCCGCTCCAGTTGTCACAATGTCAAAATATCCGAACTACATGTTTCGGGCCTACATTAGCCTATTCTCAAGTTCTAAAAGGAGAAACCCAACGAAAACGTAAATTAACGCGAAAACACTAAAACATATCTAGAATGAACATACTTGGTTATATTGACATGGATCGTATTTAAGGTTTTAGTGTTTTCGTTTTAATTTACGTTTTCCTTGGCTTTCTCCTTTTAGAACTTGAGAATGGGCCAATGTAGGCCCGAAACATCTAGTTCGGACATTTTTACATTATGACAACTGGAGCGGAAACTTTAGTGCGATAGTTCATACAGTTGTGAGATGGCATCCAAACAAATGACATATTCTTACCAACCCCACCTGAAAAATGTTCCTCAGCACAAAAAAAGTAATAGTTTTCCTCTTTAAGTGGCATGTTATGAAGTTTTCATAATCAGTGTCTTCCTTTATCACTGTCTATGTATTTACCTTGCTCCCTCTGCTTCCATATCTCTCTTACTGCACTGCCCCCCCCCCCCCTCTCTCTCTCTCTCTCTCTCTCTCTCTCTCTCTCTCTCTCTCTCTCTCTCTCTCTCTCTCTCTGTGTGTGTGTGTGTGTGTGTGTGTGTGTGTGTGAGAGAGAGAGAGAGAGAGAGAGAGAGAGAGAGAGAGAGAGAGAGAGAGAGAGAGAGAGATTCCTCTGTTTTCCAGTCACCCACTCTCTACTCATCTCTTCAGCACAAAGGAAGAAACGCAAAAAGATTCGCATACCAAATATTTTGGCCAAGAAGGGAGAAATGAGTGCCTTCACTTCTACACACTTAGTACAGGGCGTAACGTACAACGCAATGAAATTCAGTCTTTCATCAAACGAAGATATCAGAATGTAGTATGGAAAATTTTTTCACCAAATACAGAGAACGGAATGAGATAATGTTGTACCGTCTATTTTAAATGAAATTTGTATCCAACACCACCGTAGCCAAGATAAATAAACAACGCATTTCGTTTCAGGTTCGACTGATAAGAGTGAAAGTGCCCTGTTAATGATCATCCTTCTCTAGTAGCATATGCTATCAAAGAAATGGTGTTTACTATATTATTATTATCATCATCATCATCATCATCATCATCACTACTACTGCTACCACTACAATATACTGTCCGTCTCTTCTGCTCTTTACCCGCACATGCAGGGTCGGCTTTGTTATTGCAGATTTGGCATGTTAGTATTGACGGGGTGACCGGATGCCCTTCCTGCCGCCACCCCCCGGGAGGAAATGGGAAATGTGTACCCCAAATGTCTGTGTATAGTGTTAAATGGAAAGTGTAAAGTGTTATGAAATAATTGCGAGTCGTGTAACTGAGACGGGACTTGGGAACCAGCCCGGTATTCAACTAGGGGGATGTGGAAAACCGCCTAAAAACCACATCCAGGCTGGTCGGCACTCCGACCCCCTTCGTTAATCCGCCGGGCGGATTCGAACCGGGGCCTGTACACCTCCCAGTCTCGGAAAGCGGTGCTTTAGACCACACGGCTAAACGAGCGGGTACTACCACTACAACATACGCTACCAGTCAAAACGTTTCGATTACATACCGCAATTATGGATTTGCCATTAAAGCAGATGTAATTTTTAATGATCTATCTCAGCCCTGTTCTGATACTAAAGCAAGCATAAACATGTAAAGACGGAAAGAGTCTGTTGTGTATCTGACCGGTTCTCCGTATGGTGGGGCACTGATGAGTAACCAAAACAATAATTACGTGTCTTTACCCAAGAAGGGTCCACTCCAAAAGGCCTCATTCCTTCAGCTGTCTGTGTAGCAAGCAGTTCACAATCGTTTTCAGTACACTGTGTGCAGCTAGCAGTGTGTTTGTGTGTCTCCGATCAGGTGCATACCACATTACCTGCAAATGGGACGGAATCAGAAGATTAGAATTGCAAAACGTTATGTAATTATAGCTCTGCACCACGAAGGTACAGCGGTTCAAGCAAATCAGTGCCAATGTGTTTAGCGATCTGGAAGACGCCGTGTGACATCATACAGGAAAGATTAGTTCATATGTGTACAAAGTAAACATCAGAGGACTCGTACGACACCTTAAATTCGCTAAAATATACCATCTGCTCCAATCTCTGTCTCTACAGTGCCAAGCCGTTTTCGTGAAGGAGGTCTAAAGGGGTGCATAACGGTCAAAAACCTTTATTACGGACAAAAATAAGGTGAAAAGGACGCAATGGGCACAGCAACATAAAAACTAGAGCGTGCAGCAATGGTGCAAAAAAATGTTCAAATGTTTGTAAATCTATCGGACCAAACTGCGTGGTCATCAGTCCGTAGCTTACAAACTACTTAAACGTAGGTAAACTAATCTAAGGACAAACACACACACCCATGCCCCAGGGAGGACTCGAACCGCCACGGTGAGCAACCGCGCACTCCGCAGCGAGACGCTTTAGACCGCTCGGCTACTCCACCGCGGCGCAATGGTGCAGCAATATGTTATTCACGGGTGAATCAAAGTTTGAAGAATTTGGGAGCCATCGTCGAATGTTTGTTCGTGGAGACGTATGAAGAGTCAGTGTGTTTCACCTATGGTGAAGCATTGTGGAGGGTCAGTTATGGTGTGGGGACGTTTCGCGGGTGATAAATTCGGTGATCTCGTGCGAATTAATGGAAGATTAAAGAAGGAAGGATATCACAGGATACGGAACAACAATGCAGTTCCATCTGGCAAGAGGCGTATTGGCCGTGGCTTTGTTCTGCAGCAGGAGAATGACCCCACAATTGTGTGAGGGCATGCCAGTAGAAAATAGAAATGTGGGGAACTTAAAAATACGATTCGGCCAAGTCAGTCACCAGACTTAAATCCCATTGAACTGCACTGGGATGAACTTGACAGGGAGGTCCGAAAACTGAGAACGACTAATGTTGAAGAGCTACGGAATAATTTACAGAGTTGTTGGACTGCAATATCTGCACAACCATTACAAAATCTTATTTCCAGAATGCCAAGAGAGAGAAAGATCTTTTTGTTGGTCTGTTTAGTTTTTACGGTGTGTTTGTACATTGAAATAAAGCATTCAGTTTTGTGCATAGGTGATCGAAAACGTTTAACCGGTAGAGTAAATTTCTAGAAAATAACGCGGAAATAAAAATTCCAGAGACTCGTGAAAGTTTTCTTCTGTCTTCTTTCGCACCACTTACTGACAAACAGGAAAGAGGGCAAATGACAGTGGTAGTCTGACACACACAGTAAGGTCGCTTGTGGGATGCAGATGAAAACACCACCTGTCCAGAAGCATTCCGACACCCATACATAATGCGAAACTGGACAGTGTAAACAGTGGCGGAAATATACAGCTGTATGTAAAGAAGCAGTTAACAGCAGAATGAGTCGCTCTGACTTCGAAATCAGACTAGTGATTGACAAGCAAATTCAAGAGGGTAGTGTCAACAATTAATTCTAAGGCTGCACAAGTCTACTATTGTGATTGTTCAGTGTAACGCGATTGAGGAGCCACTGCTAAACCAATACCACCCAGACGCTATATACTGACGAAAGAGGGCTGTCGAACAGTGAGGAGATAGTAAGTAAAAACAAATACGTAATCATCGGAAGAAAAAAAAACTGTTAAACACACAAACACACACACCTATACCTGAGGGAGGACTCATGTCCGGCGGGAGCGTCCATGCAATTGTAGCATGGTGTCTCAGACCACGCGGCCATTCCCGCACGGCAATCATCGGAAGAAATCATTGGTGAGTTCCAAACAACTACCAGCAGTGCCGCTGTGTGGAAGTCGAACGGGCTACGATGGGCTTGCGATTTGTCATAAATAGTATGTACAGTATATAGACTCACAGTCTGCTACAAACACCTATAGGGAGAGGTTCGAATCCTGGTCCGGCACGAAGTTTCACTCGTTGCCAATCAATTCCCTAAAGCAGCCTAAGATAATCATTACTCTCCTTTCCATTCTCCCCTTATAAGGTATTCTAAGTAACACGTACGAGATGGTGTAAGGAGTAATCACCGAACAGGAGTAATTCCGAGTGATCCGAAGGAATGGTTTGTGTGGGCGAACGCCTGGAGTACATTACCTGCTATCGTATGAAACGCAACATGGAAAAGTTAGTGACACGTTATGGGGTGTATTTTGTGATTAAGGTGCGACACCCTTCTTGAAGTCCAAGAAACGATACATGCAGACATTAATTTAGCATTTAACACAATTGTGTACTGTGCAGATGGAAGACGACGACTGTATCAGCACTTCAATGCAATCATCTCATTAAGTGGCATTTGTGAGGCTCCTGTTCAAGGACAGTAACGCCTTAAATGGACGGGCTGACAGTCTCGAAAACAAAGGAAGAAAATTGTTCAAATGTTTATAATCTATGGGACTTAACTACTTTGGTTATCTAGACGAATGAAAATACCAGCCGCTGTACTCAAAATTTTTATTAAATTTAATAAAGATTTTGAATACAGCTACATAATCCAATCAGCTGCGTCCCAATTCCATCTACAATGGAGAAATTAAACTCTGATTATCCGTCCCTAAGCATACAAACTGCTTAAACTAAGTTAAACTAACCTAAGGACACACACACACACACACACACACACACACACACACACACACACACACACACACACACACACACACACTTGCACATGGGAGGACTCGAACCTCCGACGTCGAGCAACCGCGCGCTCCGCAGCGAGGCGCTTTAGAACGCTCCGTCACTCCAGCGCGACCTCCAATGGAACATCAAGTTTGGGATGACATAGAACCACTTTCCAGCGTCCCATATCATATTAAGGTCCGATAAAAGGTTACTGGATGCTTTTGATCAGTTAGTGTATACAGGGAGCCCGCTGCTTCAGGCCCTGAATGGGTTCACGACATGTTCTCAGGACACCTGGCAGTGGACTACTCGTGAAAGGTTGGTATTCGGATCAGGCCGCATTTCATCACAAAGTTTAAACTTTTCATAACAAACGGACACTTATTACTTTTATAGTTCACTTAAAAAATGAAGAAAATGACACTCCTATATCTACGATGTTTATAGAGACCCAATAGTGAAAAAGAAAATGAAATAATACTTAGAGACAGCTCTCCAAAAGTTTATTTACCTCATCGTAAACGGTTTTCGCTTTAGGCTCATTTCCTACTTCACAAAATGTTAAATCCTAACATTACTGCGATGTATGATAGAAGCTTAATATCTCAGACAATCGACGTGTAACTGGTTGTCATTAGTCATGAGTTTCCTCCAAAGAATTGGAATTATTAACCAACCAGCCCAATATCTAACATACTGGCCTTTAACTCAATAGGGATTGACTTCATACTACTCCCAATTATTTCTATCTACTGCACTTTTTTTGTCTGTTTCCAAAATGTTGACACTTTTCCTTCTATAAATTCGAGTGTATTTCCTAATTTTTATCGACAAGAGACCGAGTATCATTTCAATCTCGACATCGATCCGATTATAAACCCAATCTTCCTTCCTTATTTATTATGTTCCAGCATACATTGATTCTGACGACTAGCTATAAGTGCAAGGGAAGGTAAAGAACAGCCTAGCTTTCACGTACTGCTGCTTTTTTAAGGTTCTGGTTATATACTATGTCATACAGCAAAGCAGAGCAGATACCCAAAACTTAAAATTACGATTTACGATGTTGCAAGTAGCTAGTAGAGGTACTGAGTACCATCCGCCACGCACCGTTGGGTGGATTGCGGAATATGTATGTAGATGTACTTCCTGATCCGATTTTGATGAAATGAGGTCTTTATGTTGCCCCAAACTACTCGAGTTACCTGTGGAAACACCACGAAAATACTTTGACTAGTTTTGTAAATAAATGTGTCGCGAAGGTTATACCGTGTTTTTGGCCCACTTTAGGTTACGGTAGTAACACTAAAAGTGGGCCTTTGCGATCGTCTTTTGACAGCTCGAAATTTAAATGAAAATAACGACTTAACTATTCATCTGACACGAAAATTGAATAACCGAATTTGTAGAGGAGAAAATTATTTACAACTTTGCTCTCTTATGTTTTCTTCATATCTCGTAGCGTTTCAAAGATATTTGCAAAAATAACGGCGATTTTGGGATGTATGTATGTCTGTCCGTCCGTCTGTCTGTCTGTCTGTCTGTCTGTCTGTCCGTAACGTGTTCCCTGTTTTTAAGACGAACCGCTTAACCGATCAGCACCAAATTTTACAGACATGATTGTAGGCAGCCAGAGACCAGAACCTCCCTTTTTCAAATTTTTCGGACAAAACATACGTAGTAAAACCAAAAAAAGCCGTTTGTAATATAATTGTAATTGCAAACGAACCGTTCATCTGACACGAAAATTGAATAATCGGTAGAGGAGAAAATTCTCTACAACTTAGCTCCCTTATGTTTTTTTCATATCTCGTATCGTTTGAGACATATTAGCAAAAATAACGGAGATTTGACATCCTCCATTGAATTAACGAAAACCAGCCGTTCGGAGATGTCATGTGACATTCCTCGCGCAGAACTCTCTCTGGCATCGTACGATAAATAATAATCTAATGTCTATAAATGCCATATTAACATCAGTTAAGAACGGCCATCAATAGTATGAGATTACAGAACTCCTGTTTTAATTTATAGCCGTAGCGTAGTGGGCAAGGTGCTGGACTGTGATGGGTAAAGGTCGGTGGTTCGAAACCCGTCACTAACTAAATTTTTTTTTTCCCTAAAAGAGTTTCAGACACTGCTATTAATTAATTTATTATTATTTAGATTATTATTTTGATCCAAAATGTTTGCAAAAACTTTTAAAAATACAAATCTAAAGTGGGCCGTAAAACACGTCAGTGCGATTTTTTACTATAGACAGTAGTCACCTTTATCAAAGAGCTATCGCGAGTAGCCCGAAAAACTAAATAAACTATGTTTTTATAGAAACTGACGAGTAAAGAAACAGAACGACACAGATTGTCTTTCAATGCCGTAAAATTTCTCTACCAACAAGTCTTGCGCAAAAGTTAGAAACTCAAGGCCTGGTGAGGTAACCGCGTACTTGTTGGGCATTTAAGGCCACTCCCCCACTCTCAGTACAATCACGAAAGCGTGAATAAGTGCAATGAATACGCAGCTCTATACAATTGATCGGAACGTGTCAACAATAAGAAATAACACTGTGATACTCAAATGAAATTTTACAGTAATTTCTGAAAATACTTGCAGGTACAGTATCTCACGAAAGAAAACAGTTCGTTGTAGGCTACATTGTATACAGCCTACAACTGAACATGTTTTCTACCGTAGAGCCAAGTACGTTTAGAACAAAAGCTGATGGAACTTTAAAGTGCACAGCCTTTCTATTGACACATTTAAACCGAAGTCTAGTGTGAATTAAGTAAAAGTGCCCTATTTTGTGAATTTGTCAAAAAGGTGTTGAAAGAACAATGTGGAAATAGCCGGCGATATGTAAGGACGAGAGATGATCAAATAAATCATGTATGTATGTTTGTATGTGTTCCACAAGCAGTAACTACGTTCCTGGATTATAAAACCTACGATAATTGGGTGTTTAGGTTTATCAAGGCATATAACTCTTACATTATTTGCGCTAGTAATAGATTAACGGTAGTTCGTTCCGTTGCCAGAGCCTTTATTATGTCCACAACACAACTACCGATGGAGAAATCAAAGAAAACTCATATTATGCATTTGTTGACATACTCGTGCTATCAAATTTTCTGGGTGATGCCATGTTGATAACTTACATACAAAGCTGATTGTAAGGTGAGTCACTAATCTGTAACAGGGTCTCTATATAGTACTACATATAGCGACTACATGCTCACATAAGATGTTACGCTGATTTTCAGCGTGTAACGTCCGTCTACGACGCTATAAAAATCCAATGTGAATGTATACAAATGAATAATGAGGAACATAATTACAACACCTTTTGGTGCTTTGCGAGAAGAGCGACTATCGGTATGCCTTTGTGTAAGCTAAAATCTCTCTCTGGTTATCTTAACGGCCTTCTGCAGGAAGCAATATACTGAGGAACGTAAGCTCTCTGAAGTTTAACAGTAAATCACGCGGTGATGCTCAACACCTCTCTTACAGCGACTCGAGCTACAGTTTACCCATAATCTTCATGTCGCTTTGGCACTTACTGATAACCTGTGACGAGACCGTGCTCCTCGTTAAAATCGCTAAAAAAGGTGTTGCATCACCTTAGATGTTCTAAGGTCTGCTGAGCACTGACATTAAATGTGTGTAATGCATCAAGAACACCGATCCTTAGATTCTCCATGTATATCACCCGACCCGCGCAAAAAATGTAAACAACCACGCTCATGAGCAGTGCCAATGCGACGGAGTGCGTAAGACGACCGATCATTTATAATCGTAACACCAGCACAAATTAAACTGCTTGTGTCGTTTGTAGTTCTGCCAAGCTTAGTTTGGTAGTATCCGTATTGTTACTCCGTGTCAGAAGGGAATCATGAAGTCTCGGAGTGAAACAAAGCGATGTTGTTCAGACGTGGAGGAAGTACAGATATACAGTAACTATCAGTGACTTCCTTCGCTCTGGTTGCTCAAAGCGTCTGATAACAGCTGCTTACGGATTTCAGCTCTGAGAGGAACGCCGCCATAATGAATAATGATTTTCGTGCACCAACAGAACTTGGTGTTTCGACTCAAACTGTACATGAGAGGCTGCTTGAAGAGCAATTTCACTCCTGACATCCGTGGCGAGGTCTAGTTTTGACACTCAGAGCGGTACAGATGGGCTCAAGAGCAGGCTGAATGGACTACTCAGAATTGGCATGAAGTGCCACTCTCAGATGAGACTTGCATCTGTCTTCAACCAAGACGATTTTGGACGCGAAATGAGTAGCCCGAACATCTGAGATACATCAATGAATGGTTTGGATTTTCCGCCGTATGAAAGACACCTGATTTTTAATTGTTCCCAAACATGTTTCAGCACATTTTGTTCTGAAATTATACTTACTGTACAATAGTCTTTTCGGTTACTTCTAGGTTCATTCGTTTTTAATTTTCACTTAGGTTATCTGACTATATAACTATTTTAGTTTGGTGAATATTAGGCCTAGATATACAAGTATCACATTTGTTACATACCTTTTTACATTAGGCTACATAAAATTCGTTGAGTAGCCTACTTATTTGTTGTTTTGGTACAAAATTGTCATCTGCAAACATAACAAACAGTTTACGATTTTCTTGCTTTCTATTTTACGGTTCGAAAAAACCATTTATCCAAGCAAGCACGGAAGAAAGAAGAGCAGCAGCATCAAAAAGCTGAGATACATCGTCCAGCGAGCGCGACAATATGTTAGTTCCTTGATGTTTGTAACACCACATCGCGACCATAGCATTAGAATCACCATATTCCAACATTTTTCATCGTTATGTAATTTTACTTATTTGTTTAGAGGCAGAAATTTCACATTTTTCGAAATTTTTAGTAAATTCAGAATAACAGTATCCAGGGAATACGTAGGTCAAAACACCTCGTATATCAAAGCCCATTTGTCAGGTTCGTATTATAAATAGTACCCGCAGTTTAATTATTCTCTCTCTACGTTACTTGCTCTATATGTTACTACATCTCGAAGTGTGATAGCTCTCCGTGATTAGTTTCGAAGTATTATACGCGGTTTATTTCGAAGATAGGAAGGAACCGAGAAAAAGTATTTATTTATTAATATAAACTTTCATATCGTGATCATACATGCGTACATTATCTTTGGACTTTGATCGGGATAGGCTAGGACGGAAGAATTAGAAACTTCTGCCTCCCGTAATAAACTGATCTGGAAAAGTATGTAAGCAATGTAACAGGATCCAGAGACTTTAATATAAATGAGACTTTGACGAAAATAATCACGAATTGTAAACTCGAAGTGTTTTCTGTGATTGTGATTTTGTTGTAAATATTAAACTCAAAATAGAGAATCTGTGATACTTAAACTAGTCTTAAACAATTATTCAAGTATTTAGTTCCCTAATATTGTCCAAGAAGATTCTAAAAGTCAAACATATATCTGTGAAATTCGTAATGAATCAGTTAATATTGGAAAGAAAATATCTAACAGTTTTTATTAGAAGAAACTTCTAATGAAATTTTTTCTAGACAATAATTCGACAGAAAGCAATCAGGTACAAACAATATCTTTTGTGACTGGCTTCAAACTGTCTGAACTACCGGGACTCAATGAATCAATTTTTTTCTGTTTACTAAATATCAGCCCCTGAGAAACGGAATTTCATGCTCAAACATTATAAAAAGTCTTTAATTTTAATTGATACGCAGAACCAATATTTACGGTATGAAAAATTCAACAAAGATATAAAGTTTATTAATTACGAAGAAGTACCAGGTCTACCAACTTAAATTTCATACTGAGGTGACAAAATTTTGAACCCATCCATCCACTACAACTGTGAAAGTCAAGCCGAATCTACAGCTTACAAGTCACGAACTAAAACCAAAATACAAGACAACCAACATGAAGCCCCCTCGACGAGTCACACGTTTTGGGTTGGCGTTATGAGGGGGCTACCGTTCGCCACTGGTGGTCGTAAAAGGTAATTAAACGGCTATGCTGTACAGTGCAATGTTTCTCAACCTGTAGGTCGCATCCCCCCGAGGACGTCGCAAAATATTGCTCGGGAGGGGTGGAGAGTGGGGGGTCGTAGTCACTGCAGGAAGTAGTTGCACCAGACCAGAGCATGTGAGAATACTAAGGGTTCAATATCATTAAACAAAGGCCTAATAAAAGTGATTGTAATTTACATTAGAATTACGTAATTCTTCCTTAACAATAATTCTAAATTGAATAGAAGGTTCCAAATCATTTTATAACAAATACCGTGTTAATGATGAATAAAGGCAAAATCTGGAGACCATTTTGAGGAATCAATTGATAAATAACTGCACATATTCCAAGAAGTTATTGTTGATAAAAATGTTCAAATGTTTGTTAAGCTTCAGGGACTTAACTGCGGGGTTATCAGTCCCTAAACTTACAAACTACTTATGAACTTTATCAAAACAAGAGTTATTAGTCTCCAGGGAGTTTCTGCGATCGTTATATGAATAAAATTCTTGGTCTCCAGATAGCTTTTATTTTCTAAAACATGACCGGTTTCGGGACAGCTGCCCATCTTCAGATAAAATTTTGAAGTTACAGAGTAACCTGTCTTGTGATGAACGAATGTTCACAGTCGTTACTGTGAACTGTGAACATTCGTTAATCACAAAACAGGTTACTCTGTAACTTCAAAATTTTATCTGAAGATGGGCAGCTGTCCCGAAACCGGTCATGTTTTAGAAAAAAAAAGCGATCTGGAGACGGATATTCAAGAATTTTACTTATGAACTACCTTATACTACAGAAGACATTCCTGCCCGAGTGGGGAATCGAACCCCCGACGGGGAGCGGCCTCGCGCATCGTAGCATAGCGCCTCAACGCGCTTGGCCACTCGACAGCTGCTATTGTTGATAAATTCAAATAAAAACTTACGTACTTCTTTACAAATTGACCACTATGGGATATTCCTTAAGGAGTATGGGTCCGTTGTATGCCTTACCTGAAAAGAGAAACAGTCGTTACACATAATGTACTTCTCTGTCGAAAATCATGTAAAGGTAGACAGTCTTCTATTCCAAAAAATACAACAGAAATTCCTTCTATAAAGTATAATATTGTACATTATATTTTGCAACAAAGTAGTATCAACAACAAAAAATACATTCGTTGGTTTTGAGATCTGTCAAATAGTAGCGTCATAGTTTGTGGGAGGAGGGTCGCGTATTGAAAAGGATGACATCTTCCGAAATTTATTGCAACCACATCGGCAGCATGTAGATTTGGGATTGGTCAATGGATGACAATTCTCGCGCTCAACGTGCACATCTTGTTAATGCAGTCCATCATGATAACATCGCAAGATTAGAATGGCGAGTATGTCCTGCAGATAAGAGTCCTACCAGACATGCCTGGGATACATTGAAAAGGGCTGTATTCGGACAGGACGAGACGAGACAACCCACCAACCAATCTGACAGATCTAAGCTGAATTACCGCTGAGGATTGGAACAATCTAGACCGACCGTTGATGATGTAGTGGTCAGTATACCACGTCGGATACAAAGGGTCGCGAACCCAAGAATCGTGGTGATGCAAAACGTTTTTGATGCATTTATTAATATTTTCAGTTTTATCTACCAATCACTTCTAGTAAAGTTTCCAGACCAACTACCTATACTGAAGTATTGATCAAACGACGTTTATGTAAGGTAACAACTCTGTGCGTGCCTTTCTGAGAATAAGTGCGATAAAAGTCAATATGGCATGTGTCTTTCCCATCAATGTTTGTGTGTGGGTCCCGTGTTAAAATGTTTCCTGTCCATGGTTTGACATAGTAGATATGACTGGTTCCAGTCATCATTCTGTTATCTTTAAATGTTATTTTCTCATACAAATGCGCAATACGTTAAACTTGTGTGTCAAGAGTATCAACTGCTGATTCCTGCACCATGCGTAGATTCTTTACACGGCTTCATTTTGCTACAATCGCAACTTTTCTGCACACAAAAGAATCATCTGTGGACAGCATTAGCAAGCTTCCGGCGTCGTTCAGTAGCTCTTATGTATGTATCATAACAGTCGTCTAATGCATTTTTTCCTTGTTCTTTCGGCACAGTTTTCTAGTTTCGTTTTTGCAATATGCATATGGAGTCGTACTAAAGAAACACTGATCATCGCACTTTTCACGAGACGTCCAGTTTAAACGGAAGGTAGCGGCTCCAAAAAACGAGATTTTTAAAGTGAGATTTTTAGTGCGCATTCGATGGATCTGTGGAAATAAATCTAAAGCGATAATCGTTTATAGATCGGAATTAAGAGAGACAGTAAAACGTTAAGATTAAGCAGCGATTGAGTAGCTTATACTTGGAGGTGGCAAAGAGCGTGGAACATGGCGGTACGTAAGTCGTCGGGCGAGTCCTGCCTTTTCTTCCTGTTTCACTGCCCCTTGTCATACACAGCTATGAATAGCGCGCTAGAGTATTGAGACCGCTGTATGGAACGAGAGAGTGAAACTGCTCTATTTAACATTATGTTGTAACATGAAACAAACTCACTCTTTTGACAAAAGTGTCGCATGAAACACTTGATGCTTTTTTTGGACGTCCCCATTTACACGTTACAAAGTGAGATGGCAAAAGACTCTTGCATAATACGCCAGGTACATATACACGGTATTCAAGTTATTCTGGTCCTTGGCATAGGGAACAACTTTTGTTACATACACAATGTTCGCTGTCACTTCCGGCGACGCTGGAAGTGCTGTGGTATTTGACGGCTTTCGAAATAAAATTTCACGGAACTAGCAGGGCATCCTAACCCGGAATGCAGAATACTCTCTCTTCATTAGTGAACTAATAGCGACTTTCAACAAAGAAACCTTAAAAAAGGGTGGGTGGTGGCGAGCGAATCCGAAATTTGAATTTTGCTGGGACTACACCCTTTCATACGTAGCAGATGACTACCTTATAGGCAACACACAATGCAAATATACACCGCGGAGTGCCTACACCCTGCCGCCTCTCAGTGGCATAACCAACACACAGGGACACCTAACGTCAAGTGTCGCAGGGACGCGTCAGTGCATTTTGTCTGTAACAAATCTTGGAAGTTTTCCGGAAGGGCAAGCTTTTGAAACCTTTAATTCTATATATGGACGGTGTTATGCATCACTAGTCCAAGCGCCATATGTCATAACTGACATAATGGAACCTAAATTTTACATGTTCTTAAAATATATTTATTTATAAATGTTTCCTAACATTTTGTACCAAAGAAGGGTTACTGTTCTTTCACTTAGTAGTGAAATCTCACTGTAAATAACTACTAAACAGCACCAATTGCACTCACATTAGAAATATTAAGTAACGGCGCTTGGTCCAGTGATGCCTAACACGGTTCATATATCCTGTGTTTTACAAAATATTCATGTTGTTCCCCATAACATTTTTATAACTGAATTTTCGGAGGCCAGAGCTTTTGTACTACAGCATTTCGCCGCTAGAAACACATGGAACATCTTTAGTTAGAAAGCCTAGTGCCATCGCTGAAGGTCAGGACCAGTTTTGGTGGAATTTATAGTGCCAACTATTTTGTGTGATAGTCGTTTTCCCAGTGGTTGATATTCGTGAAGAACATGTGGCGGTGAAATTCCGCTTTTTGCTCGGAAAGGTGAAACTCTTGAAATGCGTAAAAATGGGCGATGCTATTGGGAAAACCGTATGTCCGAGAAGTTTTCCTGTTTCAAAAATGGTAAAATATCAGCTGACAACAACCCTCATTGTGGTCGGACTTTAGAAAAGAATGAAGCATTTTTAAATATTTTATACGTTTAGTAAACATGAAGAAATAAATGCCACCTGTTTTCGTTCTCGGGTCATTTTGAATCATACATTGTAGAAAGAAGAATACAACAATGCTGATTTGTTTTCGCGATGGGAGTTATCCTTTCATAGAGGGTTCGGCAGGGTAAGAAAGTTAGAGTTTCCACTTGGAAGTTTTGAAAAGATTGCCTACAGTGTGCGAAGGAAGTGGCCCGATTTGTTACGAGACTGTCCCTGCTCACAGACCACTGTATTCAGAATGCTTGAGCAAAAGTTATACGATCCGTGTTCCCTCCTTTTCACAATAATACACACCTGACCAACGCCGTACGACTTTCTTCTCGTTTTCTAGATTAAAGAGACGCGTGAAAGGACAAATATTTTGCTCTATTTCTGTGGTGAAGGAGAAAACGAACTAACGGCCGTGGTTGCAGCAGTATCCACTAGATCAGCAAGTTAAGCACTGTGGGATGGGCCACCATCCGGATCCCCCGATAACTGTTGTCAAGCGAGATGTGAGGCCAACTTAGTAGCTACTGCTACCCGAATGAGAAGTAGCGACTCCCGCCAAGAACACCGACACAACGGCCGGGAGTGTGGGGCTCTGACCACGCCCCCCTCCGTACCGCATGCGTTTGACGCATTTGGACGGAAGATGACACGACAGTCGGACGGTACCTGTTGGGCTTTATGAAGCTTAGTTCAGCAGTTCAGCAGTTTTTAGAAGGACGGAATGAGGCGCTGGTCAAGTACCATATTTTAAACAATGTTTTGAAAAGTGGCGAGTACTCTGAAGGGGGACTATGTTTTAGTGATTAAAATGTGCGGAAATAGGTTTTCTGTTTGGGTACCCGTCGTATATATTGTACATAACAGTAACTCTCCATTAACACTCCTAACGAATTATATATATTTTTGATGAATTACAGCGTTCAAATGAATGAAATAAATCGCATTTTGCGATGTTATGGCATCACTGTATTAGGTTTATATGGAATACCAAACTGTGACGAATGAAAATTTGTGCCCGGCCGGGTGTCCTCGGTGGCGGAGTGGTCAACGCGTCTGCCTAGTAAGCAGGAGATCCCGGATTCGAATCCCGGCCGGGCACAAATTTTCATTCGTCTCAGTTTGGTATTCCATCTAAACCTAATACAGTGATGCCATAACATCGCAAATTGCGATTTATTTCACTCCTAAAGAATATGGCAGAAGTAACTTCGCAACTGTATATTTCTCTCCATTCAGAATGACATGATGTGTCCTGGTTTGCTACGTATAAACGCCAATCATAAAAAGCTGCTCTAATATTCGCATGGTCGTATTCTGTTCATTTTGAAACAATGAAAAAGCTGAATGTCTTATCTTCAGGAAACCAAGGAAAGCAGATTCAACCTGAGCGTCCGTTTGTACTTCTTTAGGGATTTCAAAGAGAGAGAGAGAGAGAGAGAGAGAGAGAGAGAGAGAGAGAGAGAGAGAGAGAGATATCTGGGTTTCACACTAAATGCAAATTACCTGCTTATTTCACACTTCACAGCCTTTCATCCGGTAACATATCGACTAACGCTTCAAACTAGGCAACCATCGCAAAACTGTTTTCATCCTCAAGAATAGAACGTGATACTACTACAATGTACTGAAGTTATCTCTAGCAGGGAGCGGGATTCGAACCACCGACTCTATGGTTGTGAGGCTAGCGCGCTACCACCTGAGCTACACCGACAGATGACGGAAGTGACTTAGTTATTGCTACTTACGTGTACTTGCAAAACTTCAAAGTCGAATTTCTCGAGAATTCTTGAGAGTTGCATCGAATGGCTTTGGTTAATTGATATTTGTGTTCTGAACTTCGTGTACCATAAATATCAAAAAATTATAAAATCCGACACCTATGTTGTCTCTGTTATTTATATTTAACACAGTGTGTGAGATTTGGACCAACTTAACAGACAGGATAGTTTTTACCTCGACTAGTAAACTCAGTATTATTTTACTGCATATTCATGTTTTGTTTATCTAGGATGAGTTAAGTATCCAATAATTGGCGATGGTCTTCTGAGCTCTCGGTGAAGTTCTCCATAGGAGATCGAAACGGCTCGGGTTAGAAAACTCCCTGAGCTCACGGAATTTTTCACTGCGTTTGAACCAAGCCTTTGCCTCTCATCGATGCGAGGAGTCACCATGAACGACACGTGGTTCGAATTTCAAATGAAACTGTAGGGGGGGGAGGTTCGAATCCCCCCTCGGGCATGGATATTTGTGTCGTTCTTAGTATTAGTTAGTTCATAAGTAGTTTGTAAGTTTAGGGACTGATGACCCCGTAGTTAAGTCCCATAAGCTATACAAACATTTGAACATTTTTGAAACCGTAGGTTCCCTTTTCCCAGTTGGTAAACTGGGGTAGGTTACGGACATAAGCGCGGCAGTGGCGTTCGATCGTAAGACACCAGGTCACTGACCCACACGAAAATTATAATATTCGATTTAAGACTTTTCCTCGATGCTACAATTTATTTAATATTACACATTTTCCCAAATTTACAAGGGACATAACCGTTCTTTTCAATCTTTTTTTCTTCTAATTTTGTTGTCCGAAAGAACAGACGTCACTTTTGATCCAATAGTTATTATCTATTCATATTCACGGAAAGTGTCCACAGTGGTGTAGTGATCGACGCGACTGCCTAGAAAGCAGGAGACCCGGGTTCGAAACTGGCTAGGTACATGTTATCAACTTTACCAATCGCAGCTAATGTCATACATTCCGTGAATATGATTTGAATAATATTTACTTTGTTTGCTTTGATATTTGGATGATTTAGAAAAGAAATTAATAGGGAAAGACCAAAGGAACAGCTGGAAAATCTAAAAAATTGAAACTTTGTAAGGGGGCATCGCTACTTCCGATTAGATCCGTATGTTACGCGTTGCAAGCCGTTCATCCGAGTGCGATAAAATTTTACGCACATAGGCTTTTAAACAAGATAAACGGCACTTTCTACATAAAAATTCGCAAGGTTCATGGCAGAGGATATTTTTCAACAGAAGTCGAAACCAATGTAGAGTTTTATTCCAATTTTGACTAACTTTTTCAGGCTTTGCCTTCAAAACAAGAGAAACATTACTGTCTACGTGATATTTTGCATGGTGCATGGGGGACGGAGCGTTAATCGATACTTACAACATCGTTGACGGACCTCCATAAATTTGGCAGGTATCGTACTTCTTCCTACAAAGGAGAGGGAGGGGATGAACAGAATGGGGGGCATTAAGAGCGTGGGAGGTAATGACAGAGGTGAGCAGGAGAAAGGCGAAGACAGCGAGGCAGAAGTAGGTAGATAAGATGGGGTGAGAACATGGACATTGGAGTAAAGAAACAGTCGCGCAACGCCGGGGTTTCAGGTAGCTAACACAGCGAGAAAGCCAAAGAGGACGAAGAGGTAACAAACAAGCATAGAGATAGGGGAAGTGATGGGCGGAGATATGAAGGAAAGGACTGTAGTATGTTTATCCAATTCGCATGCATATTTAGCAATTGCGAAGGTATTGTATGGTTCGCTAGTGTATTATATAATTACATGTAATATGAAATATAAATTATTGTATGTGCAATTTTTTTCTAGTAAGAATTTCGAAAACTGCGAAGAGAAAGTCATACTGCTCTAATAACAAATGCACTTTCTGAAAAATAAATGGTACGCTGAGTGACATTTGTATATTTGTCAACTTTTTGTGCAAATGATATGTTCCATATCTGTATTGAGGCTTGTTGCTTTTCGACGTAAATCGTTTCCACCAGAGCATGTTTATAAATTGATTTTTTAATGAAAACAAATCCTAGAGAATTTTCGCTCGCATAAGTTGGGAATCATATTAATTCGTTCAAATCTGTATTTCCAAGTACTCGATATTTCCCTTTTCCGTTCAAGTCAAAAACGAATCACATGATAGCTGTATCAATCTTCCTCAAACTGTAATGACTTTTTAAGTTTGTTCTCTAAAAACAGATTTCTTGTTCGCAACAATTCCTAATGCAATCTTGGAAAGTAACTACTAAAACAAAAACCAGCTTTAAGTAAATTTTGCAAAAACAAACAATTGTTTCGGGACCTAACGTAAACATATCAGTTCGTATTATTTTACGTTACAGCGGTACGACTTAATTGTTAGTTTGCTTTATGGGGCAAAAGGTAATATCATGAAAATACTGGGCCTTAAGGAACACTTTCATTTTTTTTTTATTTATTTTTTTTTTTTTTTTTTTTTTTTTTTAGGTTACTCTGACAAGGAGACCACATGGGTATCGGATTATAGAATTTATTTATGGTACGTGAAGTACAGAACTTTAACAACAATCGGCCAAGGCCATTCGACGCAACTCGAAAAAAAAATTCGAGAAAATCGACTTTACAGTTTCGCAGAGCACACGTAAGTACTAAGTACCAGTACTTAAACGGTTGCTGAATCTGTTCGTGTAGCTCAGGTGGTAGCGTTCTGGTCTTCCAACCCTGGGGTCGGTAGTTCGAATCCTGTCATGGCAAAACAAAAAATTTGTTGTGTTCGCATACTTACACCATTTTAATATCGAATGGTAATTTATACGAAAAGTGCAAGTGTTTTTGTTTATTCGTAATTTTCTATATTTTATGGAAGGTCGTTGATAATGATAATCAAAATAACGTAAGTTACATTATTTTGCAGTATTGGCTTCACTAGTAGTTGACGAAGGTAGTCTTTGATTGTTCAGTTTGTGAAGAGCTACGGCACTGTATTTGTAAAGTCATCTCTCTAGATTCTAATGGGTTTCCAAAAAGCTACCGTACTCAACCACCGTTTTACGTGACAAGGTTTTCAACTCGTTACATACACATCTTAACATACACATTAAGAAGAGTAAAACGAGGGTAATGGAATGTAATGTCAGAAAATCAGGCGATGCTGAAGGAATTAGATTAGGTAATGAGGCGATAAAAGTAGTAGATGAATTTTGTTATTTGGGTAGCAAGGTAACTTCTGATGGCCAAAGTAAAGAATATAAATTGCAGAATGGCTATAGGGAAAAAAGCGTTTCCAAAGAAGCGAAACTTGTTAACATCCAATATTAATTTAAATGTTAGGAAGTCCTTTCTGCAAGCATTTTTCTGGAGTGTAGCATTGTATGGCAGTGAAACGTGGACGATAAAGAGTTCAGGCAAAAAGATGATAGAAGCTTTTCAAATGTGGTGCTACAGACTAATGGTGAAAATTAGATGAGTAGATCACGTGACTAATGAGAAGGTGCTTAACCGAATTGGGGAGAAAAGGAGTTTCTGGCATATCTTGATTAAGAGAAGGGATAGTTTGGTAGCACACATTCTGAGACATCAAGGAATTGTCAACTTAGCATTAGAAGGACGTTTGTGGTGTAAAAATCGTAGAGGGAGACCGAGGGTCGAATACAGTAAGAAGATTCAAAAGGATGTAGGTTGCCGAACGTATTCTCATATGAAGAGACTTGCACAGGACAGGGTAGCGTGGAGAGCTGCATCAAACCAGTCTGCGGACTGAAGACCACAACAACAACAACAAAAACGTGTTATACAACTAAATGCGAAAACTTATAGGGATATATATAAACTGGCTGGGCAAGTGAGTTCGAAGGTCGGAGGAAGGCAGCGGCGTGTGTGTGTGTGTGTGTGTGTGTGTGTGTGTGTGTGTGTGTGTGTGTGTGTGTGTTCAAAATGTTCAAATGTTTGTAAATCTTATGGGACTTAACTACGGGGTTATCAGTCCCTAAACTTACAAACTACTTATGAACTACTTACGAACTAGGACGGCACAAATATCCATGCCCAAGGGGGGATTCGAACCCCCGACCGTAGTGGCCGTGCAGACCGTGACTGAAGCGCCTCAGTCCCCTCGGCCACCGCGGCCGGCTGTGTGTGTGTGTGTGTGTGTGTGGGTGTGTGTGTGTGTGTGTGTGTGTGTGTGTGTGTGTGTATTCCAGGGAATTCGAACCTCTGACTCTATGGTTGTGACGCCAGTGCGCTACCACCTGAGCTAAACCGACAGATGCTGCAACCGTTCTAATTACTGGTACTTACGTGCACTTTGCAAAATTTCAAAGTCGATTTTCTCAAGAATTTTTAAGAGTTGCGTCGAATGGCTTTGCCTGATTGTTATTGAAGTTCTGAATTTCACGTACCATAAATATAAAGAAATTCTAAAATCCGACACCCTGTGAGTCAAAGTTTTGAGACGATCATCAGTATGGGAACCACTGCTCTACAGCATCTCATTTCGTGCATGTCTGAGGAGGCGGCCAACAACCCTACAAGACAGCTGCCAACACAGAGAACTGCCCCAGGCACCTGCTGGCTTCGCGGCCGTTCCCACGCTGTGACGCGCTGCGTGGTCAGATTCCTCGCTGCATAACTGAGACAGTGCGACGCTCGTTTGTGCAAGCGTGCGCTCATACACGCCTGCTGCCTTCAGACTGGAGTGTTTGATGAATCACCTCACGTCCTCGATTTCCCGCCTCTCATGCTGACAGCAGAATGTTTGTTTCCGTTTAGGAATGCAGTACCATGCAAGTAGGTGTCATTCCCGCATTCCGCAGGCAGTGTACCACGCTTCCAGAAGGGGAACAGCCCCCTGGTCCGTCGTAATATCCGGCCGAGGAAACGATTCCATCACTGACTCACGTGTCTTCTCGCTGACATATGCCTGAACGGAATAAGATCGCATCGGAAATCAATGTTACACCTTTTGCTTCGCTTTCCTTGTAAATGACTTTTTTTTTTACCCGCTCCTATTGTGAAACGAGGGACATCAGGACCCGGCGAAAGACATACCACATAGGAAAAAGGCGTAAGAAATGAATCACGTATTGTTATGTTTCTTATATCGCGATTTCTACTGTTTTACCTTTACTGATCACAGATACATCTAGGTCGCAGCGAAGAAGACAATTTCGTCGAGATGAAAAAGCCTCGGAGTGAGATCAACAATCTGCAAATTACCTGAATAAAGAGTAACTATATTCATAATTTCAGAAACATTCTAAAACCTTACACTCTTGAAACGAAAAAAATCCGATACTTGTTCAAAAGGCACAATGTCACCATTATTTAGTTCGAAGAAGGCAAATGTCACAAATTTCAAAGTCGTAACTATTTATTTCGACAAATTTACGCCAGACCATTCCGAAGGCTGAGACTACGTCATGTCTACTCCTGAAAGGTTCGCTAGAGAATTTCTGCTAAGTTTGGAAGGTAAGGGACGAGGTACTGGGAAACTTAATGCTGTGAGGACGGGCCGTGAGGTATGCACAGGTAGCTCTGTTGGTAGAGCTCTTGTCCGCGAAAGACAAATATCCTGGGTTCGAATTCCGGTCTGCTACACAGTTTCATACATGCTAACTTTCAAAATGTAAAAATCAGGAAATCTAGTTTAGAAAACCGGAAGATTCTTCAACAACTCAGGACATGCACTTTACTATAAACCTTAAAATAACTGATTCTTGCCTTTTCCTATGGCTACGAAAAACGCTTGCATTAATCCAAATGTCGATTACATCCTTATTTTAACCAGTACAGGTAATGATTTTTTTATTAAAACAAAAACTTTCACAGCTGTATTTTTGTGATGTACGGAACAAGTGGCCCTTATGGTCATCGCATTTAATTGGTAAATGGTACTCTAAACAATGCAAATAAACACTCTGCATGTATCAGACGAACACTTTCACTTTTATCAACAATTTCAGTTTTTTCCCCTATTATTGCTCATTTTTCATTTCCTTTGTATCCCAGTACATCGCTTTTTCCACCATGTGCAGTGGAAATATCACATCAACAAAATGTACTAAAATCGTGTAAAATAGCTGTTTACACGAAAGTCTCTTTACTGCAATTCGTGCATGAAACTAATCCTCATAACTATCCATTCAAAAGGTTTTCAACGATTAAAACACCACTGAAGCGATTTCACTTACGTACAACGACAAAACTCACATTCAGAAAGAGCACAACATCGGAACACTATACGTGTGAAACTTGAAACTTCCTGGCAGATTAAAATTGCGTGCCGGAACCGGGACTCGATCTTGGGACCTTTGCCTTTCGCGTGCAAGCGCTCTACCGACTGAGCTATCCCGACACGACTCACGATGCCGCCTCACAACTTTCCTTTCGCCAGTACCTCGCCTCCTACTTTCCAAACTTCACAGAAGCTCTCCTGCGACACATGCAAGACTAGCACTCCTGGAAGAAAGGATATGGTGGAGACATGGCTTAGCCACAGCCTAAGGGATGTTTCCAGAATGAAACTTTCACTCTGCAGCGGAGTGTGCGCTGATATGAAATTTAGTGGTAGATTAAAACTGTGTGTCGGAACCGGGTTTCGAACCTGGGACCTTTGCCTTTCGCGGGCAAGCGCTCTTCCGACTGAGCTATCCCGACACGACTATACGTGTGTTTGCAAATACGCGGGAAAGAGCAGATATAATCTAAGTCATGCGCAATTCCTATTTTCTATGATTTTCGATGAGTATTTAGACTGATAAATGAGCAATGGACTTTTGACCATCAATCAAAAATCGAATCTTGAGTTTCACGATAAAAGCTAAAAATCGGGAGAAATAATGGCAAAATCAGGAGGCGGAAAATAAATGAAAAATCAGGAGACTCCCGCCTAAATCGGAGAGTTGGCAGGCATGCATTTTTAATCCTGTTATAAGCTTCATACCAGCGCACACTCCACTGTAGAACGAAATTTCAATTGTGGAATTCCTGAAAGCACATAATTTAACGACGTTAACACAGCTACCTGTTAACGGCAGTACGGTTGATTTTACGGTATAAGTTATCATCTGGGAGAACTGAAAGCCCACTTTCTCACTCAGAATTTACTCGAAAACATGACGGTACCTCGAATTGTTAAATAACAATTCAAACGTTCCGCCTACGAGTGTGCGCGCGTATAGTATCAAAAGTTATTATTTGTTGAAGCAATAATGAACTGCTAAAGTGTACTATCAAAGGAAGATTGAGTCCATCGAGAGCACGGTCATTACAGACGGAGCACCAGTTCGAATTAGGAAAGGTCTGGGGCTGAAATTAGCAGTGCCCTTTACGGAAGAACCGACTGGAGAGATTAAGGGAAATTACGGTAACTTAAATGCGGCTGATTGTAGGGGAAGTCCCTAAGCACTGCGCCACTATGTATGACTAATTAATCTCGATCCAGCCCACCTGCAGCTTAGCAACAATGAAAGAAAGGTGAGGATTTAAACTTTAAGTATAGTGACACAATAGCTCCATATACAGCAAAAATGTACGACGACTCACTTGATGAAGGAACCGGAACTAAAGACTAAAAAGTAGCACAGGTCACGCCAATACACTAGAAGGGAAATACAAGTCACGATAAATTATAGACCAGTTTCACTAAAATAAATTCGCAGAAAGGTTTTGAAATATGTGTTGGAACAGTATGAATTCTGTACAAGAAAACGAATTTAGAAAATATCGTTCTTGTGAAACGCAGCTTGTTATTTATTCACATGAAGTAAATAATGGTACTCACAAGGGATCTAGATTTAAAGAAATGCATAATCCTTTTGAAACCGTTCCTCACTAGCATTCCTTATTAATTGCACGTCTATAGTATATCGTCGCTGTTATGCGCCTGTATCAGTGAATTCCTGTCAGAAAGGTCGAAGTTCGAAGTAACAGACAGGAACTGATTGAGTAAAACAGTAGAGATTGCTGAAAGAAGTGCAATAGGCCCTCTAATATTCTAAAACAATACACTAACTATTTAGGTGACAAACTGAGCAACCTCCTTAGTTTGATTAGCATCTAGTGAAGTCAACAAAAATCTAAACTAACCGCAAAATTATTCAATCAAGTGGTGGTCAAGTCTGGTGGTGGGAAAAGTGGCACACAAACGCAAAGTTATCTGTCAAATGTAGCACCTTATACAATGATTTGTGTCCCCCTCCACACACCCCAAAACCAAATTTTTAAGTCGAAGCCTCTGCTGGCCAACTTAACCCTTTAATGCATAGTGTAGCTGATCAGCTACATACCTTACTTTTTCCATTATCTCTCAAACTGTTCAACATTTTACCACAAATTCATTTGCAGCTGCTTCTATACATAGTGTAACATATGCAAGTAGCTCGTTGTATAAATTATAAATTGCAGAGTGCTACTGAATCAGACAGTTAGTTGCATTGAGTTACTCTTAACATGTGCGTTTGTTTCCTCTAGTATTCCTCCTTTGCCATGTAAAAGTTGACAATCATTGTTGCATTATCGGTTCCTTTCTGCAAAGACTAGAGACATAATAGTGACATTTACTGCATCGAGTACATCATGGAAGCACAATATAGCTGACCTGGTACTAACATTTTGTTGCTAGTAGTGCATAATAATATTAAGGTATTTTTTCAATATTTTTCTCAGTAGATATGGACTATACATTAATCGTGGTAGTTTTATAGCTTCAAATAAAAAGCCATGCACTAAAGAGCTAAAAGTTGGAACAGACATACTAAAGAGATGATTATCCATCCAGTATTGCAGTAATGCTGCGCAGCATGTGATCCTTACATACTGTTTGACGATAGTTCTTTATCTGTAACCACGAAGTGTGTGTTGTGTGGTGGGGGAGGGAGGGATGCTACGGATATGAGTTGAGATGGCAATCATTAATACGAAGGCATTTTCGTTGCAGCAAGATTTCTTCACGAACTTTCCATCCGAAAGCAAATATATTTTGCTCGCTCCCTTCTACCAATGGGGAAAGGCCATCGTAACATAATGAGAGGAATTAAAGCTGCCATGCTAAGCTTAAACCTTTCATTCCCAGTGTTGCTCCTCGACAACAACGTATTAAAAGCTGATTTGTACCGTATTTTGTTTATCAATCCTTAAAGTCGCATTCTTGTTGTTGAATAACACGCTTCTAATACATGTTGCCGCTTGGTACGGCGTGTAGCCAATTCTAACAAACAAAGTTTGTAGAGCTTATGGGACTCAACTAGGGGTCATCAGTCCCTAAACTTTCAAACTGCTTATTAATTAGCTTATACTAAAGACGGCCCAAACATCCATGTCCGATGGGGGATTCGAGCCCCCGACGGGGAACGGCCTCGCGCATCGTTGCATAGCGTCTCAATGCGCTCGGCCGCTCCGCCGCGACTAACCACTTCTGAAACATTAATCTGTCCGTCTTGGAAGTTGTGTTACATTGGCTGAGAGTCTGAGCGTGGTCCATGTTACTTTATTTCAGCAGTAAATTGTCTTGTCTTTGGTGCTGTGGCAAAGATATTACTAGCGTTAATGATCTGACAGTGTTAACTATCAACAAAATAACGACCCAAGTAATTAAATACCTCAAAACAAACGTCTGTGTTATGCATGAAATACATGACAGAAAATAAATAGTTCAATCAAAAAGTTTAAAACACATTTTTACGTTTAACGCACTGTATTAATAAAACACTCAATTTTAATTCTTCCAAAGCTGAATTCATAATGTGTTCATGAAAGGGTTGAGAGTTGTTTCTAATGTATCAATCGAGAGTGGAACGGTATAGAAACAACGTGATTCGATTAAGCCCCTGTGAAGCAGTTTCAGGGTCAATTGTTGTTGTTTTGGAGTTTTGAGGGGACTAAACAACTCGTTTATCAGTCCCCTGTTCCAACCGAAGACAAGACATCCAAGTAGGAAAAAGGTAAAATAGAGCTCAACACCAGGAGAGAGGCATAAGGGGCACACAGTGCCAATGAACCTGACACTCCCAACACCACTGAAGAAAACTGGAATAGGAGAGGCCAAGTGTTGAACTAAGCTAAAATAGAGCAGGGAACAATGGCTGGCTGATCACAAACAAATACAAGAAGATCCAGTCAGTCTGCACAAACTAAAAACCTAGAGATAAAAAACAGGGTAGAAGTAAGAAAGACATCAGATTAAAAGGCTAGGGGAGGGGACCTGAGACACCAGGCAACGCGCTCTCCACTAAATAGAGCGATAAAGTCCAGCTGCGCGTATAAAACCTAAAACATGGTCTGCCATTGAGGCATTGTCAGCTAAAATCAAGGCAGGCGCAGTAGGTAAGTTAAAAGACTGCCGCAAGGCGGCTAAAAGCGGACATTCCGACAGGATGTGGACCACTGTCAACAAACTTCCACAACGGCAATTTGGTGGGTCCTCTCGACGTAAAAGGTAGCCATGCGTCACCACGTATGGCCAATACGTAAGTGACACAGAACAAGAGTCCCTATGGGAAGGCCTGAAAGACGACTTCCAGACGGCCGTAGAGGACTTGATCGCTCGGAGCTTGTTGGGAGTGCTCAGTGTCGCCCATTGTGTTCCAAGCTTCAAAAACCTTGTGGCGCAAATCCAATCGGATACCCCGTTCTGGGATACCAATATCCAGGGGAGGAGCGGTGGTGGCTAGCTTAGCCAGCTGATCGACACGCTCGTTCTCCGGGATGCCAATGTGGCTGGGGGCCCAGATAAAGTCCACCGAACAGCCAGATTTGCCAAATGAAGCGATGGCGTTGTGAATGGATTGCACCAACGGATGGCAAGAGAAATACGTGTCAAGAGCTTGCAGGTCACTAAGGGTGTCACTGCACAAGACATACGACTTCCGGGGGCACGTTTTTAGATTATCAAGAGCACGAAATATGGTGATCAGTTCGGCTGTAAAAATACTACAGCCAGGTGGCCGTGACCGTTCTTCTGCGTGGTCGCCATGAACAAAGGCGTAACCGGCTCTGCCACCTACCAGGGAGCCGTCACTATAGAGGACTCCTGCATCACGGTATTAAGGAGTGCCAGAAACTTGCAACGGAGTGTCAGTGGTGAAACTAACGCCTTTTGGTCGCAGAACAATTGCAGGTGGAGCTTCAAACGGAGGGATACGGGATGGGCAGGAAAAATCGTCAGGGTGAGGTAGGGACTGAAGTGAGGAAAGGAGAGTATGAACCCGGATCGCGATCGGAAGACCTGATTTAGGTCGACGTGATGGAGAAGGATGGGTAACAGTCGGAAACAAAAGCCTGCGATTCGGATGGTGTGGCGTGGCGTGGCATGGACTCGAGCAACGTAGCTAGCGAGAAGCTGCTGCCGGCGAAAGTTTAACGGAGGGATCCCTGCTTCGACAAGAAGACTTGGCAGAGGGCTGGTGCGGAAGGCCCCAGTCGCCAGCCAGATACCACTATGGTGGATGGGATCAAGGATCCTCAAGGCGGATGGTGCTGCCGAGTCATATACCAGGGTCCCGTAATCAAGCCTTGATTTTATCAAGGACATGTACAGCTGCAGGAGGGTGGAATGAGCAGCGCCCCAAATAGTATGGCTCAAGCAGCGGAGAATAGCGAGTTGGCTCCAGCATTTTTGTCGCAGCTGAGCGGCGCAGATGTGGCGCCCAAGTAAGCCTGTTGTCAAAGACCATTCCAAGAAACCGATGCGTCTCTTCAACGAGGAGCAATTCACCACCCAGATATAGCTCGGGATCCAAGCGAAATGCCCGGCGGCGACATAAGTGCATCACGCGGGTTTTCTGCACTGAAAACTGAAAACCATGGGTAGAGGCCCATAATTCGGCTTTTCGGATGGGTCCCTGTAGCCGCCGCTCAGCGATGCTAATACAAGTAGAACTAAATTAAAGACAAAAGTCATCAGTAAACAAGCTGGAACAGATAGATGACCCCACAGCTGTGGCTCAGGGTCAATTGTGGAGTAATCGTGTAGATAATACAAATAATTTCGTGTAGCTCATTGGCCTGGTGCAAGTCTTTCAATTGTACGCCACTTCGGTGACTTGCTTGTCCGTAGCCTACCCCAGTTATCTACAACCGGAGAAGGGGGACCTACAGCGTGTAATCCGAACGACGTGTCGTTTCTGGCGACTACTGTCATCATTGAGAGGTGCAATATGGGTTAAAACGCAGACTGAAAAAATCCGAGGTCCGACTGGGTTTCCAACCTGCGAGCCTTCAGTTTCTAATCGAGCGCTTTACCCCAAGACCACAGGGCCAGACTTCGTGTAGATAGTTTGGGCAGAGGGCAGGTGAAGCTCTACATCTACATGGGATACACTGCAAATCACATTTAAATGCCTGGCTGAGGGATCATCGAACCATCTTTATACTATTAATCTCCATTCCTTTCTCGAATAGCGCGCGGGAAGAAAGAACACCTGAATCTCTCTGTTCGAGCTCTGATTTCTCGTATTTTATTCTGATGATCATTTCTACCTATGTAGGTGGGAGTCAACAATATATTTTCGCATTCGGAGGAGAATGTTGGTGATTGGAGTTTCGTAAGTAGACCACGCCGTAGCGATAAGTGCCGTTGTTGTAATGATCCCCATCCCAGGTCCTGTATCATTTCCGTAACACTGTCTCCCCTATATCGTGACAATACAAAACGAGCTGCCCTTCTTTGAACTCTTTCGATGTCCTCCGTCAAACCCACACTGGGCAGAAATACTCCAAAAATGGACGGACAAGCGTAGTGTATGCAGTTTCTTTTGTAGTTCTGTTGCATGTTTTAAGGGTTCTGCCAATAAAACGCAGCCTCCGGTTCGCCTTTCCCGCGACATCTACGTGTTCTTTCCAGTTTAAGTCTGAAGTAATAGTAATTCCTATATATTTTGTGGAGTTTACGGCCTTTATGTTTGATTTATTTATCTCGTAAACAAAGTTTAACTGTTTTCTTTTCGTACTCATGTGAACGACTTCACACTTCGCATTATTTAGAGTCAATTGCCAATATTTACACCATAGTGATATCTTATTTAGATCGTTCTGCAGTTGGTTTTGATCTTCAGATGATTTTACTAGACGGTAAATGACGTCATCTGTAAACAACCTACGAGTGCTACTTAGATTTTCTCCCAAATCGTTTATGTAAATAAGGAACAATGACACTACCCTGTGGAACGATCCGATGTTACCTCTGTTTCAGTCGATGCCTTACCATCGAATACTACAAACAGTGTCCTCTCTGACAGGAAATCCTCTATCCAGTCGCAAATTTTGGGCGGTATACCATAAACACGCAATTTGATTAAAAGCCGTTTGTGAGTACGGTATCAAAAGCCTTCTGGCAATCAAGAAATACGGAATCAATTTGCGAACCCTTGTCAACAGCACTCATCACATCGTGTGAGCAAAGAGCTAGTTGTGTTTCGCATGACCGATTTCTAAATCCGTGTTGACCTTGGGTGAACTGATCATTCTGCTCGAGACAATTCATAATATTTGAATACAGGATATGTTCCAAAACCCTGCTGCAAATTGACGTCAATGAAATAGGCCAGTAGTTTAGTGGTTACTCCTACTGACTTTCTTGAATATAGGTATGACATGTGCAACTTCCCAATCTTTTGGTACAGATCCTTCTTTGAGAGAGCGGTTGTATATGGCTGTTAAGTAAGGAGCTATCTCTTCAGAATAATCAGATAGAAATCTAATGGGTATACATTCGGGACCAGAAGACTTGTTCTTGTTAAGTGATTTTAGTTGCTTCACTACTCCGAAGATATCTACTTCAACGTTACTCATTCTGGCCTCTGGTTGTAATTCTAAATCTGGAATATTAGTTTCGTCTTCTTTCTACAAACTATGTGTCTAGATCTACATCTACATACATACTCTGCAATTCACCCTAAGGTGCTTGGCGGAGGGTACACTGTACCACTACTAGGCATTTCCTTTCCTATTCCACTCCCAAATTGAACGAGGAAAAAAAGAATGCCTATATGCCTCCGTACGAGCCCCAATTTCTCTTGTCTTGTCTTTGTGATCTTTACGCGAAATGTAAGTAGGCGGCAGCAAGATCGTACTACACGCAGCTTCAAATTCCGGCCCTCTAAATTTACTTAACAGAAATTCACAAAAAGAACTTCGTCTTTCTTCCAGCGATCCCCAATTGAGTTGCCGGAGCATTTCCATGACACTCGCACATTGGTCGAACCTACCGGTAACAAATCTAGCTGCTCGCCTCTGAACCGTCTCTATGTCTTCCTTTAAACTGATCTGCTGCGGGTCCCAAACACTTGAGCAGTACTCAAGACGTGGTCGTACAAGCGTTTTATACGCGGTCTCCTTTACAGGTGAAGTACATCTTCCCAAAAGTCTCCCAATAAACCGAAGTCGGCTGTCCGCCTTACAACTGTCCTTACATGTTCGTTCCATTTCATATCGCTCTGCAATGTTACGCGTAGATATTTGAACGACGCGACAGCATCAAGAAGCTCACTACTAATTCTGTATTCTAACATTATGGGATTGTTTTTCCTACTCATGCGCATCACCTTACATTTTTCTACATTGAGAGCTAGCTGCCATTCTTCGCACCAACTAGAAATTTTGTCTGACATCCTGTATGCTATTACAGTCAGTTAAAGACGACACTCTCCCAAACACCACAGCAACATTAGCAAACAGCCGCAAATTACAAGTTACTCTGTCCATCAGATCATTTATATAGATAGAAAATAATAGCGGTCCTATCACACTCCCCTGGGGCACGCCTGACGATACACTCGTCTCTGATGAACACTCGCCGGCGAGAACAACGTACTGCTTTCTATTACTTAGGAAGTCTTCCAGCCAGTCACAAATCTGTGAACCTATTCCATAAGCTCGTATCTTCGTTAGCAGTCTGCAATGTGGCACCGCGTCGAACGCTTTTCTGAAGTCGAGAAAAACAGAATCCGCCTGTTGCCTTTCATCCATGGCTCGCAAGATGTCAGAAAAGGGCAAGCTGAGTTTCACATGAACGATGTTTCCTAAACCCGTGCTGATTCATGGAAATAAGCTTTTCCGTTGCAAGGAAATTTACTATATTCGAACTGCGAATATGCTCTAAAATTCTACATGAAACTGATGTCAACGATATTGGCCTGTAATTGTGTGGGTCAGTTCTCTTTCCTTTCTTATAAACGGGAGTCACCTGCGCTTTTTTTCCAATCACTGGGAACTTTGCGCTGAATTAAAGATTCGCGATAAATGCAAGCTAAGTAGGGGGCCAATGCCGCAGAATAGTCTTTGCAAAACCGAACTGGTATTCCATCCGGACCAGCAGGCTATCATCGGCAGGCAAGCTCTCCGACAGTTGACGCACATGCAGTCTCCAAATGCTTCTGCATCAAATTTGTGCTGAACTGGCGAGGTTGGGCAAGAGACGTTCACTTAGGCCGTAAGACCTCCGCGGTTTCCTGCTTGCGACACCCGCTTCCTGACACCGCCTCCGTGAAGTCGGCGGAAACGCCGGCATTATGTATGCGGCCGACAGGCGTATCCGCTTACTTTCACGCAGGACATTAGAGGCGGCGCCGTGTCCAGTGTGGGAAGCACGGGCCGCGGCCGTATCAATACGAGGGCGGCAGCCGGGACAATGCGGCTGCGGGCGCGGGCGCGGCGGCAGGAAAAGGACTTTTACCGCCGCCGCGAAAGCACCCGAGGAAGTGCCACAGTTTCTCCGGACGGCGGCCCGCACGCTGCCGTATCCTGCCTCGGGCTCCACGGCAGCGGAACTACCGTACGCTTATCGTCTTTATAGCCTGCAAGGGCTGCCGAGAACGGTACTCTGGCCGGTGCGGCGTACACTCTAAAACCCAGAGTCGTTACAAATGTACTGGTTAAAGTTCCATTTTAACCCTTTAATGCACGACTTTTTCTATGAAGCTTTAAAAAAATACCACGATTAAGGCTAGTCTGTTGTTATTGTTGTTGTTGTGGTGGTCTTCAGTCCGGCGACTGGTTTGATGCAGCTCTCCACAATACCCTGTCCTGAGCAAGGTTCTTCATCTCCACATAACAATGGCAACCTACATCTGACAATCTGATAACTGTATCCACCTCTTGGTCTTCCTCTGCGAGTTTTACCCCATACACTTCCCTCCAACGCTAAATTCACCATTCCTTGTGTCTAAGAATGTGTCCTACCAATCTATCCCTTCTTTTAGTCAAGGTATGCCAGAAATTTCTTTTCTCCCCAATTCTGTTTAGTACCTCCTCATTAGTTACGCGATCCACCCACCTAATCTTCAGCATTCTTCTGTAGCATCATATTTCAATAGCCTCAATCCTCTTCCTTTCCGCACTGTTTATCGTCCATGTCTCACTCCCATACAACGCAACACTCCATACAAATGCCTTCAGAAAGGACTTCCTTAGGTTTAAATCAATATTCGATGTTAACAAATTTCCCTTTTTCAAGAACGCTTTTCTACCCATTGCCATTCTGCATTTTATATCCTCTGTACTGTGACCATCATTTGTTATTTTACGGCCCAAGTAACAAAACTCATCTACCTCCTTTATTGCTTCATTTCCCAATCTAACTCCTTCAGCATGCACTCCATTGCCCTAGTTTTGCTCTTGTTAATGTTCATCTTATATGCACCTTTCAGCACACTGTCCATTCCGTTCAATTGCTCATCCAGGTCCTTTGCTGTATCTGACAGAATTACTATGTCGTCGGCAAAACGCAATGTTTTTAATTCTTCCCCCTGAACTTTAATTCCTTCTCCAAATTTCTCCTTGCTTTTCTTTATAGCTTGCTCAATGTACAAATTGAATACGATGCGCGAGGCCGTTCCCCGTCGGGGGTTCGAATCCCCCCTCGGACATGGATGTTTGTGCTGTCTTCAGTGTAGGGTAGTTCATAAGTAGTTTGTAAGTTTAGGGACTGATGACCCCGTAGTTAAGTCCCATAAGGTATACAAACATTTGAAACATTTTGACGTCAGCGGCGAAGCAGCACTACTAGCAAGGTGCGCGGAGCGGCGCTGCGCTGTCACGTAGAACAACACCAAACTCAGAAAAGTTAACTGTTTACGCATTCCTTATTACAGTTACATATAGCTTCATGTTGATGTAGCGCACTCGAATAAAAATTCGGTCCGTAAGAATATTTTAATGACCTCCGGCGCCACATGAAGATATTTCTGCGAAACTACGTCGGCTAATTTCCGAGAAATATTTTTTTTAATGTCTGTCACTTCCATTAATCTCTTTGAACAGCAGCTCAAACTCTGATATCTGTTGCATCCACTCGCAGACAGCACTAACACACCACCTCGTCATAGAAATTCTATCCACCCGTATTCTGCGAGGTGTTTTGGTAGAGGATAAAGTCGTTCATCGGAGGTTCCAACTTTTGAATACAGCAAATAGTAATGCGACGTAATATATATATACACACACACACCAGCGGAAGGGAGGGGGGGTAAGGAATAGTCCAAGAGAATAAGTGAATAAGAAATCACCAAAATTGTGAAAACAGTTTCTGTAAGGTTCCAGTTGAGGTAGAGGCAGGATATTACTACATCATTCTGATGAGTGCAGTTGGAATGTGCGTGTGTGTGTGGGGGGGGGGGGGGGGGGGGAGCAAAATTTAATAACTATTTTCTTCCTCGATTCAGAAGTTTTTAGTTTCTTTTATTTCCAGATTAATATTTATTTATTTCGCAGAAATAAGTGTTTTTCGCAATGATTCATAAGCATCACTTTCACGAGGATTAGATTTTTCCTGCAACAAAAAATTCTTCATTTTACGAAAAACGATGGAACGAGATAACATTTATAGGCGATTTTCTCGTAGAACTCTATTTTACAAATAAGAAACGTTCATCACACACTTTGGTACAGCATATCACACACACCAAATAGCTGTATTAGTAGATACGATGCAATAAAAAACAAAACCAACACAACTTCAACTTCTGAACACAGACTAACGATAGAGGATATATGATGAACTATCTTTTATTATTACCCACACCCCACGATTTTTTCTGTAGGGGCGCAGCTACTAGTCAAGTGACGTTCGGCATTTCCAATGGCTGCTGCTAGATTCTACAATGGCGCGCCTCTGTGGCTTCATCTCGTATGCCGTATTACGCAGTTTTCGAGTTCTTAGAAGTCGGTGTCAACACTGGCGATTTCCAAAAGAACATGCTAGAAGATGTTGCTGAAAACCAGTGCATTTTTGTCGAACTCAAAAGGAACCGAGTTTTGCCGTCGCAAAACAAATGAGATCAATTTGTTATTTAAATCTGAATATCGGAATTCGAACCATTCCATTAGTAAACTCGTAATTTTAAACAATTTTCGTAACAATTACGATTAAATCGTAATGGTTGGAACCTCTGGTTCATTAGACGACACCCCCAGTGAGATCTCATATTTCGCAGCACGGCGTGCAATGTAGCCCGCCAAATATTTGAATCCTTCAGTTGGGCATTCAACATTTGTCACGGCAGACGGTGCAGCAGCGTCACAACTAAAACTTATGTCCTGGCTCTCTACTTCCCCATCTGGCATGGTCATTGCTTCAGACATATCCGGCAAAATTCCACACAGCGGACAAGAGGACAGAAATTGTTGTCTTTTTTCCTGTCTGACAGACGAAGTATTGGGCATTCTTTCCCAGAAGCAATAAACGCAGCCGATGTTTTACTTCTTATGGCCGAGGATAATGATAGAAATGGCCAATACCTCTAATCTGTGCAAACAAATTTTCAAGACAGTCCTGGTTCAGCCGTGCTGTTAACCCGCGAGGACTTGCGCATGTGTATTTTGCTCACAGTAATTTTAAAAGGAAGGGAAGGAACCTTAGGGTTTAACGTCCCGTCGACAGCTTGGTCATTAGAGACGGAGCTAACGCTCGGAATTTTGGGTAAGGATGGGGAAGGAAATCGGCCGTGCCCTTTTGAAAGGAACCATCCCGGCATTTGCCTCGAGTGATTTTAGGGAAATCACGGAAAACCTAAATCTGGATGGTCGGAGGTGGATTTGAACCACCATCCTCCCGAATGAATTTAAAAAAAAATCGGCATTTTACCAGATTTAAATAGTCAAATGTTTGTGTTTTCTTATAAACCCAACTAGAAGCACTTATTTAGACATATTACGTACATTACAAACTGTCCTTTGACTGTCAGAAAAATATTATACACGCGATCGATCGCGTAACTTTTAAAGGTGCATGTTCTCGCGGGTTAATATACACTTAATGCCTAGTGCCAAAAAGGCAGAATGAAGGCCAAATAAAGAATTAATTGACATTAAAGAGTCCTTTCTGAAATGGTAACAGCTACCTTCGGTTTCCAATCTGTATTGTTTCACAGCACAAATACCTTATGCTGAGAATTGTTTTTTGGAGCTGCTCGTTTGTTCCATAGGCACTTGCTAATGTCTTTTTGTCAACGATTCTGGGAGAAATTAAAATGTCAAACGAACCATTAATATAATAATCGAATTTTCTGTCGTAAAACATACGAATAAACGAAACAAAACATACACTGTAAACAAAAAGCTACTGCAGGGCTACTGCTACAACTGTCGCCGCGTGCTTCGGCGGTGACGTCTTGCGCAGAACGACAAATTTCTACCTCGGACTGCGCAGTCCATTCGGGCCCCCTCTGGTCTACACGACGACACCAGGTCCCGACACTCGTTACGTGAAACCGAGAGGGGTGGCGCAGTGGTAACGCACTGGACTCGCATTCGGAAGGACGGTGGTTCAAATCCACCTCCGGCCATCCAGATTTAGGTTTTCCGTGATTTCCCTAAATCGCTCCGGGGAAATGCCGGGATGGTTCCTTTGAAAGGGCAGGTCGATTTCCTTCCACATCCTTACCCAACGCTCCGCGCGTTAGCTCCGTCTCTAATGACCACGCTGTCGACGGGACGTTAAACCCTAAGCTTCCTTCCTTCGTTGCGTGAAATGAATTGTGCGCAACTGGTTTCGTGTATGTCTGTAGACATGACGTCAATACTACACACTTCAGTTCCGTTGTTTTCTGAGTGGCGTAGTCAGCAAAATATTCAAATGCTTGTAGAGTTTATGGGACTTAACTACGGGGCCCATCAGTCCCTAAACTTACAAACTACTTATGAACTAGCTAATACTAAGGACGGCACAAATACCATACCCGAGGCCGTGCAGACTGTGACTGACGCGCCTTAGAACACTCTGTCAACCCGGTCGGCCCGTAGAATGAAAGTTTTGGTAGCTGTAAGAGTTGTCGCGTGTTTGTGTGATTTAGCAGCATAAGACTAAACATAAAAAGAAATGTGTTTGAGTTCGTGACTGGTTTAAAAAAATACGTCAACTCGGTTGCTCAGCGACCTTGTTGAAAGAAATTGTGATTGAAGACCCTAGAAGTTATTTTAATTAACTTAGAATGTCACCAGAGCAGTTCACGTTCCTTTTAAACACTAAAGCAATTTTTAAAAAAATAAAAATAAAAAACCAAGATACTGTTATTTGTGAAGTATTGTTACCAGAACTGAAATTACAAATTGCATTACGTTTCTTGTCAAGTAGATATTCGTCTCTACAGTATCTGTACCACGTTCCAAAATCCACAATTGCCAAAGTTCGTTTGTATAGTTATTTCGAATTGAATGTATTTTATTCTGCAATTCACTAATCATTAATCCATCAACATTCAGTTCACGAATAATTGCTTCAAGAGCACTAACACGCCACTGCTTATACCTGAAATTTTCATCGTTAAAATCTTACAAACACCTAAGCATCGCATAATGTCCGACAAACGAATTCTTTCTTCAGTCACCCTCTTTTTGTTGTATTTTTTTTTTGTTTTTTTTTATAACTTAAACTAAAAACACGCGCAATCAGTTTCGAGAAAGTTGGAAGGTGCCGAAACTGTTTAGTTTCGCCAACGAGTTGCGCGTACGCATACCGCGCATGCGCACTGGCCAGTAGCGCAGATTCACGTAATGTAGTGTCATTGTGTAAACTAGCCTTTAATGACTATGTTTGAAGCCATAATCGGTTTGTTGTGCACAGCGAACGTTGATACAATTACTGAGAAGACAGGGCACAAGGAGCGATCCGCTTTAGCGAACACAAAGCTATTGAAAGAAAGGGTGCCGCTGAAAAAATCTAATTTTCTCTCTCATCTTATTGAATGAACGTGGGTGTGACATACCAACTATTGATTCGCACATGGAACTGCTGTACCGTGGAGAAAAAGGGAGATTTATGGACCTTCTCGAAGACATGGAAGTGTTTTGCCACCATAAATCTTCTGTGGTCCACTTACTGAATGAGCAAATAGTAACCAATAATGCCCATTTTTGGGAATTGTTTGAAAACCGTCTGCTAAACTGAAACGGACGTCACACATCTGACTAGGGGCTATTATTACACCTTACATAGCTACATACTTTGAGCTTCTCTATTTTCTATCAATTTTTTAGCTGGGTTCATCTACGACAAACACAGTAATCTGCTTTGTAACCTATTTCCACACTTGACTCATCTCTACTCATTTTATGGCTGTAACCTATATCCTTTATTTTACCACAATTTATATTCATTTTATTGACTGTATATTCTTTATTTAACCACAATTTATACTATGCTTATGTGATTTGCTGCCAACGCCACACAATAATAGTCTTTTTCAATTCGATACGCTTGTGTGACACACCAACACTAGGTAGAAAACTGAGCATTTGTTTATGGTGTGTACTTCAAATGAATTACAGGATAGGTCATCTGAATCTTCACTCTTGAGGCAGCTAAGTACTATTAGTCAGGAATTTTGTTTCAGAATAAACAGAGCAAACAAGGCAAAACATTTGGTGTTCTTGCACGAAGTACAGTTTTATCACTTCGATTTCGACATTACGCATATTTCAGCAGGAAAAATTGTACAGACAGTACACCATAGATACAGTATACACTAAATACAGCACTTCAAGCTCAACAACAACCACAACAACAACGTACGATGGACACTCCTCTAATGTGTGTTGACCACCAAAAACATGGCGGCCGAGTTTACACAGGTTGCCGCAAATAGCGCTGTAGCTCGTTTATTAGCCACTCTGAAATTTAAGCTCGTTGGTCAAAAGTCATCGGTGGTCTTCAGTCCGAATTTTATATAAGTTGACGACTTTCAACCACTGCATCTTCCACCTACTTATAGCTATCAACACGGAACTGCTATGGTGTACAACGGGAGACTTCGTATTACGACGACACAGAGAGATCGTTCGTCTCCATTGTGTAGTTTTTGCTGGAGAGCAAAATATTGTCATCCATACGCAGAATTTTATGGAAGTCGGTAACTTTCACCTCACCTATCTTTCGCCCCACTATCGTCATCAACCCTCTATCACCATAGTGCACAATGTGAGACATCCCTACTACCACATACAAACTCTATTCCTTTGCGATGTGTAGTTTTGACTGCAGAGTGAAATAAAGGCACAAAAAACATATAGATAGATAGATAGATAGATAGATAATTGCTCAACTGCCGAACTTGTTTGAGAAATTGAAATATTTACATTTTGACAGTCATCTCGTGGCATAACGCAGAACTAAAATACAAATTATTATTCTCCATAACTAACGCTTATTGAACCGACCTGATGTATAATACATGTTGAGCTATTGGCAACATCATCTGCTTTGATGCTTTTCGCGGGAACGATTATACGTAGAACGAACCATTGTCTGCAGCGTTTGTTTCGTTACATAATTTCTCTCTCTCTCTCTCTCTCTCTCTCTCTCTCTCTCTCTCTCTTTCTCTCTCACACACACACACACACACACTTATCTGAATAGAAAGCCGTGAGCAGCAGAGCATCAAAAATATCCGCTACTTCATTACGAGGCTCGCAAAAGGCGGAAGAGAGCAGACTTTCAGAAACGTAACGTCTTCGCCGCAGTCATACTGTCGTAACGCCAAAAAGTCCTGAGATTTAACAAAATGTTCAAATGTTTGTAAACCTATTCGACCAAACTGCTATGGTCGTCAGCCCCGAGAGTTACAAATTACACTAAGGACAACACACACACACACACACACACACACACACACACACACACACACACACACGCACGCCCGAGGGTGGACTCTAATCCTCGACGGGAACGGACGCCCAGTCTGTAGCATGAGGCCTTAGACCACGGGGCCATTCCGCGTGGTGGAGTTTCGGCGTCAGAGTTCTACGAAAACTTACATGTTCATATGATGGAGACACTCTTACTTCGGTTGAACCTGTAGAAAACGGGTTGATTATGGAAATAGTATCCGCGAATCCAAAATGAGGTTGATTTCGGTATGATATAATATTTACATTTATGAAAACTCCACTGCCAAGCTTTTAAAGTGTGATCAAAGTGAGGTGCTTAGCATTTTGAAAGTTGAATCGCTTTAAAAAGTTTCCACAGTTCTTCCGAAACCCCTCCTCTTAAATATTACAGACATGAAGTCCTCGTCTACGGAAATTCCCATTTTATGTTCTGATAGTAAGTGCTTTTTAGGAAAACTTACATGTAGGATTTGTTCATCCACCCAGGTGTTGGTAGTTTGACTCACGAAACGGGTAGCGAAAGATTATGTTTCTAATATTAGTAGTCGTATGCTGACGTAAGTATGAAGTCAATTGCTACTTCCGGTCTTCAAGATGGTCAATATTAGAAAGGAAGCCGTGTTTGCGTTTAAAGTCCTGCCGGTATCTCAGTTAGAAAGGTCTAGAATTAGGCAGTGGCCTTGCTAAGATACCATCCGGACAATCCCGTAAAGTGATTTAGGTAATCCGTGACAACCCTTTATGGAATGTTCCCTGGTTGTGTCAAAAGTGTGATCAATTAAGTCTCCATAATCCCTTCAAAGCCACTTCACTTACTAAAAGGACAGTCATCTGAAGTCCAAACCCAATAAATCATGTTTGCCCTTCCACGGATGTGAACACGGTAAGGCGTTACTGAAGAAAGACGAGGAGTAATACCAACAACAAAAATACCACGGAGTTAAGTTAGGGAGGACTCCATCGCACAGAGAGCAATGCCAGTATTTGAACGATCAGACACTGCAGTTGTTATCATGCACAGGATCAGCTAGACGAGACTAGGCTAGAATACCCATTAGTTTTACGCATGACAATTGTGTTTCGTTGTCGGAAAGTAAGTATATGCTCACATACTTCAAAATGTAATCACAAAACGGAAAATACGTTTTACCACCAGGTCGGCATAGCAGCTGCTAGCATTATAGGCACCAGAGTGTGAGGAAGCTCCAGAAGACTTTCGGTTTCCTGAGTCTTAGCACTCATGGAAGAAAGGATATGTCTCCACACGTGTGTGTGTGTGTGTGTGTGTGTGTGTGTGTGTGTGTGTGTGTGTGTGTGTTGCCAACCCATCTGTGATACATCACAGCAATGTTATCCGAACACTTTTTCCCAACCAGAATCATCAACTGATGCCCGCTAATTATTTGCAGGAAACTGTGAGGCAGGTGTCGATCCAACAAACAAGCAACCCTTTCCATACGAACAACAGGACGTTTAGCTATCCATTACGAGCAACAAAAAACATCCTAGCACCATGGTTCATTGAGAAGGTAGGCAATGAGACACTTGGAATTTGCATTACCGACTAGCCTTACTTTGTATAGTGTTAAATGTTCAAATGTTTGTAAATATATTGGACCAAACTGCGTGGTCATCAGTCCGTAGCTTACAAACTATTTAAACCTCGGTAAACTAACTACGGACAACACACACACCCATGCCCCAGGGAGGACTCGAACCTCCACAGCGAGCAACCGCGCGCTCCGCAGCGAGACGCTTTAGACCGCTCGGCTACTCCACCGCAGCTGTATAGTGTTACAAGCGGCAGGTAGCAACGCGCTTCTGTTATCTGTATAGCAACGCAAATCGAATGGTTGGACAATCAGGGGGTATCATGAATGAATGTCAGACGCCGATCATCGCTATCGAGAGTAATTAGAAAGTTATTCACTATCTACATCCTACTACAGGCCATCATTCAGCATACCAGTATGTTGAACGTTTCAAGACGAAAGGACGGTAGCACACTGTGACATTACAGATACCGGGGGAAGCTGATTGTTTCTATGTGAAAGGCGGGTTTTGCCAGGCTGTTGGGTTCCCCAGCCGGCCGGCTAACAGTTTGGACCTTGTGAATAGAATACAGTCAGAGTTTCTCTAATGTGCTCGGAAACAGGAAACGACTGTCTTGGCTGAGCAAGGGCGGCTATCCCAGATTGCAATTGAAATGCAATATAGTCACACATATTATTCTAAAAATACATATAAAATCAGGGAATGATCATATGACAAATATAATTTATGAATGGATTCAGGAGACTTGAGAGAATCAAACACCGTAAATACAATTTCAATATCCCTTACAGATAAAAAGCCGACAAATTTCAGTACCATAATAATAATATTACAAGACGTATATTTACAATTATTGATATATAGTGTTTACAGTAACAGTTTAAGAAGCAAAAGGGCAGCATTGCACCACGCTACCTATTTTAAAAGTCGTACCACGTTATTTCTGTATTCTTTCAGTAAACTTTATTTTACTCTCTTATTCTGCTTTTGTTCTGGTAGTAATATTCTTGTCTCAGAATATAGATTCCACCACAGAAACACAAAACATGAACCCAGTAAAGCGCATTACATTTATATATGTATTACATAATTTATACATTAGATAATTTATACATAAATAATTATATGTATTTATAAAAGAAAAGTGTGAAGTAATATACATAACCACTAAAAGAAATCCGCTGAACTTCAATTACGCGTTAAATCAGTCAAACCTTAAGGTCGTAAATTCTACCAAATACCTTGGAGTTACAATTACGAACAACTTTGACTGGAGAGAACACACGGAAAATATTGTGGGGAAGGCGAACCAAAGGTTACGTTTCATTGGCAGAACGCTTCGAAGATGCACCTGCTCCACCAAAGAGACTGCCTACATCACACTTGTGCGTCCTCTCCTGGAGTACTGTTGCCCCTTGTGGAACCCTCACTATGTGGTACTGACGGAACACATTGAGAAGGTTCATCAGAGAAGGGCAGCTCGTTTTGTTTTATCACGTTACGGGGGGGGGGGGGGGGAGCGTCACGGATATGTTGCACGAATTGGGGTGGAAATCATTAAAAGAAAGACGTTATTCACTGCGGCGTGATCTGTTTGCGAAGTTTCAATCACCGACTTTTACTTCTGAATGTGAAAATATTTTGCTAGCACCCACCTATTTAGGGAGACTTGACCATCCCAATAAAATAAGAGAAATCAGATCGAAAACGGAACGATTTATGTGTTCTTTCTTCCCAGGCGCTATTAGAGAATAGAACGGTAAAGAAAAGTTATGAAAGTGGTTAATGAACCCTCTGCCAGGCACTTAAATGTGATTTGCAGAGTAGCTATGCAGATGTAGATGTAGATTTGTGGACAAGAACTGAAAATATTTGCATAAAAAGGCATGATGAATTTAATATTAATTGTGTAACTAAATTTCGACGGTAGTGGTATATTTGAACAGTGCGACACCACATTTAATAGTTAGCTGAGCAAAGAGCTTAAGTCTCAACCGATTTTAGTATTGTTGAATATGTATTTGTTTATTAAATGTAAACAACACTTGTAGGGAGGTAGTCGAAGCATTTAATTTTGTGATTTTAAAACGGATAATATTTTGGAAGGGAAATTTAAAAGATGAGGCTTTAGGATGCGCGGAAGGATACAATTTTGGAGCAGAGGAAGCACGCTTTCGAACGCTTGGGAAAGGACTCGTAACTTGGACGTGGTGGTGAAAGGTTGTGACGCTGGGCGGTCTGAAGCCACGTTACGAACTTGTGATTTGAAGAGAGAGGCATGTGTGAACTCAGAAAATTTACGGGACTGTGACTGCAGAACTTAGTCTCTGGTTGAAAAGTGATAAACTATGCACGGTAGTAGTGCTGTGGTACTGTGATAATTCAGCAATCGTGTACTCGTGTGATGACAAACTGTGTTTTATAACAAATACTGTAATCGCGGATTAATTTGGAACTGCAATGTTGATGGACTTCACTAATTTACGAGTGATAATTTGGAACTTTTTCTCTCGAGTGCGTATGATACTTATTGCGCTTCTCATGAACAATAGTTTGGGAAATATTCAGTTATTTACCGATGTATTAAGTAGGACCACCTCCGCATTTTTATGTCCAGAAAGAGAAAAACTATTTATAAGAATTACTTCGTGAGTGAATCACTTCTTTATCTTAGAGTCCTTTTTGTTGGTTATTCAGAGGTTTAATTTATGTTTGTTTAGATATATTTACACGTCATCATATGCAGATTCATAGACTGGCTAAATACAGATTAATTATTGATCTTATGTAAACAGATTGGGTAGCTGTTTAGGGCATAGAAGCTGACGTACATAACTCGCCCATATGAACAGAGACAACGAGCCATAAACCTTTTACTACCCTGAGTTATGTATTGCCCAAATCTTATTGGTGAGTACCGACAGGAAGGTCGCAACACTACGCCCAGCTCTGCAACTGCCTCCGGGTATCAGGAATCAACCAAATGGAACGACCAGCATTACGTGATGGAATAGAGCAGACTGACCATGCCTGATGTAAGCTGAAAATTGCAGTTGGTTTAAGAATCCTCCACACACCCTGGATGACCTCGCGAGAACCGCTGTTGGGGTGTAGGGCAGGCTTGTGCAGCACTGTCTACCACCCTCTTAACCGCACGGCCAGGAGGATCCATGAATGACAACGCACGGGACGAACAACACGGTACGTGAATTATCATCTTCTGATGGTGCAGCTCTTGTCTCTTCCGTGCTTGCAGTATTAGAGTTGTGGTTGATTCCGCCTCATGCAAGACACTTTTTGTTTTGTTTAAATACCCAAACTAGTTTCGGCACTTATTGTGTCATCTTCCATGGGTTTCTGTTGTTTATTTTCTATAATAACATGTTACATATTTGGGTATACAATCGTTTGCACAAGTTGTTTGGTTTGACAATTTTGTTAGATATTTTAGGCCTAATTTATTCAAGGTACTTACATTGTGTCAATCGCAGGATATGCACGTGCATTGATTGTGGAATGACGAATTTTGACAACTTGTCATCTGCAACAACAAGACGTTTTTGTTTACGAAAACTGACTGATTTATTGTAGGCCTACATTAGCATGGAAGTTATATTGAAATTATTTCTATGTGACTGTTTTGGCTTACATGTGAGCTGTGGTGTTGCTGCTCGTTTGTGGCGTGTTCTTATGTATTTTGGTCTTCAGTGCGCAAAACAGCCAAAACAGCCACATAGAAATAATTTCAATATAACGTCCATGCTAACAATAAATGCCTACAATGCCTACAATAAATCATTCAGTTTTCGTAAACAAAAACGTCTTCTTGTTGCAGATGACAGGTTGTCAAAATTCGTCATTCCACAATCAATGCACATGCATATCCTGCGAATGACAATGTAAGTACCTTGAATAAATTAGGCATAAAACATCTAACAAAATTGTCAAACCAAACAGCTTGTGCAAACGACTGTATAACCAAATATGTAACATGTTATTATAGAAAATAAACAGAACCCCACCGAAGATGGAGCAATAAGTGCCGAAACTAGTTTGGGTATTTAAACAAAACAAAAAGTCTCTTGCATAGGGCGGAATCAACCACAATTCTACGGTACGTGAAGTCTTCCCAAAGGCAGATTTATCTTTCAGCGGTATACGTCGCAACAGAACACATCAATATTTTCTTTGTTTTAATCTTCTGGCAATTCAAGGGCATTTTTAATCAGATGGGGGGCCCTGCCCCCTCCCTCCATATTTTTTGCTTGCTGTCCCTATCGTCGTGTATCGCCAAAAACCAGAAGCCTTTGCAACATAACATTTTGCTTCATCAAGCACTCGCCGACGTTTGAAGAAACTGTTTATGCGGTAGTTCCGTGAAACAAGCGCGCATTTGTAACGAACACCTTGTCAACAATAAGCATACGTTTCGTAGTAGCCGTTTGTTTCTTATGCTTCTACTTGTACGAAATTATGCTGTCGGAATAGCACTGAAAGCAATCCCGGGTCAGGGAGAGGGCTTTTGTCGTATAAAAACTCAACGTGCGACTTCTGGAAATGCGAAACGTTCTGTGGTGCAACTATGCTCTCGACACTGTGCTGCTAGCCCCTAGACATATTCAAAGTGTCATGTCATGAAGGAAATGTTTCAAATATTTTTACTAGATGTCATTTGGCCTTAGCGTAGCTCAAAAGCTCCAATGCGTGGTTTCTTAGTCGTTGTGTCAATAAACAGCTATTATCTGATCAGGTTAAGCAGAATCATCGGGTAAAGAAAGTAAACTGGACAGCGCTGGTATTCCAAGTTCTATGGTTAAGAAACCTCCAACATTTTGCATAAGATGATTTGATGAGATATACAAGTTTTTGGTGAGTAGTCAGAAATTTAATTTTTTTTTAACAAGAAGTTTTGCAATTAATCGGAAATGAAATGTAGGTTCAGCAAGATTTATATAAGACTGCTGAGTCAGCTACAGCTAAGAACCTATTACCTGTAATTATAAAGCACCGAACAGACTTAAGTGGTTTTAATAATGCCACTAGGACACTGTTGTTAATAAAGGCATGCAAGATCTCTAAAAGTAGTATGATCAAAGATTCTAATACACGTGTATTCACCCATCTGAAAGAGCGATTAGAACTTATACCTTGAAATAGAATAATAGATAAATGACAATGTAATCAAAAGAAAAAAAAACATTGGTTATGTACGTCACGATGAATTTCTTGATGAACCGTGTTAATCTGCTGACGATGTTGCCACTTATTCCGCAACAGTACAAATGGTTCTACAGTAAACTTGGCATGATCATAGGAACTGTAAGAAAGAGAAGTCCATGTGGAAGAATTTTTCCTTGATTTTAAATTTTGTAGTCACTTGTAAAAAGTTAATACATATGAGAAAGGGCTGTTTTGACCTTATTGGGTTACCGCCTTGCAACTGTATTTATCGGATGAGTAGCATAACCCTATAGTATCAAAATAGTTTTTTTTTTTTTCATTTGTACAAAAATGTAACATTTAGCAGTAGAACGTCATTATGTTGACCAAAGCTGTGTATTTATTGACCCAATGCTACCGGTTTCGGTTTTACACCATTTTCATGGTGTAAAACCGAAACCGGTAGCATTGGGCAATAAACAAACAGCTTTGGTCAACATAATGACATTCTACGAATATACCACACTGTTAACCCCCCACCTTTTCTCTTTTCTAAATTAACATTTACCACTCTAAACATCTGACGTACCCACTCTCTAGAAATGAAACTATTTTATATCAGCCCTTGACGCGGCTTATCTTTCCACAGCACCAAATGGCCCTAGATTCGTGTAACTAGAACGTGTAAGTATTTGTGTTAGTAAACAAAAGTTCAAAAAAATGTTCAAATGTTTGAAAAGCTTATGGGACTTAACTGTGGGGTAATCAGTCCCTAAACTTACAAAATAATTACGAACTAACATATACTAAAGACAACACAAACATCCATGCCCGAGGGAGGATTCGAGCCTCCGATGCGGGAGGCCGCGCGATCTGTAACGTGGCGCTCCAGACCGCTCGGATACTCCCGCGCGGCGAAAACAAAAGTACTGCACATGACTGTATAATTGTAAAATTAAAGAACAGTAAAACAGATAAAACACAGACCACGGGTCGTAGTGAGGTAGAGTAGGTGAGGGTAAGGACCCTTTCTCCATACCTCCTCCTCCCCCCATTCCCCATACCCGGCCACAGGCAGTGTTTGCTGTGTCTGTTTATTTCCTTGGAAAAACAATGGCTAATATGTACAGGGTCCCGTTAGATTACCGAAGTTAAGCACTGTCGGGCTCGGCTATCACTTGGATGGGTAACCAGCCGGGTCTGCCGAGCGCTGTTGACAAGCGGAGTGCACTAAGCCCTTGTGACGTCCACTGAGGACCAGTTCCGGTCACGAAAACTGGTAGAATGGTCGGGAGTGCGGGGCGTTGACAACTCTGTGGCGTTGACCACGTCCCCCTCCATACCACATCCGTTGACGCCTTCGGGGAGGATGGCCCAGTGGGCCTCTCGACGCCTGTCGGACGGAGTTTAGTTTTGTTTAGTACATAAATATTACATGTAAAATAAACGACCAATGGGCGACTACTTTTTGCGATAAAAGTGGCCAAGTCTAGAAAAGGATGAAATTTATAGGGTGATATAATACACAGTGTTTCACTAAGCCGGCCGCGGTGGCCGAGGGGACTAAGGCGCTCCAGTCACGATCTGCACGGCCACTACGATCGGGGGTTCGAATCCCCCTTCGAGCATGGATATTTGTGCCGTCGTAGTTCGTAAGTAGTTCGTAAGTAGTTCATAAGTAGTTTGTAAGTTTAGGGACTGATGACCCCGTAGTTAAGTCCCATAAGATTTACAAACATTTGAACATTTTGAACACACACACACACACACACACACACACACACACACACACACACACACACACGCCGCTGCCTTCCTCCGACCAGATCCTCCATTTTTCAAATTTTTCGGCCAAAAAACCTAATTGGTAGAAGGGAAAATTCTCTACAACTTCGCTCTATTATTATTATTTTTTTTTTTCATATCTCGTATCTTTTGTGACATTTTGCAAAAATAACGGAGATTTGACACCCACCATTGAATTAACGAAAACCAGCCGTTCTCAGATGTCACGTGACATTCCTCGCCCAGAACTCTGTGGCATACACCATCTTACGTTGCGTATTTGATGATTTTCTTATTGTAACTTACACGTTGTCATTTCAAAGCAATGGCGCACTGAACAATTAACAAAAATGCGTCGTTCTTCGTACGATAAATGATAATCTAGTGTCTATAAATGCCATATTAGCATCAGTTAACAACGGCCATCAATAGTATGAGATTACTCATTTCTCGATTGATAGCCGTAGCATAGCGGGCAAGGCGTTTGACTATGACGCTAAAGATCGGTGCTTCGGAATCCGCCACTACCTAAATTTTATTTCCTAAAAGGGTTTCAGACACTCTTAATAATTAATTTTTTATTATTTAGATAATTATTTTGGTTCAAAATGTTTGCAAAAACTTATAAAACTGCAAATCTAAAGTGGGCCGTAAAACACGTCAGTGCGATTTTTTTCCAACTTCAGCACTCTGTGATGAAAAGTATCCAGCCGTCTTGGTGAAAATGACTAGAGACCTGTATTGGGAGAGTAGCGCCAAACTTTTATGTGTAGCTAGCCGACAACCGCTGGCTGTTATTGGTCAGCTGAGCGCGTGTAGGGCACGTTCGCCATTTTAGGCCTAAGCAGTCCATCAGCGTAAATGGCATATTTCACTTAACTAGCTGTTATTCTAGCATTTGGAGGTGTTGAAAATCTGTAGACTCATTTTGTATTAAATTAAGAGCTTAACATACCATATTCCACTTTTATATGGTGAAGAATTCCGCAGTGTTGTGCATTGAATTGGTATACTGTCATGAAGACAGTGCGAGGTAGCTAGTTTTCCGCATTCCAAAGGCGAAAGAAATGCGAAAAGACGTGAATTGTGGGTACATCGCATTGGAAGAAAAGATGCAGTTCCATACGAGAATGAAAAATTGTGTGAAGTAAATTTGTATTGAAATATCGAGTAAAATAGGTTTATCTGTTCATATGCAGTAATCATATTAAAAAAACACGACTACACCTACAGCTTTCTTTCTTAAAAAAATAATTAAAAAAGAAGAATCAACAAAGTCTAAATGACTGACTTTATACTAACATGGGGAGGTGCCAAATTTAATCTCGTTTTAAATAGTTATTTTTTTCCCCATACCGTTAGTTTCTTGCGATTAATGTTGGCCGGATAATCATGTACAAGAAAATATATTTTAAAAAGATATAAATACATGAAATCTAATATAATGTGCCGTATTTGACGAATTTTGTATTTATACTTGGCCTGCATCTTACGAAAGTTTTGACGGTAAATGAAACCGCCCATTAAATACATCTCCAAAACGTGAATTTTAAGATAAGGTTTATTTTACTAAAGTAACCAGCAATGCGATAAAAATGTATAAAAACTTAACCCTTCCCAACATGTTAGCTCAATTAATGTTACGTGATATCACATGTAGGTTAACACACAACACGTATCAACATTAGGCATTAGTATAAAGCAAAATGTATTAATTACATTTATTAGACGTAAAAACATCAGTCCTTAGCTAACGTGAAAGCAGGACTTTCACTTATTGCGAAAGCAGTACATTTGATGAAGGGTTTTAATTTTACTTATCGTCCTGGCGACCTCGCGTGATAATGTTGTCAACCATATGACATTGGCATTAGCCAATCGCGTTACAATGCAAATGTTTTGTCATGAAATCTTCGTCGTACGAGGACAAGTACTTTCACTGAGCGAACAAGGGTATATACAAGAACCTGTCAAGCACAGAGCAGGAACGGCATTATTTACGTCACGGACTGTACTAAACATAAATCAAGTCATTCTATGCGGATTTCTAAGAATAAAACATCTTGGCAAAGATTTTATACCGTGTTTTTTTGTTGTTCCAACATAACCACGTAAAGGCGCCGCGGTGGTAGGTAAAATTTTGCCGGCGTAGGAAATATATAACTGCCTCGAAATATATGGTTCAGTACACGTTGACGACGTTACGAGTACAGTAGACAGGCACATACTATTACAAAATATACACTGTTTCGAAACCTCACACTATACGGTTTTATTTGTCCTGAAACCATCAGATGTTTCAGTTTTCCCATCTCTAATACATTACAGTTTAACATGGGTTTTCAATTTTTAACTTCATTTTAATCCGACTCAGTTTGAAACAAACCGCAAGGATGGCGTTAAGAAACTAAAACCTAATGTTGTACCTAGTACAGTCATCGTCCTCAAATTAAGGAACGAAAGACACCAAAAGACAGGGGTGTGCAAAGTGAATCTGACTGCACTTCCACTGCACATGTAGAACCAGATACCGTTTACATATATTGTATGTATATAAAAAAGGTTCGTATCTTACTCATTTTACGTAAATTTATCGCAATGTTTTTCGACAAAACTTTTTTATACATTACCAGATAGTGAACAATCCTGCTTGCACATAAATCAAAGAATTTGTTCAAAAGATTCCATCGTGTCATAGGCGCTGTGCAAAAAGTTGTGCACGTATTTTAACCACTAGACTCTATATTCTTCTGAGAAAATATAAACGCAAGGCATAGAAGGATTCCACAACAAAATGCTGTAGTTAAAGTATTGGCATGATGAATGCAGTGAAGGTATTTTAAAACGCTGTTACTATGTAGATAAATTGTCTTTAAAATTTTTAGGCAAATAAATTAATTTGTAATTTTTCAGTTCTTATTCTTTTCCTTGGCGTCTTAAATAATAAAGTACACATTTGTATTTCCATAAGTACCAGTACTTTAAATCAAAAATATTAACTCAAACGACTTGAAGGCTCGTATCATTACAGCATATACGAGGCGCGTCCAGAAAGTAAGTTCCGTTTGGTAATAAAATGAAATTGTACACAGATACAGAAGAAATTTTTATTGCACAAAATTCTACAACTCTTAAACTACTTTTCCACGTAACTGCCGATTTTTGCAGGCATTTGTCATAGCGTGGCACCAGGTTTTGTATACCTTCATAGAAATCTGCCGACTTTGTCTTCAACCATTTGGAAACAGTTTCTTTCAGCTCGTCGTCATTGGTGAAGTGATGACCGCCAAGGAAAGACTTGAGATGTAAGAACAGATGAAAGTCACTATGAACGAGGTCAGGGCTGTACGCAGGATGGTCAAACACGTCCCAATCAAATCCCTACACATCACTACGCCCGCCACTGAACTGTCGGATCCATCTTCTCACCATCGAGTCACTCATCGCATTTGGTCCATAAACATCGCAAATTTGCCGATAAATTTCACTTGGTTTCACTTTCCTCGCATTCAGAAACCGAATCACCGACCTGATTTCACAGGCGGCGGGATTTTCAATCAACGCCGACATTTCAAACAAGCACAACAAAGCGTACGTAACTGACAGCGATCTCCAAATGGCGACGTTCTTCTCCTTGATACACATCGTCTACAGCGCATGTGCGGAACTGCAATCGCAGCGCTGCAGCGGATATAAATTGAAACGGAACTTACTTTCTGGACGCGCCTCGTATTACTGTTGACAAAACTTAGCTCGAAACAATTTTACAACTAGTTTGTTCAAAAATAAAAGATCTCGATCTCAGATTACCAATTTTTCCTTAATATTCGCAGTAGACGTGTTGAAACGATTAAAAACTAGTTCATTGTTCACTTAACGTACTTTCATACCACGTCGATAAAGAGGCTAATTCCCTTCATCATAAATGCTAATTTAACAGTGCCACCCATAGCGCTGCTATTGCGAGATAGGCCAACAATGGCTGCCCCCGCCCGGTTGGCGGTACTCTCCCAATACAGGGCTCTCAATCGGTGATGGAATTCAATATAATGTTGGCCCACCCTTACCCTTGATGACAGCTTCCACTCTCACAGGCACACATTCAGTCACGTGCTGGAAGGTTTCAAATTTAAAATGTTTATAAATTAATGGGACCTAACTGCAGTGGTCATCGGTCCCTACACTTATAAAGTATTTATCGTAAGACCACACACACACACACACACACACACACACACACACACACACACACACATATGCGCGGACGCGCGCACGCTCACACGCTCCGACGAAAAACGACCGCGCGCACCGCAGCAAGGCGGCTCAGTGCACACGGCTATTCCGCCGCAACACTGGAACGTTTCTTGGGGAATTGCTGCACTGAGCAGAGGTACTGATATAGATCGGTGAGGCCTGGCACAAAGCCGGCATTCCAAACCATCCCAAAGCTATTCTGTGCTGTGATAGTGCCACGCAAAACAAGGGGTGAGACGACCATACCGTAGCACAACCTCCTCTGAATTTTAGTGTTCACTACACACGCTGGCAGATGACATGCACCGGGCATCCGATAGCCACATTTTGTACCGTGATTCGTCACTGCACACAACGTTTGTCTACTGCTCAATCGTCCAATGTTTCTACACCTTACACGAAAAGTATCGTTTGGTATTGACCTGTGTGATTTATGGCTGATGGGCAGTCGCTCGACCATGAACTCCAAGTTTTCTCCCCTTCCGCTGTCATAGCACGTTGAGTCGATCCTGATTCAGTCAGTCAACAGACGAGGTTGGCCTCTATGTTTTCGTGCTTGCGTATCCCTTCACGTTTCCATTTCACTATCACATCAGAAACTGTGGACCTATTTATGTTTAAAATTGTTTAAATCTCGCGTACAGACTTCTGACACTCAACCACCTGACCACATGCATAGTTCCCCAGAGCGCCCCATTCTGATCTCTCGCGATATCTAATGACTACTGATGTCGCTGATGCGGACATGGCAGTAGATGGTAGCACAAGACGCCTAATAACAAAAAAAAAATGTTTTAGGGTTATCCGGATACCTTTGATCACAGCATTCTAACACCTAGTCATGAAATTGTTCAAGGGGAATCGCCAAGGTTTGACCGCTGACAGGTATCCTGTCTATCTTGGGACCTTATGAGCGGTTGTTACGAGGGGCTTCTGCAACATACTTCACACTGGTGAACGATAATGAACGACTACATAGATCTAGGGTGGCTGATCGTTTCTTGGAAACTGAAGAAACAGTACGAATGATGCGGCCTGCTCACTAGAACTACAGCTCTAGCACATGTTTTCACTCTGCAGCGGAAAGTCCGCTGATATGGAATTTCCTGGCAGATTGAACTCTGTGTCGGACTGGGATTCGAACCCGGGACCTTTGCGAATCTCGGGCAATCGCTCTACCCGCTGAGCTATACCAGCACGCATCACGGCCCGCTCCACATCTATACGTCAGGCAGTACCTCGCCACCTCCCTTCTAAACAGTAGTTCACCTGCGAACCTTGCAGGATTAACACTCCTGGAAGAAAAGATATGGAGGAGATATGGCTTAGCCACAGTCTACGGAATGGTATCACAATGCTATTTTGGAGCAAAGTGTGTGCTGTGAAGGTCAGAAGGTACGAAGCGAGGTTCTGTTTAATCTAAAGCTCTGAAGACGGACCGTGAAGCGTACCAGGATCGTTATGTTGGTAGAGCGCTTTCTTATGAAATGCAAAAGTCCCAGGTTTGAATCCCGGTCCAGTCCATAGTCTTAATCTGCCAGGCAGTACCATAGAGGATAGTTGAAACATTTGTTGTCTACCATTATGCATAATGCACCTGCTTCCGTACGTTATCATTTACATTGTCATTGCTTCTAGTTTACTATCGCAATCTTGCAAACATTGCCTTTATTTCTTGAATATTGAACACCAGGGTAGTTTGTCAATTGCTATAGGTTACAAGCAGCCTTTTGGGGGGGGGGGGGGTTGTTTTAGGGCGCACAACTGCTGAGGTCATTAGCGCCCGAATCAAAACAGATATACCCAAGGATAATAAGCCTATATAAAAGCAGCTTAAATCATAGGATAAAATACAACAAAAGGAAGAGCTAAATGTCCTTTGACAAATTGGTCAAGTTGATAAAATTCAACACTCGAGCAACAGCTCGTGCGTCATCAGCTAAAAAATTTTCCAGTGTATGTGGTAGATTCAGTGCAATCCGAACAGGAGTAAAATTTGAACAAGACAATAAAACGTGGCGCACCGTCAGCGAGTGACCAAAGGAACACAACGGTGCGGGGTCACCAGTTAGCAAGTGGCGGTGGCCGAACCGGCAATGTCCGATCCGCAACCGGGCCAGGATGACCTCTTCTCGTCGCGAGCGGCGTGAGGTGGTCATCCAAGCCACTGGGAGTGGTTTAATGGTTCGAAGCTTATTATTCGTGAGCGAGGACCACACATTATGCCGCGACGATATAAGGCGACGAGAAAGAGCCCCTCGAATATCATTCGATGGGACACAGTACGTAGCTGTCCGAGGTAGGAGAGTTGCAGCCTTGGCCGCGGCATCAGCAGCCTCGTTGCCAGGCGCGCCTGCGTGGCCAGGTACCCACAGGAGGTGAACGCGGGGGCCGACGGCAGCTAATAATATTATTGAAGGGAGCGGTTGATCCGGTGCACAACAGGATGGGCCGAAAAAGGGTCTCTCAGACTCTGGATGGCGCACTGGGTGTCGGAGCAGATGGCATAGGAAGGAGAACGGTGTCAGGCTGTCAGCCTGATAGAGGGCAAAAAGCTCGTGAAATTCGAGCAGTGGTCTTTAAGCCTTTACTGAAAACCGTCATCCCGACGACAAACGCACATCCGACACCTTCATTGGTCTTAGAGCCATCCGTATACAGGGTGTTTCACTAAGTGTGTTTGCCTCTGTAACTTATAAAATAATAGGTGACGGGAAATTTTAATGCGGTAGGTCACAAGAAATGTTACACTTTCTGCGGAGCTATGAACATAGTTTATTGTATTATTTTCCAAAGAGTTAAATGTGTAACATTTCTTGTGTTGACCTACCGAATTAAAATTTCCCGTCACCTTTTACTTTATAAGTTACAGAGGCAAACACACTTAGTGAAACACCCTGTATATGAAGACGGAATTTTCGAGCTGTGCACGAAGTTCAAGAAACCTCGAGCGGTAAACAGCATCCGAAGTACTCTCCTTCGGGAGTGACGTGAGTTCGAGGTGAACGCGAACTTTAGCCTGAAGCCAAGGTAGCACTGTGCTCTCACCTACAAGCGGCTTATGTTGGTGCAGCAACGAATCGCCGGGTGGTATATTCTCTTGTGTGGCATGACTAGTCTTTTGCATCATAGCAAGTAGAGGTACTACTTGGAGTGATTAGTGAAGGGTATGGGAAGGCATGATGCATGGACAAAAAGGAAAAAGAAAGAAAAAAATAATCTGAAAGTCTACAGGTGAGGCAAGGTAAACCACAGTGAACGCCAGCCTCTCCTGCTATGTGCAGTTACGGAGCGGGCAGTAAGTGAAACATTGCGAGCAGCGAGAGAAGTGGAGTGCGGCAGTGGTGGGGGGGGGGGGGGAAGGAGTGGGGGGGAGGGGAGGGGAGGGAGTGGCGCTCAGCTGGTCTGCGGGGCGCGCCGTCAGTCGGCCACGCGACCTCGCACAACGCTAAGCCGCGCGCTCGCCCACGCAAACACCGGCAGCTCCTCCACCACCGCGCCCAACATGGCCGTCAGCTGTTGCCGCGTAAACAGGTAAACACGGCAGGAGGCGCCAGCGCCTACCTGCAACTGCTCACGCTTTTCGCTACACATCAAGAGTTTACTGCATTTAAGTAACGCTCTTCAGCTAGTGGAGGAACTGGACGTATAAATCGCTGCACAGTGTCAAAACTGGGGTAGGCTAGCGACACGCAAGTCGCCGAAGTGGCGTCCCATTGAAAGACGTGCACCAGGCCAATGAGCCACGCGAAATTATCATTATTATAATAATAGAATGCGAGAAAAGGGGTAGGTCATCAAAGGCGTCTGTACCAGCGGCCTGTACACTGTCTGCCAAGGGTAGTCATAACAGCAAACTATTTTATGTAGCGTTGAGTTGAGCTTAGGAATACGTGAATAATGTCATTACTTCAGACTTAAATTGGAAAGAACACGTAGATAATATCGTGGGAAAGGCGAACCAGAGACTGCGTTTTATTGGCAGAATCCTTAAAACACGCAACAGAGCTACAAAAGAAACTGCATACACTACGCTTGTCCGTCCATTTTTGGAGTATTGCGGCCCAGTGTGGGATCCTTATCAGGTGGGTTTGACGGAAGACATCGAAAGAGTCCAAAGAAGCCCTTCTGCTTCGTTTCGTATTGTCACGATACAGGGGAGACAGCGTTACGGAAATGATCCAGGATCTGGGATGGGAATCATTACAACAACGGCGCTTATCGCTGCGGCGTGGGCCACTTGCGAAACTCCAATCGCCAACATTCTCCTCCGAATGCGAAAATATATTGTTGCCTCCCACTTACATAGGTAGAAATGATCATCAGAATAAAATACGAGAAATCAGAGCTCGAACGGAGAGATTAGTGTGTTATTTCTTTCCGCGCGCTTTTCGAGAATGGAATGGAAGATAAATAGTATAATGGTGGTTCGATGAACCGTCTGCCAGGCACTTAAATGTATCCCATGTAGATGTAGATGAATGTTTTAAAATGTTTTAGATGGTCGCAGTGGAGTGGCCGAGGGCTCTTATGTGCTTTGCTGCGGAGCGCTTGGTTGCTCGCCGTTGGAGGTTCGACTCCTCCCTCGTGTGTGTGTGTGTGTGTGTGTGTGTGTGTGTGTGTGTGTGTGTGTGTGTGTGTTGTCCTTAGAGTACGTTAGATTAAGCAGTTTGTAAGTCTAGGGACTAATGACCACAGCAGTTTGGTCCAATAGGTTTACAAGCATTTGAACATTTGTCTTCAATGTTATTTATGTGATTCACAGTTCAAAATGTTCAAATGTTTGTACAGCTTATGGGACTTAAGTACGGGGTCATCAGTCCCTAAACTTACAAACTAGCTAATACTAAGGACGGCACAAATATCCATGCCCGAGGGGGGGATTCGAACCCTCGACCACAGTGGCCGTGCAGACCGTGACTGACGCGCCTCAGTACCCTAGGCCAGTCCATAGACTTACAATGTACTTTACTTAGACTAAGGACAAAAAGCACGCACACACACACACACACACACACACACACACACACACACACACACACACACACACTCCCGAGGGAGGACTCAACTTCCGACGAGGAAAAGTCGCGCACTCCGCAGCAAGGCGCCTTAGAGCGCTCGACCGCTCCCGCGTGGCCACACTTCAAGTATGTGTTAATAACAGACAAAGACTACAATCAATCGCCAGATACCAACGTCGGTATGGTAACTCAGAAATATCTACTCACAACAAACTGTTTGTAAATCTATCGGACTCAACTGCGTGGTCAGTCAATAGCTTAGAAACTACTTAAACTAAGGTAAACTAACCTAAGGACAACACACACACACACACACACACACACACACACACACACACACACAGGGAGGACTCGGACCTCCGACGGCGAGCAGCCGCACGCTCCGCAGCGAGGCGCCTAGACCGCTCGGCTACTCCACCGCGGATACACTCCCAATTGTGCATCACATAAATAGCATTAAAAACACACTAAAATGCACTGTATAACATAAACGCAATCTGCAGCTCAGAAAAACGCAACAGAATACTAATGTTTTGCTGTTATGACTACTCTTGGCAGGCAGTACACAGGCCCTTTTCTTTATCCATAATGACTTCTAAGGGAAGTGCAATAAAATGTTAGCGTCTACAACTGCTTAATTACTTCAGACAAGTAACAGTCAATAATTACGCGTTTGGTTGATTCACATTGTTTCGTAACATTGTATGATGAAATCGCCATAATTTTTTTCACACAATAATATACTACAGTAACAATAATAATTCTTTTAAGAACAGCTCCGTAACTATGTCCCAAAAGTATAATTAGTATCTATGGTATTCTCTGGATATTATCTACAGGCATCCGATGAAAAAAAAAGTCTGTGAAAAAGAATGAGTTATCCATTGAACGTTTTCAGTTTCCAAATCTTTTACTGCATTTCTCAGCCTGGTTCTTTAATATATTTCGATTTACTCGAAAGTGTTTATAAAATAACATGTCATAAAAAGTAAAACATCGGTAAAGTACATTAGAAATTTAACTAACCCATACAGTCGCTGGAATGGAATACGTTACACAGTGACTAGTCATGTCAGCAGAGGCGCTCACAATGTAAACGTATCAGAGTTCTGATAGAATTAAAAGCGATGATTAACTATCTGATGGTATTAATGTATTTGTACATGATTGACAATGTGCAAGTCAAGGAGACGATCTAAATAAGTTGTAAGTTACGTCAGTTGCGCTAAGATCACTATAGAAAGTTTTTATACATTATTTATGACCGGTTTCGACAATTCTTGGTTGACATGACCTGATCTATTTTACGTGTATTCAATTTTTTTTTTACTACCTATACATCATCGAACCCCATGTAGTACAATAGTGCACAACGTAATGATTGATGCTATTTCAGGGTTGGGTTGGGTTGTTTGGTTGGGATAAGGGAACTAAACTGCTAGAGTTATCAGTTCCCCGGTGGGGAGGTAAGGAGGGAGGATAGGCAAGGAGGGGAGGGGGAAAGGAAACGCAGTCCGGGAAGTAAAGAAGGAAGGAAGACTGCATCAGCGCTGGACCCAATGCTCGCCACGCACGTAATCACGAAAAAACCGCGAGCCACTGGGGAGGACGCTATTTTACCGCACAAGATTTCACGACGTAGAAGTAATTCTCTCGGGCATGGATGTTTGTGTTGCCTTTAGTGTAAGGTAGTTTACTAGTAGTTTGTAAATTTAGGGGCTGATGACCGCGCAGTTAATTCCCATAAGCTTAACTAACATTTGAATATTTTTTGTAGAAGTAATAATAAAAAATATAACGTTCAAGTACAAAAGATCAGATCATGGTAATCTATAATTGTCGTAACCGATCATAATAATTACTAGCGATCGTGACGTAACTCAAGTCTCCGTACGTTATAATACTATTTAGTATACACTTCGTAACTTTTGCATTGCAGGCGTGTGTTCACATCGTAAACGCCTGCTCAGTTGACGATTTGAGACACTTGTAGAACCGCGAACCCAGAAAGCGGTACATAAAGGCGCCGTTGATTCCATGTTCCTAAAGCGAAGCTTTCTATACACTCCCACAAAGCCACACAAAGAACGAAATACGCGCGTACAGAATACCAGCTCAAATGCGTGCCTGGATTGAAGAGTACGTAGCAAATAGAACACAGCGTGACATTCCCAACACACAAAACTCATCATCCATAAAATTAACTTCTGGTTTGTCCAAAGAGAGAGTTGTACGACCATTTACTTCCATAAAACGTCTAGGACGCCTACGGAGCGATGTGAAGTGCAAACAACACATAAAAACAATCGCGGGTAGGGCAGATGTGAAATAATCCACAAGAAATAAACACGATCAACAAAAGAAAGAACTCGTTCGACAAATATTCCTATTTCGACAAATATTCCTAGATTCGCCAACCGATGGAGTTGATAGAGAACACAGATAACATCCGAAGAAGAGAAGCACGTTTCCTTACAGACTAAGTAAGCGCGAAAGCGTCACGGAGAGCAACTCCCGTGACAGACCCGAAAATCGTTCTTCACTACTACATTGTTCTCTCCTGCGTATGTCTCCAGAAAAGATCATGAAGGTAAGAAAACCAGAGAAATTAGAGATCCCACGCAGACTTACTGCCAAGCATTCTTTCAGAAAACCATACGTGACAGGAACAGGAAAACGAGGTAGTGACCGTGATACATGTAGGTACGTATTCAACTGCAGGCAGAAGTCATTAAGCATGCTTTTAGACAGTGAATTCAACTTCGTATGTAGAGCATGGCCACAGGAATCTTAAAACTGGTTATAGTAAATGTTTGGCAGTATATTATTAATCATCAGCAACTCTTTAGTTAAGTCACCACTAAATCACTAAGAACCTGGATACATGATTGAGAAAGTTGTGTTGAAACTAGATCTGACTGCATAAGGAAGCTTATCAAACGCGTGTTTAACAAATTACAGCCATTATTATTCACCTTTAACTTAGGAAAGGTAGCTACAATAACGTGTGAAAAATTTACTTTAGGAACCGTAGTTCTTCGTAAAGTTTCCGGTAGTATGTACTAATAATCTACACTATGAAACACGGACAATATTTAATGTAGACGAGATTCTAGCAACGCCATTAGAGACTGAAAGCTAGCGTTGTCGGACAAGGATGCGAACGGAAATCGATCACTGTTGAAACAATCGTCTCAGAAAGCGATTTACGGCTCTCGCGGAAAACATACCAAGATGGCTGGACGGAAATAATTATTACCAAACAAATGCAACGTCAGTTCCGGCTGCTGTACATTACAGGTCTTTGTCGGCGCTGTGAACGGAAACTGTGAAAGTAATTATCCATTGGAACCGAACTAGCGCCGAAAAAGCTTTCACTTGATAATGAGAACACTGTGGCGTTGGTCTACTGTGATCTTCTCTTGCAGTCCACTATAAAGTAACATTACGCAGGCAGCTCTGGTACCTCACACACAGACGAATAAGAGGTCTCACACCCATAGAACATTAACTCTCGTTAGATAGCATTTTTCAAGACAAGGCTCAGCAAAATATAAAAGAAACTACAGGCCTTCCATGCACAACTGGTATTTTGTAATGAATGTATCTTGATGCCAAGACTGCAGTAGTTTACACTAACAACCGAGATCTACAACCTATAAGGAAACCAAGAAGAGAGCATCACTTTGGGCAGGCATTTTTCACGCCCATCACCAACCACGCTCTGCCACTCTTCGCCGAGACCCTTTCCACGCGACAACGTCGTCTATTGATGATCGAAACGGCATACTGAGCACGACAACGAAACGCTCTAGCAGTTACGACGACATGCATCGCCTTAAACTTCATGTGCGCAATTTATACATGAAATCAAGAGACGAAGGCGTTGACTACTGAAACGAATATTTTCTTCATTTAAAACTGAGAACTGTCGCTTCACAGTGTCCCAGTTAGTATGACAGACCAAAACAAAGATAGCTAACGCAGCGATGCGAGGCAGACAAGATTCGCCACAGTTGCATTTAAATCGGGGACAAGCGCCTGCAAGTTATGCTACCTCGCACGCAACGTAGCCACTTAGCGTAGATAGTAAGACGAGGCGTTAACGGCAGTAGCTAAGTTCTATAAAACAAGTATCAAGGAAGCTGAGAATTTGCATATCGAGTACGCGTGCATTTCCTACCATCATTTGAACGACATTATATACTTCGCAGCAATATCTTGTTGCATTTTATTGGCAAATACATGCATGCCGTTACAGATTACAGAGGCAGAGGAATATATTTTACGCAGAAGATTTGGCAATGAAATAATACCTCACAATTTAGAACAGCATCACGAAACGCAAGTAATTATTCGTATAAATGGTGGTACTAGTGAGAGAAAAATAATTGTACGCTGTTGCAACGAGAGCGTTCCACAGAAACAAGGCGAGGAAAGAACTGCTGGAGAAATCCACCGTTATTACTAATATGTCCATCGATAACGCATTACGAAAATACGGTGCTAACAGAACGATGAATTTAAAGGCAACCACTTTCGGTACTTTCATCCATATTAACCAGTCACTGAAAATCACAAAGTTATATGCATACCAATGTAAATAATTAATCCCTGTGTCGGACTTTCGTCTCTAATATGTCAAAGACATTAATTATAAATCTGAAGCATTTAGTTAATGGAACACAGAAGCTGAATTAAAGTTCGTGACGTGAAGGAAATCGTGCTTAAACTATTCCGAGGCGCCTTAATCGCTAGTGATGTGGTGGTCTGGCGGTAAGACGTCTGCCTAGTAACCATAGAGGTCATGGTTCGATTCCCGGTCGCATCACAAATTTCAATTCAATGCTTCAGATTTATAATTATATGCATACGACAGTAATGATAGCTGCCAATGATGTAGATATTATTTGGCGACTTTTTACAAGCGATTCGATAATTCGCGTAGCTTGTGCTTCATCGGGGTCCTCTGGGTCCTCTGAATGCCAACGTACTTACGGCAAAATGCCAACAAATGTTTGTGTTTGAGAAAATTAGAATAAAGAAGTAAGACGTTTGCCAGATTAAAAAGACACAGGAAGAACAGTTATTCCAAAAACTTGTTTTAATTCATTACTTTTACCTTAGTTTGTTCTCAAACTTCTCTTCGGTATCAACTATTCGAAAATAGTACTTTCACCCCGCAAATCGAAAATTATTTGTTGCATGAATTATAATCTCTGCCTTCCTCTAAAGATTTCACCCTCCACAGTTGCCTCTAGTGCCATAGGCACAAATAATGTGAAATTTCGTCCGCAGATTAAGAACGAAACTTGATACTAATGACTTCTGGCCTAAAATGCACTTTTGCTGTCCTGATCTGTTCTCCGCTTCGTCCATCGTGTGTTACATCCCCCCCTCCCCCCAGTTAGCAGAATTTATTGGCTTTATTTAGTTGCCAGCGATCTTACGCTTCTTGCTAATCTTTCTGCTATCTGTCACTCTTAACTGCCCCTTTTTTCTGTAAGCATTAGAGCTTTATTTACTGACCCTAACGAAAGGTCATACAATTCAATTGCAGATCGACTCGAGGAGGAGCGGTGGGCGCCGAAGGTACAAAATATTTCATGCAATGAGACCATTCCTGTTGCAAATGCACTTTTTTTGTTGTTGAAGATCGCTTTACAATCTAATCGCTTTCGAAACTGAAGACAGCATTTTTTTTTTTTTTTTTTTTTTTTTTTCTTCTGGTGTTCGCCATCTCGTCGACTTAACCAAATAATTAAGAGGTCTGTTAGTTGGAGAGTGTAGCTAATGCACACTATAGTGAGCGCCGGAAGTAACCACACACTGAAATTATTTTATCAGGTAATACCGGCATATGGAATTACCAACTTCCAAATTGATCAGATACTAAGAATAAAAAACAAAGAAAGGTTAATAGTTTCGTTAAAAAGAAAAGATAAGAAAAAAAGGAAAACTGTCGACAATGCCAATTATAAACAACTTCAAAACAAACACCAACGGATGACAAAGTATAAGTTAATATTTTAGGGAAATATTAGAAAAAGAACTGGCGCTAGTTTCGTTATTACTGTTTAGGAGCACTGTCTATCCAAACTTTCGTGTGCAGTTAAAAGCCACTGTGCATCCTTGCAATCTCAGAGACATTCTTCATTAGATCCTTCGTTACATCACTGTATTATGGCAATACTACAAAACCGTCGTCTTACCAAAAAAATAGAAAAAAGAAAATTTTGAAAAATAATAATAAAATTGAGTAAGATCTACAGAGTAACTTTTCACTTTCAATTTTTTTAACAAATGACAAAGTAAGGTCTAAAGGGAATAATTTTTCAATGTCTTTTTAATATCTAATTTATCCCTCACTTCTCCAACATCAAAATAAATTACTGAAGCGTCAGATCTGAATGTAGGAATAATCAGTTGGTATGGTACTGAAGGAAGCAGTTACAGCTAAGAGGCTACTGCCTCCCAGGCTTCACTGTGAACCTGTGGAGAACATCCGCCTAAGAACCCCTAACTCTTCTGTAGCATTTCAGCGAGCGAGAGAACTCCATCTTGTTTCTTGAAGGGTCACAACCTCTCCCTTACTTTCGTTTCTACTATAATTTATGTTAACACAGTAGCACACTTCACAAGCAAACGTCACATCGGGGATATCGCGTACGTTGCAATCTGACAAGGTAAGTCACCTTACCACACTTTCGGCCGCAGCGGATTAGCCGCGCGTGCTGGAGCGCCGTGTTGCTGTGCGCGCGGCCGTCCGCCGTCGGGGGTTGGAATCCCCACTCGGGCATGGATGTTTATGCCGTCTTTAGTATAAGCTAGTTCATAAGTAGATTGTAAGTTTAGGGACTGGAGACCCCGTAGTTACGTCCCTTAAGCTTTACAAACATTTGAACATTTAGACTTTCGGCCATGCAGTCTAACCCACACAATCTACATTGCCTCCTTTCTTGGCTGGAGACATCATTTGTGTACTTTTTTTTTATATACTAGCCGAAGCAGCCTTGGAGCTGCTATTAGTGATTTGAGGGTCAGCAGTGAAAGTGAATTTACCAATGATTCACTAGCACGACCAATTGCATCGTCACAACAGTCAACTTCTACAGGCCAATCGATAATCTAGAGCTTACCCTAGCAAAATATTAAATGTCACCAATATAAAATAAAAAAGAAACAGTAATATATCAGCGATAACGACGGTTATAACTGGTAATATCGACTAGGGCAATACATGGCCAAAAGCACCCGCTTAGCCGGCCGCGGTGGCCGAGGGGACTGAGGCGCTTCAGTCACGGTCTACACGGCCACTACGGTCGGGGTTTCGAATCCCCCCTCGGGTATGGATATTTGTGCCGTCCTAGTTCGTAAGTAGTTCATAAGTAGTTTGTAAGTTTAGGGACTGATGACCACGTAGTCATGTCCCATAAGCTGTACAAACATTTGAACATTTGCACCCACTTATGAGGCCCTGTCGGACAGCCACACATCACGTCCTTAACGTCTCAGTATTACATTCCCGGCTCCCGCCGTTAAACGTTTAACCTTGGCAATTACTCCGTTACGAACAGTGAAGTCTCAATGTTATGACCACCGCCGACCGACTACCACCTAAACGAGAAAAGGGCATACCAAGTGACACATGCCGAGTGATGGGTGCACTGATGTAGACACACGAAGGAAGGAAGGAAGGAAGGATAAATTGGAGTTCAACGTCCCGTTCATAGCGAGGTTATTAAAATGTTGAAATGTCTGTAAATCTATCGGACCAAACTTCCTGGTCATCAGTCTGTTAACTTACAAACTACTTAAACCTAGGTAAACTAACCTAAGGACAAACACACACACCCATGCCCCAGGGAGGACTCGAACCTCCACGGCGAGAAACCGCGCGCTCCGCAGCGAGCGCCTTAGACCGCCCGGCTACTCCACCACGGCGCGAAGTTATTTACAGACGGAGCACACGTTCCGATAATTTTTGTCAAGGATGAGGAAGGAAGTCGGCAGTGCCCTATGAAAGGAACCATTTTGGAATTTGCCCGGAGTGACGAAGGAAAATCACGCGAAACCTACATCTAGATGGGCGTAGGAGGGTTTGAACTGCCGTCCTCCCGAATGCGAGTCCAGTGCGTTACCACTGCGCCACCTCGCTCGGTAAGTAGATCTGCAGAGTTAGCACAATTCATATCGTAGAGTGATACAGCAAAAATACGATAAAAACGGCTCCACTAAACACTCGTCCACAAACGAGCCGTTTGCGACATTTCAGACAACGTGCAGCTCGAACCGCCACTGGCTTCAATATGTCATATTGTGTATTGTCGTTGTTACAACAAATCTGCTACTAATTTAAGATGACACAGGGCCAACATTGTCCAAAATAAATAGGTCGACTGGGCCCTACACTTTTGACTCTGCGATCACCTGACCTCAACTCTCAGTGTTGGAGATCGTCTCATGAAGTGGTTACAGTCCGTAAATACAACTAAATAACTGGAGCAGCGAATACAATACAGACAAAATTTATGAGACGAGATGGTGTTGCTTGAAATAATTCGTAACTCACTGCAGATACGACTCAAGTATTGCATCCAGATACGAGGGCGACATGTGAAACGCTTGCGTTATATGACAGGTACGAGTGTAACCCGCAGAAGCAGTCTTGTTAGAGTACGCTAAATATATTCAAATGTTTGTTAAGCTTATGGGACTTAACTACGGCCTCATCAGTCCCTAAACTTACAAACTACTTATCAACTACCTTATACTAAGGACGGCACAAATATCCATGCCCGAGGGGGGATTCGAACCCCCGACCGTAGTGGCCGTGTGGACGCTAAATATATTGGTACTAAAATGTTCAAATGTTTGTAGAGTCTATGGGACTTAACTACGGGGTCATCAGTCCCTAAACTTACAAACTACTTACAACTACACAACGGCACAAATATCCATGCCCGAGGGGGGATTCGAACCCCCGACCGTAGTTGCCGTGCAGACCGTGACTGGAGCGCCTCAGTCCCCTCGGCCACCGCGGCCGGCTATATTGGTACTAACTAAGGAAGTATTTCATCCTGGAGTCAGTGGTGGCTTGTAACATCACTTTCTCTATACAATAGCCCGTTGCGTCGCCATGGCAACTGGCACGTTTATTTGCTTGTATTAATCTATTTTTGTGTCAGTTTTCCCTATTAATCGTCATGCATCCTTTGTAAGTTGAATGATATGCACTCTGGGCGTATTTCGTTCACTGCCGCATTCACTACAATTTCTAGAAAGAATTATCGTCAGCTTCCGTTCCACAATAGTCATCATATCAGAAAAGATAAAAGCTACGGCCTGTTCGTGCACATCAGTGGTGAAAGTGTCCTGCGCTTAGCCTAATGACGCTACTGTGGACAAACGACAGGAAGTAGCGTATCGCTTATGTCTGAGACACACGTCGACAACAGCTCGTCAAGGCGAAACGGCAGGCAACGGTGGAACGGTTCATCGTCTAAACACACGGCGGGTCATCAGGCCGGACTGCCCGGCAATAACAGCTGGGTGAGCGCCGCGGCGGGTAGCAGAGGACACCGTAACCGCAGAATCGAAAGTGGCCTGCCGCCTCCGGTGAGTCACGTGCTTTGCTTCATCGATCAGAAGGACATCGGCGCATACAGCAAAAAACTGAAGAAACGCTTTATAAGCATTGCAGAAATAACTCCTGTCGATACAGGCTAGGGTTACCAGACGTCCTCTTTTACCCGGACATATCGTCTTTTTTGGTCTCTAAAAGTGGTCCGGCCGGGTTTTTAACAAAATGGGGAAATGTCCTCTTTTTTTCCGTTGTGCAACTGATTCATCTTGAAAGTGCGTAAATACAACTCACTGAACTGTCAGAATCACTAACTCAAGAGAATTTAACCTGTCTTGAAACAATGTTTTTAATTTTCTCGTTGCTGTGCCGTCGCTGCTCTGAGTTCAAGCTATTTCGGAAGTATTGAAATAATTGGCGTCGCAATTGTCGCGGAATACGAGCTTCGAGGCGGCCAATTAAAACCATACGTCTGCAACAATGCAAGACAGTGCAATACACACAGTACAATATGAAACTCTCCCCCCCTTTCTCTGGTCGAAGTGTTGTGCGACACCCAAAAATAAGACGTTCAGTCAGTCGAGCTGGGACTCGGCAGTTCTGTGTGTTGTCTGTCAAGGACACTTATGACATTAAAATCAAAAGCTAGTGCAATGGTAGTTATACGTAAGTGGAAACCTTGCTCAAAGCTTCATACAAATAAAGTCACATGCCACAGTCACCATTATTCTGTTTAAGACGAAAGTGACGTAACTACATAAACAGTGTTTTGAAAAAATCGAGTTAAAGCTTTTGTCCAAAAAACTGAGTGGCTTTAAATAATTAATTGCGAGCCTTTGTACGGCAAATAAAAAGTTTATTTTATTCATTACTTTCTTCACCTGGGCCTTACATATTCCATTCACTCACTAGAATCTAGATGTTTATCATGTATATAGTCACATCGGTCTGATCCGAAATGGGAGCATAGCTATATCAAGAAACGCTTAAATAATTTTTACAGTAACTTCATTCGTTATCAGGTAAGGGTGATATGCAAGGTATAAGTATGGAAAAAATGTTCAGCACTTAAGACGATAATTACAAGTGGTGAAGTGATGAAATATTATGGCTTCACTGCTATGTAGTCATGTAACTCGTTCTACTGGTCTCAACATTTCATGTTTCTTTAATTTATAAGAAGATGAACAAATTTCGTAAAATGCGTAAGATGTATTACAAACACGACTCTGATAATAAAGTAGAGACATCACTAAAACTTGAGTTGTCAATACGAGAGAGAGAGACAGAGAAGTTTCTTTTATGACTCTAGAAATGTCCTCTTTTCTGAAGACGGACATCTGGTAACCCTAATACAGGCAGTATTTAATCTGGGTAATGCATTTTTTGCGATGTCCACGATCATTAATTGATCTGGAATGCGTTTTACGAAAATCTGATTTAAACCCATACCCAGAATTTTCGTTCACAAATAAATCCTAACTGTTGACTTACGAAAGGCAGGGCATTTCACAAAGATATTATGCCTTGAGACTGGCCGAACAGTGTCCAGAAATTGTTGTTCAAACACGATAAAAATTTTAAAATACAGATCTTGACCCAACTGCATGTCTGTGAAACAAACTTATCAATCCCCTCCCTACCCTCGACCACCTTTCAAACAGGTGCAAAAACATCACTGCAGATAACAAAATGCAATTGCTGATTATGTAACGAAACTATTAGAAAATTAGCTCCCTGTGGATACATTATGTCGCACTGAAATAATTTGCTGGGACAATTCTAAGCGAGGTATTCATTGCACACAAAGTCTACGTGTAGCATCTAGTTTTCCAGCGACCTCGAACTGCAAACAGTAAACTTGAAAATAAATAAACAAAGGTAGGACACTGCAATTTTATGTGTGCCGTTGCAGTTACATTCAGGGCATTTAGAATGCTTGTTTGAAGGACACTGAAGATGATCACTATGTGATTGAAATCGATCTGTTGTTTTAAATAAAATATTAACGGCCAATGCTGCTCAATACATCTGGTGTGTTCAAAGGTAATAACAGTAGCGTCGAGATAAATTAATCATAAAGCGTCTTGTGAATAATTCGTTGTAATATGAAAATAACAACAATTATTAATATAATTCTAAAAACAGACAGCCTCCGCTACTCATAAGCATCTCAGTCTTACACAAAGCCGTTCAGTACACGACCATGAACATATTCGACCATATTCCATCCCAATTAAATGTGCCGACAGATGAATTGATGCTTTCAAACTAAACTACTTGACAACTGCTGCTATTTCATAAATGAGTTTCTGAGCGGATAGCACGTTGGTGGGTTATGAGCACATTATTTAAAAGTTTTGCAGCGCCCATCAAACAAACCGTTGTCTGGTATTCTGAACTCCACATTTGATGAATATATCTTCAGATTCATTCACAAACAAAACCAAATACATCACTTGTTTCGTATTCAAACAAAATTTTTAAAAAAAATACTTTTCTTGAGGTAAGCCCATCGTGGAACAACCACATTCAATAGAGTTGCAGGACCCCTTGAATGAATGGAAGCCTACACTCTACGTGGAATGCTGTCCACGTGTTGATTTAACAACTGCTGATCAGTTGACTCCCATTCTTCATTAATCATTCTGCACAACTTCCTTCCGTACATTTCGTTAAACTTACCACATGCACGTTCAATTTGATTCATTTAAGGGAAACGCGTAGACCAACCCCATCGTGCAATACTGGTAACATTTAATGTATACACGTTGTTTTTAATGTCTTCAAGGCAAGTTAGCAATTTTTTATTGGTATCACCGCTTTCAAAGATATACATCGCCATCTACCGTTTCACACTATTTCATGCCTCACGTAAAAAATTTAGAAACCTTGTAGACACGAAGACACTCTCGTCATAATATAAAACTGATAAAAATATCAGGTCATAAAATTTTTCCATCTACATGGTATACCATTTTCACTGGACTACAGTCAAAAATCGAAGTTAACTGACTTACCCACGAACAGTATGAAAGATTGTGGACAGACAACGTAAAACAACCACGGCAAAAGCGACTGAAAAACTTCAACATTCATTTGAATACTACTGTTTTGATTAAAAGGAAAAAGAAAAAGGGAGAACAGTTCGGCTCGAGATAAAAATATACGAGAGAGCTGAAATTGCTAAACTCTTAATAGCGGAAGTCAAACGAAGCTGCGAATGAAGTAGTGCCATAAAACCTGGACGCTTGGCGATTATAAGTATGTGGTTACTCCGATGTGTCATCGTTTATGTATAGAAAATCCCCAAAGAAGCTTACGATACGGCATACCCGTGTACTACAATCAAGCGTGGGGAACGTTCAGTCATGACCTGGGGCTGTGTATCGTGCTATACAACTATCATTACCTTTCAATGGTCATAACTATGAACAAATATTTCAGTATCATCCACAACCAACAGCTTACCACACACACACACACACACACACACACACACACACACACACACACACACACACACACAATTATTATCTCCCCTCGACAACAACGTCGCCATGTCTCAACATACTGAACCATTAAGGCAAGTTTTAGAGCCGAAAACGAGGATCAGATTTAATGGCAGAACGAGTTACGCCAGTGGGATACTATACAGAAACTTTATGAATCTGTTCAAGAAGTTGCAGTTGTTCTCAAAGCCAATGGTGGGCCCACTCCTTACTGTGCTTCAAATGCTGGCCCTCTATATTTCCTCACTACTGTTCCTTGGAAGGAACGTCGCCTTTCCTCCAGAAATTTTGAGTTACAGAACAATCGCGTGTGAATCGTACTTACCAGTAACAAATCAATCAACTCGTCTTCCTTTCAAACCTCTGGGGATAGCTAATACTTTTGCAATACTCAAAAATTGGCGTCAAATAAGAAGGCACTTCCGTGCATAGAGGCGGAGCAACGGCCAACAGTTGAGCCTGCGGGAGAAATATTGAGTAACTCACGGCCAGCCACGCGCCTAGAGAATGAGTATTACTGGTTGCCAGTGCGGTAATAGAGGGGCACGCGCAGAACGGCTGAGAACTGGGCCGCCTTCGTACGTGACGCCGACTATAGTCGCACTAGTGTTCTACACGCCGTCTCCTTTACAGATGAACATCTTTCCACGTGGGAATGGCTACGTGACCTGAGGCGCAGTGCCACGCATTGCTCGGCCGCTCCCCATCATAGGTTCGAGCCCGTCCTCGGGCGTGTGTGTGTGTGTGTGTGTGTGTGTGTGTGTGTGTGTGTGTGTGTGTGTGCGCGCGCGCGCGCGCGCGCGCGCCTTGTCGTCCTTGGCAGTAGTCTGTAAGTGTAGGGACCGATGACCTGAGCAGATTGGTCCCTCAGGTTTACAAACATATTCCCAAAATACCGATGTTGACTATTCGTCTTCCTCACATCTGTCCTTACATGGTCATTCAATTTCATATAATTCGTCTTGATATTTTATCGAAGCGGGTGTGTCAAGCAGCACACTGCTAACACTGTATTCCTACTTATCTGCATTAGCTTATATTGTTTTACATTTAAAGCTAACAGCAATTTTATATCTACATCCACATACTCCACAATCCACCCAAAGGTGCGTGGTGGAGGTATCCAGTACCACTACTAGTTACTTGCTTTCCTGTTTCACTCCCTTAATCTCTCTGATTACCTTTGTGCTCTTTATTGGCTGACATAAAATCGTTCAGCAGTCCAGAAACAAACCTAGTCGCACGCCTCTTAATTGCTTCTACGTCTGTCTTTAAGCGTTCTATATGCGGTATCCTTTACAGACGAATCACATCTTCCAAAAATTCTCCAAATAAAGCGAAGTCGACCATTTGCCTTCCCCACGACTGTCCTTATACGCTCGTTCCACTTCATATCGCTGAACATTGTTACGCCTGGATATTTAACTGACACGACTGGAAAGCAGCACGCCACTAATGCTGTATTCGAACATTATGGAGTTGTTTATCTTGCTCATCTGCATCACCTTACATTTGTCTGCATTTAGCGCTAGTTGCCATTCCTCGCACCAACTTGAATTTGGTCCAAGTCATCCTGCATCCTACTATAGTCATTCAATGATTACACCCTGTTGTACACCACAGTATCATCAGCAAACAGACACAGATTGCAGCTCACTGTGTCAGATCATTTGTATAGATATAAAATACTAGCGGTCCTATCACATTTGCCTGAGGGCATTCCTGACGGTACCGTAGTCTCTGATGAACACTCACCATCGACGACAACGTACTGGCTTCTATTACTTAACCCTTAAATGCGCGGTGTTGCATATCTGCAACGTCGATTGTAATCAGGGGCGGATCCAGGGCGGCCTGCTGAGGGCGTGGGGGGGGGGGGGGCGGTGAAAGAATTTTTCATCGTTAGCTAAACTCTGGCACAGTAGAAAGACTCTAGTACCGGCTACCCCTTTTTACCCCACGCCCAATCAAACAAAAGTCTCACAGTTTTGAAGACTGAGTGCAGTGATAGCACGCTAGGTTCCCATTCTAAAAAATAAAAAATGATCTGTTGAGAGGCGGGGGCGAACGACCCTTTGTTCCTCCCCCCTCCCCTTGGATCCGCCTATGATTGTAATTAACACGTGTTTAACAGATGCAGTAGAGTTTGTGGAAAGTGTCTGTGGTGTTATTTGTGTCATGGTAGGCTCAGTATGAACTTCTGTTAACATGCAAACGAAAGCTTCCGCGGCCGTTGTCACTATCAATGAAATTCTTCCGGGTATGACGACGCGGTCTCATACCCGGAAGAATTTCATTGATAGTGATTGTGTTAACATATTTGTGATTGGAGAAAATGGCAGATATTGCAAATTTTGACGTTTGTTTTCCATATAAAGAGCCAGTTTTGGAAAAAGGAAAAAATCGCACCAATCAAGAGAGCTATGGAGAACGATAATAATAAAAAAAAAATGTGTTTACTATAAAACTTGAAAACTGTATTAAAAGTTTATGTATGTTCCCTATGGTTTTTTTTTTTTTTTTTTTTTTTTGGTAAAACTAGCAACTTAGGAAATTTTTTACTATTTTTCCCTTTGTTTGTACAACTTATAAAACACGAAAATAAACTGTTTTTTGAAATTAAAAAAATCTTGCATTTAAGGGTTAAGTAGTCTTCGAGCCACTCGTATTTGAGTACCAAGTAGACACCAATTAGAAATTTTTCCTATTTTACATCGACCTGCAGTCTACACATTCCTTTACACCAACACGTGAACAACAAATAGGACCAGATTCCTACTCACAGTATCCGTCAGCTCATTAATGCAGAAAAAAAAAACAAAAACAAAATGTGCCTCGGTTGCACAGTGGTAAAGTGCCAGACTACAAATCCAAAGGTCGCGGGTTCGATCCCCGCCAGGTCCTAGGATTTTTCTGTCACTTTCTACTTCTTTCACCTCTGGCAGTATTGCTCATGTGAAAAATACCGAGTAGCACCGTGGTTCGGAATCCACGTTAAACTGTAGGTCTCCCTATAACTGGCTGGATAAGTCAGTTCGAAGGTCGGAGGAAGGCAACGGCATACCACCTCCAAACAGGACCATGCTTATTAAAGCACTGTGGTGTTCAAACCAATCCTCGGGGGTGTTGATTGCTTGACCTTTTATTTTTTGTACACTACTGATTGCAAATGTCGGAAGACTGCGATATGGCGGAAACCGAGGTATGGGTTCTTTCGTAGGATGAAGAGAATGGTTCGCCGACCATGTCGTCGGATGCTGAAAATGCCTAAGACGTGGCTATAAAGCGATTCTCGTCGAGAAATACGAATGGTATAGGTGGCGACAGTTCGGCTACATACCCAAGCGAATTGCTGGAGATAGGCCAGTGCGAAAGTAGTGTTACGAACAAATTAGGCTTAGCTGTAGAATCGACAGAATGTGTCCGCTTGCGATTTGTTTGTGTCGGTGGAGTGGCATCCCTTGCGCCAGCAGCCACCGGCCAGGAAGACGGCGCCGGGGGCCACGACCTTGCGCCGCGCCGGCGAGTAACCGGAGCGAAAGGAGCCGCGCTACCTGCAGGCGGCACGAACAAAAAGACCGGCGGCTCGCACTCGTATCGTTCCGCGACTGCTCCGTTACTCTGTCCGCGGCGAAAGTGAACGTCCACGATGTTCTCAGAACGAGGTGAACGGGTACGCGCGTGCCAGGCAGACGGCGCATAACTCAGCATTTCAAAATAGCGTTACGGCCTCTAACACAATTGGCCAGTGTAGTTCGACGTTAACACCGAGCACGACTTGACAAGATACTTGTGTGAAAACATTTAACAGAGTCCAAAATTACACTTGTGCGGTGAGGTCGCAATATGGAAAGAAGAGCAGGGTTTAACTGTGCAAGCCTCTCCAACTCGGGTGCTTCAAATGTTCAAAATGGAAATGAGCGTATGGCTTTCTTGGCCGGGAGATCCAAATGTTCAAATATTTGTGAAGCTTAAGGGACTTAACTGCGGGGTCATCAGTCCCTAAACTTATGAACTAGCTTATACTAAAGCCGACACAAACACCCATGGCCGATGGCGGGATTCGAACCCCCGACGTGGAACGTCCTCGCGTATCGTAGCATAGCGCCTCAATGCGCTCGCTCGCTCCGCCGCGGCGAATTCTTGTTTATCAAAGGCTATATACTGGGTGTTACGAAAAGGTAAGGCCAAACCTTCAGGAAACATTCCTCACACACAAAGAAAGAAAATATGTCATGAGGACATTTGTCCGGAAACGTTTAATTTCCATGTTAGAGCTCATTTTAGTATTTCTCTTTAAATGTAAATTTCATTCCAACGTGATCAAATTGTAAATTTTCACAATCAACATGTGTGGCCTGACGAGAATCCGCACGCAATTGTACAATCACGTCATCAACACAGAATTTCTCTGAACGTTTGGGCAGGAATTGTTGGTGATGTCTTGATTGGGCCTCATGTTCTTTCACCTACGCTCACTGGGGCACGTTAACATGATAAAATACGAGATACTCTACCTGTGCTGTTAGAACATGTGCCTTTACAAGTACGACACAACATGTGGTTAATGCACGATGGAGCTCCTGCACATTTCAGTCGACGTGTTCGTACGCTTCTCAACAACAGATTCGGTGACCAATGGATTGGTAGAGGCGGACCAATTCCATGGTCTCCACGCTCTCCTGACCTCAACCCTCTTGACTTTCATTTATGGGGGCATTTGAAAGCTCTTGTTTATGCAACCCCGGTACCAAATGTTGAGACTTCGTGCTCGTATTGTGGACGGCTGTGATACAATACGCCATTCTCCAGGGCTGCATCAGAGCATCAGGGATTCCATGCGACGGAGGATGGATGAACGTATCCTCGCTAACGGAGGACATTTTGAACATTTCCTGTAACAAAGTGTTTGAAGTCATGCTGGTACGTTCTGTTGCTGTGTGTTTCCATTCCATGATTAATATGATTTGAAGAGAAGTAATAAAATGAGCTCTAACCTGGAAATTAAGCGTTTCATGACATGTCCACATAACATATTTTCTTTCTTTGTGTGTGAGGAATGTTTCCTGAATGTTTGGCCGTACAGTTTTGTAACACCCTGTATAAAGGAATTTAAATCACTGCTGTAGACTAATGGTAATAGTGGTCTGTCGAAATTGAATTGTACTGTAGTTCTGTCGGCTCGATTTGGATACTTGATGGGGCATCCTCTGTGTGCACAGAAAGAGGCATCATAAAAACTTTTGAGTGCAGTTTTATTTTATTTCTTCAAACCTATCTAACAAATTTTTATGTAATTACTGTGTACTCCCGGTTGTGGCCATAAGTACAATATAAAAAAGGTATATTTTTGGTTTTCTTCAGACCGTGGCAATAGTGCTTTTATTTAGTACTAATTTCTCTTCTGTCTGTTCCTTCAATCCCCTCGAGTGTTATGGATTGTTTATTTTCGCAGTGACAGCGGTTTTATATTTACGGTAGAGTGTTATACACTAGCTTAAACCCGCGGCTCCGCTCGCGTGTTGGTTATGATAGATAACCTATCTTTCAGTGGTGTGCTATGAGACTGGTTTTGAAGGATGAATGAAATACCTTATTTAGAAACAAACATTTTTAATCAACATTCAAATAAAAAAATAAAATCATCTGAAGTGCTTAATGATTTACAATAAATACATTCATTATTCCTTATAGCCTGTGTTGCAATATCTAAACACGTGTGGTGAGAGTAATCTCCAAATTCATTTTAATTTCATTTGAGGGCATTCTAGTAAACTACGTTATTTGTAGTATTGTTTGGAGCGTAAATGTAGAGATTTTTTGGGTTGCCCACCCTTGAGCAAGCGACGTATAATTAACCATGTGAAAAACATGAGGGTTGTAAATGGATTCCTGCGGCGTTTAATGACTGTAATAATATCACAGATCGATCACTTGATGTAATGCGCAAAACGTCAAATAGATTTTTTTAAAGAGATGTATTAAAAGAAATTTCTTTTTTATTGCTTCATTTATTTATTCTTATATTTCCTTATTCGTATGCTTATCCTTACAGAGAAAGAGCTGAAGATATTGTAGCACGCGTAGACCAAAGATATGGTCTGTGGCATCACGTTTCGCTGTATGTAAACTTCATGCTATAGAGTCGCAAACGTCATCGCTGGCCTTCAGTCCGAATTTTTTATAATTTGACGAGTTTCAACCACCATATCTTCCACCCTCTTATAGCTATCGGCATGGAACTGCTGTACACACGCACGCAGAATTTTATATACACCGATAACTTGCCATCCAAATATATTGCAATCTTTCATCATTATCAACCCTCAAGGAACAATGCAACGAATAAAGCAATTTTTGAAGAGTAAATATAATTTTCAAAGAGTAATTATTGTTCGGCATTTCGCGTTATATTCTTCAAGTTACTGAATATCTATCAGATCGCTATAAAACCGTGCCTAAAACCTTCCTTAGGTATAAATTAGTAACTGTACAAATATATAAGTCTCTGCGTCTTGTCGTTCGGACGTGATAAGCGTAGCTACACCGAACAGACATTCACATTAATATGTATATATAAATAGCTTTCCGATCGCCATAAAACCGTGCCTAAAGCCTTCCCCGGGTAGACATTAGTAACTGTACAAATTTTTAGCTCTTTGTGTCTTGTGGTTCATACGTGATAAACGTACACCGAACATACATTCACATTTATAGATATAGATTGTGGTTTCCAATTAGGCTTAAAAAATCTTCCTATTAAGCATTAAAAATGTTACACATATATCCGAACCTTTTGTGCTCATGCTAAACTTTATCAAGATAGATTAATAGTGTTCTATTTGATATGGTTCAGAACGGATATTCAGCGCATCCAAGAAGACGCGAGAGCGAGCGTTCTCTCTGTCACTACGTTTACATGCAACATCTTCCGGAAGACGAAAACCGATTTTCGTAAACCGTTTTTCGCTGTCGTGTTTACATGTCATAGCCTGAATCGGATTTCCTAGCTCACTTAACATGGCGGCTGGAAAACAGCTGATTCAGTTCCTTATTTAGTCTGCACAGTCGCCATTTTTCTTTATTTAAATACACAGATTTATGTTCGCTCTAATATTTATACTTTTATTTCACATTGAAAAATATCACTCTTTCCACATGTGCCGAAAATTCGTAACAAGAAAACACAATCTGACAAGCCAAGAACGCTTCAAGAACGGTTGCGTTTACATGGGCACAAAAATCGATTGTGGAACTGGAAAACCGCTTTAGAGAAGCGGATTTGCAGAATCGATTTTGGAGTGTTTACATGACCAACCAAAAGCGGAATTGGGAACTCGGTTTACGAAATCCGGTTTTGGGAGCCCATGTAAACGGGGTGTGTCACACACGTGCTGCGACACGGCGAGGAAAGAGTGGTGGTATCAGTGCATTCAATTAGGATGGTACCTGTTGTGGAACTTTTCACGATACAGTCCTTCGACTTTCCGAAGGAATCTACGTTCTCTGTAAACGGGTAATGCGACATTTCAGACAATCAATCATGAACTGTACGCATCACAAACGATGTGTATTGCTTTCCAATGTAGCGACAGCACAGTCGATGAAAGACACAGCTTTTGTTATAAAAATAATCTCAAACAAGTACCTCTGCTTCGTTCGGCCGTACCGGACCATCAATTCTTTGTGCCTAATAACTTAAGTTTATAGCTTTCACAGGAAAAATAGTTTTCGACCTCGAAAGTTTGGAAAAGGTGCTATTTTATTTTCTTAATGTGTTTTTATGTCCGACCTGTTGTTAAACCTGTTGTCCCTGGTTAACAGCACTATGTACCTTTCACAAACCGATTCCTGTATGAATTATGAAGCAACGTATTTAAATATCCTACAGCTATTAACGTCCTTCAACAAACCAAAAGAGTTGTACGTGTTGCTAACGTGAAAGATTTCCGAACTACTGAAACTATCGCAGCGATTTATCCAACAAGAAATAGTACGGAAAAGGGCGAATGAAGGCTAGCTGATGTATAATTTATTAACAGCATTTGAGAAGCCTTGAAATGATGAATGTACTTGTGTAACATTCTTCATATATTAAGGTTTGTAGGAAAAAGTTTTTCGTAAGAATTCTCACTATTAAGACCCAGACATCGGCGAAGCTACAGTTTGATCTCTTTACCTACGGTTTAAGCGAGCAGGCGAAACTGCATTTTTAGCAGTATTAATATTTAGCACATTAACGACTTTTTTCAAAATTTTCACAGTAAACAATAATTGTTAAATAGTAGTCTCTCTCTCTCTCTCTCTCTCTCTCTCTCTCTCTCTCTCTCTCTCTCTCTCTCTCTCTCCACCCAACGAAGTGTGCACTGTTTTAAAAGAAATCTTAGCTTTAACGTCTTATTAGGAAGGAAATTTTTGATCAATGACGATATATGAATGAGTGCACTAACACTTTACCGAAAATATTGTATTGATATTTTTAAAACTTTCCAATTCATTTCCCACACTATTCGTACATAGCTGCTCAGTTCCATCCATTAACCAGTTAACATATATTTTCACAATTTATTTTTCAGCTTCATTTTCCATACTTTGTAAGCAACAATTTCTTTGCAAGTACAATGCATGAAGAAGGGGGGCGTGGGTGGTTTATTATATTTTTATTTTTAGTTTTTAATTAACTGATTAATTTGGAACCTACCACTCGTATCACAAAATGTTCGAATATCATGCTTGGATTTGCGATTCCTATTTTCTCCAACGTTTCATCTACTGGCGAATTATCAATGTTCTAATAAGAGCACTGGTACGCTTTTCACTTACGAATGTAATGCGGTAACACTTTTCCGCTCCTGGAGACATGGCGAGAAGACTGACGAACCCAGACTGCTAAAGGTTCACCACAAAAATGTCGTTGGAAAGGAAATGCCTTTACAGTGTAATCCCTGAAAGGTGCTCTGAAACAAGTAGGAACAAAAATGTTTCCCCGAAGTGAGGCGCAATGCCCCTTCGCACTCCAGCAGAGGTGACTAAAAGAATTCGTTGTGTTTAAAACGGCCAACCAATTACCGCGAAAGACGTCTTAATTTCTCACGGCCAGATCCCGCTGGGTACAGCGAAAGCGAAACGGTGTAACACGGCCAGTTACCTGATACGGATTCCCTCTTCAAGAATCCTAATAAGCGGCGGCTCGCTTCTTCCTCACGCATACTAATGATCCTTGTCACTTGCCACATGGAATGAGTAGCAATCTGGTTTCGGTAACTAATACCATCAGGCACTGAAAGCTTTTACACTGCGAAATTACGGTAATCTGAAACTGTCGCATGCCGCAGAGACAGGGAAGACAAACGGAGGATATTGACCGGCGTTAACGGTGAAACTCTGCACTCCTGACACCTAGCGCAAACGAGGCAAACGGCAAATCCAGTTTCAGCTGACTTCCGCAATGTAAAACAGGCAGTGAAAAACTTTACTATTCGGCTCAGTGCGCCGCTACAGTGAAGGGCCTGTTATCCGAGGTTTGAAAGGAATTTTACGGATTAACGTCCCGCTGTAAAGGCTCGTGTCTGTAATGTAGTGACCTCGAGTTCTTCCATACAAGAATTCAAACGTCTGCTGCGGTTATAAAAAGTTCAAATGTTTGTAAATCTATCGGACCAAACTGCGTGGTCATCAGTCCGTAACTTACAAACTACTTAAACCTAAGTAAACTAACCTACGGACAAACACACACAACCATGCCCCAGGGAGGACTCGAACCTCCACGGCGAGTAACCGCGCGCTCCGCAGCGAGGTGCTTTAGACCGCTCGGCTACTCCATGCGGTTATCAGTCCCTAGGCTTACAAACTAGTTAACTTAATCTTACTTATTCCAAGGAATACACACACACACACACACACACACACACACACACACACACACACACACACATTAACAGACAGCCAGCCGAGGGAGGACTCGAACCTCCGACAGCGAGAAACCGCGCGCTGCGCAGCAAGGCGCCTTAGAAGGCTCGGCAATTCCGCCGCAGCTCCTCCATACAGTTTCAACCTGTTCCCATTGCTTGAAATTATTTATGTGTGTTTTAACAAACACCACTGCTCTCAGACTCGAAGAATAAGGATTTTCCAGCAAGCCCAGTTTACAAGAGCGACTGTCTGGTGGAAATGACTGCTCGAAGTGCGTGCGTCTTTCGTGACTGCGTGTGAAACCGCGGCCAACCCCATGACGTCAATGATCTGTAGATAGTGCCGAGTGATGATTTCTAAATTTCAGAGTGTGCTGTGCATGCACAGAAAAAAAGGAACTGTGGTGGCGTCAGCTAATGATGCGAGTTAACCTATTCTGCCCGAGATCACTCCAATTACAGAAATGCTTTCGCAACTTGTTAAACTTCATTCTGTTGTTTGCTTCGTTTCCTCTTTACGCTGAAAAAGGTTCCACCAAAGCCTACCACTTTTTTCCTCCTACAGAAAATAAACATCTGTAGACAGAGAGGTATTTACGTTTTACAGAGCAAAGGGCTACACTATGCATATATATGTAAATAGATAAACGTGTTTTAAATAAAATTACTTCAACAATGAAAGAGTCATAATTATTAGACGACAAAAGTAATTTTTTTACTTTATTTGACCTCAAACAAGAAAATAAGACATGAAAAATAAAAATGCGTTATATATACTGCATTTTTTATGCTTTTGCAAGAATAAATTTTCTACAGTAAATGTGGTCTTCAGTCCGCTAACTAATTTCAAACAGCTCTCCACGCTACCCTGCCCTATGCAAGATTCTTCGTCTGCGATTAAGAACGGCAACCTACATCCTTTTGAACCTGTTTCCTGTGTCCGTCCCTCTGTCTCCCTCTATATAACCCCACAAATTTATTTCTAATGCTAAGTTAACGAATCCTTGAATTATCAAAATGTGTCCCACCAACCTATCCCTTCTTTTAGGATACGCCAGACACTCCTTTTCTCCCCCAATTCTGTTGAGCTTATTTTCATTAGTTACGCGATCTATCCATCCAATCTTCTTCATTTCTCTGTAGCGCCTCATTTCAAAATTTGTACCATCTTTTTGTCTCAACTCCTTATCGTCAACATTTCACTACCATACAATGGTACACTCCAGACAAATTCTTGTAGAAAGGACTTCCTAACATTTAAATTCATATTGGATGTCAAAAAATTTCGCTTCTTCAGAAACTATTTTCTACCCACAGCCATTCAACATTTTATATTTTTTACTTGCGCCATCAGAAGTTATTTTGCTACCCAGATAACAAATCTCATCTATTTTGTTTCATGACATAATTCCTTTAGCTTCGCCTGATTTTCTGACATTCCAATACCTTTGTTTTACTTTTGTTAATGTAAATATTATACCGTCCTTTCACGATACTGTCCATTCCGTTGGTGTGTCTGACAGAATTACTATGTCATCGGCAAACCGCAAAGTTTTTATTTCTTCTCCCTGAAATTTAATTCCATCTCCAAACTTCTCCTTGCATTCCTTGACAGCTTGCTCAACTTACAGATTGAACAACACGGGGGAAAACCTACAACCCTGTGTTACTCCCCAACCACTGCGTCCCTTTTACGCCAGTCGACTCTTATAACAGATGTCTGCTTTTCGTACAAGTTGTAAATAACCGTCCGTTCCCTATGTTTTACTTCTGCTATCTTAAAATAAACGTATATTTTTATGTTTGGACGATATTCTTCCAAGTTTTCAGTTCTCAATAGTGTAGAGAACACCATATGACATTTGACAGAAACATAACTACGAGGGTTGGAACTTAAATAGAGGCAATTATTTATTCACAGCCGATACAAAAGCGTTAGGTGTTCCCACCTGTTACTGTCCTTCAAAGTAGCCACCAGCGTTCCGCAGAACACGTTGCCAGCGATGTGGAAGGTGTAATATACCCTTAGCAGAGCCTGACTGTTGGTGCGAATGGAGCGGTCTTATCCCTGTCGAATCTCTGGAGCAGTTCTGAAGCCAATTCCACGAAGTGGTTTCTTCATCTTCAGAAAGAGATCAAAGTCACGAGGACAAGTCTGGGGTGTCTGGTGGATGGTACAGTGTTTCCCAGTTCCATCGACCGAACAGAACAGACACAGGTTGCGCTGTATGTGCCAGCGCGTTGTCGCGCAAAACGATGGGTGGGTTGGGTGGAAAGTGTTGCCGATTCTTTCACAAAGCTGGTCGCATGTGATGCTCCAAAAACGACAGTAATACTGTGCAAAGACGATCTGCCGTGGAGGAATGTAATGCGTTAGGATATCATCATCACAGTCGAACACGAGAATCACCATAACTTTCACCATATTGGAGCGCTGACACCTTCCGACTTTCGCGGCGACCCACAATGACGCCATTCATTGGACTGGCGTTTCAGTTCTGGCTCGTACGATTTGACCCATGTCTCATCCAGTGTTACGATATTGCCTAAGAAAGCTTCTCCTTCGCGTTCATAGTGCTCCAAGTGCATATGAACAGCATCGTAACCCATCCGTTACTGCATTTCCGTCAATTCATGCGGAACCCATCGTAACGCAATTTTTCACATGCCCGAGCACATTCAATCTTGATCCAACTCCGCGTTGCGTTAGACCGCTCGCTCTCAAATGACTCTTTGCCTCGATTGTACGCTCACCGGTGACGTTGGACGGGCGAGTCCATTTGCTCGGAGGTAAGGTAGGTATGTCAACAACGTGTGCTACTAGGGAAAATAGTAGATTCCACTGCATAGTGTCTCCACAGTAGTGTTGCCACTATTTAAGTTCCGTCCTTTGTATGTATTTTTCTTTCCCATTAATAAACTATCATCATCGGTTGTTCCTACATGAAAAGTGCCCTCATATCACAGCTTCACATTGGTCCCTTACTTCGCTTCATTTATCTCGAATCTTTAATTCAGCACAAAGTTCCTAGTGATTGGAAAAAAGCGCAGGTGTCTCCCGTTTATGAGAAAGGTAAAAGAACTGACCCACAAAATTACAGGTCAATATCGTTGACATCAGTTTTCTGTAGAATTTTGGAGCATATTCTCAGATCGAATCTGGTAAGTGTCCTTGAGACGGAAAAGCTTCTTTCTATGAATCAGCATGGGTTTACGAAACATCGTGCATGTAAAACTCAGCTTGCCCTTTACTCAGATGACATCTTGCGAGCCATGTATGAAGGACAACAGGCAGACAGTGTTTTCTCGACTTCAAAAAGGCCTCTGACGCAGCGCCGCACTGCAGACTGCTAACGAAGATACGAGCTTATGGAATAGGTTCACAGATTTGTGACTGGCTGGGAGACTTCCTAAGTAATAGAACGCAGTACGTTATTCTTGACGGGGAGTGTTCATCGGGGACGAGTGTATCGTCAGGCGTACCCCAGGGGAGTGTGATAGGACCGCTATTATTTTCTATCTATATAAATGATCTGATGGACAGAGTAAGTTGTAATTTGCGGCTGTTTGCTGATGATGCTGTGGTGTATGGGAGGGTGTCTTCTGTAACTGATTGTAATAGCATACAGGATGACTTAGACAAAATTTCTAGTTGATGCGAAGAATGGCAGCTAGCTCTCAATGTAAGAAAATGTAAGGTGATGCGCATGAGTAGGAAAAACAATCCCATAATGTTAGAATACAGAATTAGTGGTGAGCTTCTTGATGCAGTCGCGTCGTTCAAATATATAGGCGTAACATTTCAGAGCGACATGAAATGGAACGAAAAAGTAAGGACAGTTGTAAGACGGTCAGACGACTTCGGTTTATTGGGAGAATTTTGGGAAGATGTACTTCATCTGTAAGACCGCGTATAGAACGCTTGTGCGACGACGTCTTTAGTATTGCTCAAGAGTCTGGGACCCGCAGCGGATCTACATCTACAAGCGATCCTCTGCAAATCACATTTAAGTGTCTGGCAGAGGGTTCATCGAACCACCTTTATACTGTTCATCTCCCATTCCATTCTCGAATAGCGCGCGGGAAGAAAGAACACCTGAATCTCTCTGTTCGAGCTCTGATTTCTCGTATTTTATTCTAATGGTCATTTCTATCTATGTAAGTGGGAGTCAACAATATATTTTCGCATTCGGAGGAGAATGTTGGCGATTGGAGTTTCGCAAGTAGCCCACGCCGCAGCGATAAGCGCCGTTGTTGTAATGATTACCATCCCAGATCCTGTATCATTTCCGTAACGCTGTCTCCCCTGTATCGTGACAATACGAAACGAGCTGCCCTTCTTTGGACTCTTTCGCTGTCCTCCGTCAAACCCACCTGATAAGGATCCCACACTGGGCTGCAATACTCCAAAAATGGACGGACAAGCGTAGTGCATGCAGTTTCTTTTGGAGTTCTGTTGCATGTTTTAAGGGGTCTGCCAATAAAACGCAGTCTCTGGTTCGCCTTTCCCACGATATTGTCTACGTGTTCTTTCCAATTTAAGTCTGAAGTAATAGTAATTCCTAGGTATTTTGTGGAGTTTACCGCCTTCACATTTTATTGATTTATCTTGTAAACAAAGTTTAACGGATTTCGTTTCGTACTCATGTGGATGACTTCACACTTCTCATTATTTAGAGTCAATTGCCAATTTTTACACCATACTGATACCTTATTCAGATCGTTCTGCAGTTGGTTTTGATCTTCAGATGATTTTACTAGATGGTAAATGACGGCGTCATCTCCAAACAACCTAAGAGAGCTACTTAGATTTTCCCCTAAATCGTTTATGCAAATGAGGAACAGCAGAGGACCAATAACACTACCCTGTGGAACGCCCGATATCACCTCTGTTTTAGTCGATGCCTTACCATCGATTACTACGAACTGTGTCCTCTCTGACAAGAAATCCCCTATCCAATCGCAAATTTGGGGCGATATACCATAATCACGCAATTTGATTAAAAGCCGTTTGCGAGGATCAGTTTAAAGGAAGACATGGAAGCAGTTCCGAGGCGAGCAGCTAGATTTGTTACTGGTAGGTTCGAGCAATGCGCGAGTGCCACGGAAATGCTCCGTCAACTCAATTGCGGATCGTTGGAGGAAAGACGTTCTTTTCGAGAAATTCTGTTGAGGAAATTTAGAGGGCCGGAATTTGAAGCTTAGTGTTGAACAATCTTCCTGCCGCCTACTTGCATTTCGCGTAATGATCACAAAGACAGGAGAAATTAGGGCTCGTAGGAGGCATACAGGCATTCATTTTTTCCTCGTTGTATTTGGGAGTGGAATACGAAGTGCCTAGTAGTGGTACAGTGTACTCTCCGGCACGCACTTTATGGTGGATTGCGGATGAAGGTATCGCAGGCGGGCAGCGAGAGCAGTGCCACAGCGGCCCACGCGGCACGGACGCCGCCAGCGCGCGGGCGACCTGCTCCGCTGAAGGCTGACCGCTAGCACAGACAGCGACGCCACGGCGGTGCCCCGGGATCGGCGCGTGGGTCTCTCCCACTACATACGGCAGAGAGAGGTCCGGTTCACGGTCAACTTCTGTGTCTTCTGCACACCAGCTCGCGGCCTACGACACACACCGGATTGTATATCACGCCAGCCTAGTTTAGCCACTGGAACACCATCGATGAAGGACAACATCGAGTGATTCCCAGCCACAATGAGGCTAGGCTAAACACTAACATTTTATTTCATAGAAACTCTCAATTCACCCTCACTGGAACAACTGGTCGCGAGTGACCAATTGATCAAAAGCTAGATAAATTTTGTAATTACAATTTTAAACATGCCCTTATATGCAGCAACTGGATATGAAATAATGTTGACAATTGCAGCCCCACAGGTTGCTTTAAAATAATTACAGAATTTATCTAGAATTCGACAACACTAAGGAAGTCGTCATCAGAATGTAAAATTATCACATGAGACTTTTACAGAAGCAATGCTCATGTTGTATAAAAGATAAAAACAATATGCTAGTCACTGGCTAGCAGCCTCAACAAATAAAAAATTTAAAGTAGTGGAAAGCTGCTAAGGGGCTGCCAATGTTACAGCAGATCAAGGCGGCATCAGAGAAAGAAGAGCATTAAGCTACTTCGTGTTTCCGTGACAAGGTGGCTCAGGAATATCCTGCGTACAGCAGGTATACCAAGCGAGCAGCAAGTAGAGTGCCCCCTAGCAGTTTGCCACTACTTTAATTTTCTTATTTGTTCAGACTGCTAGTCAGTAACTAGAATATTGTTTTTAATCTATTATACAAAATGAGCATTCCTTTACTTCTGTAGAAGTCTCATGTGCTAATTTTACTTTCTGATGATGACTTCCATAGTGTTGTCGAAATCTAGATAAATTTTGTAATTATTTTATAGAAACTTGTGGGGCTGCAATTGTCAACATTACTAAGATAGTTGCTACCAACAGGATTCATTCTGACACCGCTGCGATTGACGTTAATGCATCTTACAAGTACCAAAGGCAAAGCAAAAATTAGATCCACTTAAATTATAGTTGTAGCCGTTTGACATAAAAATTAAGAAATTTTAAACGAATATGCCAAAAATAGCCGCGGTGTAATTTCCGAGCGCTCTAACGCGCCTATCTGCAGACCGCGTGGTTGCTCCCCGGCGGAGGTTCGAGTCATCCCTCAGGTGCGCGTCTTTGAAGTTTTGCATAGTACACGCAAGTACCAATATTAAAACAGTTTCCGTATACGTCGGTGTTGCTCAGGTGTTAGCGTTCTGGCTTCACAACCATAGTGTATGTGGTTCGAATCCCACTGTGACAAGTAGGTATTTTTTTTTCTTTTTTCTTTTCACGTGTTGTGTCATATTTTGTTTGTGTGTATGTAGACGAGCTGAAAACCTTGTCGTCCTGCGATAAGATGGTTGAGCAGGTTAACTGCTTGGAAAGCCATTATTAGCCATAGAGTTGGCTTTCCAAAAAAACAGTGTCGTAGCAAAAAATTGTAATTTATGTTTTTTTTTTATTGAAACCACCATTATTAACAACCTTCTATAAAATATAGAACATTACGAATAAACAAAAATACGTGCACTTTGTCGTAAAAATTACAATTAGATTTTAAAATTCCATAAGTATTCGAACACAACTAAAACAAAAAATCTGTCACGACAGAATTCGAACCACCGATCCTAGGTTTGAAAGGCTAGAACGCAAACACCTGAGCTACACCGATAGATACAGCATTTCTTTCAATGACTGGTACTTAGATGTACTTGCGTAACTTCAAAATCGATTTTCTCGAGAATTCTTGACAGTTGCGTCGAATGGGTTTGGCTGATTGTTATTTGAGTTCTGAAGTTCACGTACCATAAATATCAAAAAATTATAAAATCCGATAGTCATGTGGTCTCCTTGTTAATGCGATGTAACCAACGCCATTCATCGTGATTTTTCATACGACTGGTTGCATAATAAATATTAGGTATCCATTAAAAAAAGATAAGTTAGTTGAAAATATTTATTTATGTTTTAGACTGCCACAAAGTGCTTACTTCCACAAGGCCCTGCCGTATTTTTTCTATGTCCGTGATAGTTCAATATCTATTGTTACAGACATATTTTCAGTGAAAAGTGTAAGTCGGCACTCGCATTAATCAGATTCATACTGCAGTAAATGCAATGGCATGTTTATATGGTCTCGGCGTAAGTTGACAAGGTAAGTAAATCGGTTATTTCTGTGGAAAGACCGAGCGATGTGGCGCAGTGGTAACACACTGGACTCGTATTCGGAAGGACGGTGGTTCAAATCCACCTCCGGCCATCCAGATTTAGGTTTTCCGTGATTTCCCTAAATCATTCCAGGCAAATGCCTGAATGGTTCCTTTGAAAGGGCATGGCCGATTTCCTTCCATATCCTTACCCAAACACTCCGAGCGTAAGCTGCGTCTCTAATGACCACGCTGTCGACGGGACGTTAAACACTAATCTTCCTTCCTTCTGTGAAAAGCGTATACCATACGTCTGACTCAGAATCGGCTCATTGTTTGAACACAGAACGGCCTGTAGATGAATTACCGAAAGCGGTTCCCAAAAACAGAGTATGAAGTTTCGAGAGGATACGTTTCTCGATGTGTCAACCAATTACTGCTTCCTCCTGCGTGTATGCGAAACGATCACAAGGTTAAAGAGATGAACATACACACAGAGTCTTACCGGCTTTTTCCGCTAACCTTGCGCGACTGGAATATGACGAGGAGGTAACTATGGTACACACAGTACCCTCCGGCACACACCGCGATGTGGCTTACGGAGTGTAAGTGTAGATGTAGAAAATCACAGCTGAATTGTGTTTCTATAGATGAATATAAATGAAACCGTTCAGAGCATCACGGGCATGGACGTCGGGCTTTTGACAATTAACGCGCCAACTGGTCATAATTTGTTACGATATCCATCCAACAACAATCAATACCAAACCGAATAACTGCTTGAATAAGGGCCAGAGGTAGATCAACGCGTTAGTGACTTGCTCAAAGTGCGGAGGTGTTTCTCTTGGATAAATCATCCAATTTTTCTGAAACTTATCATTTGTTAGTATATGGCACATTCTAGTTTTTATGGCTTTTTAAACTGACAAGGAAAGTACATGGGCTCGAACAAACATATCTGTATGAACGTTTGCTTACAGGATCTCTACGTACACCTCATTGTGCTGGTGCGTGCCGTTTTCCTGCAAAAATCGGCAATCATGCTCCAGATAGCACTGTAGATGTAACTGTAGACGCCATACGTAATGCAGATTTCTTAACTATAACTTAGGTAATAATCATCGTACATGTTCTCTAGCGTATTGTCATCAAAAGTCGTGATGATAGTTGCAACTTTAACCTTCTTCTCGGAAGATTGTTGGTATTCACTGTCACCGTTTCCATCGCCTCTTCCCGCACTTACCGTAGCACTACCGCTTGCAATGAGTTGTTCGTCGTTATCATCCCTATTATCATCATTATGTTTAGTGTTACAACAGTATTTAACTTACGCTCATATTTCTGTACCATAACAGATACGAGAAAGCATGCGAAGCCGCGGTGGAGTAGCCGTGCGGTCTAAAGCACCTCGCTGCGGAGCGCGCGGTTGCTTGCTGTGGAGGTTCGAGTCCTCCATGGGGCGTGTGTGTGTGTGTGTGTGTGTGTGTGTGTGTGTGTGTGTGTGTGTGTGTGTGTCCGTAGGTTAGTTTACCTAGGTTTTCGGACTGATGACCACGCAGTTTGGTCCGATGGATTTACAGACATTTTTTTTAAAGCATGCGAATGATTCATCTTCTACACTAATACCATCTTCATGAAGAAGGGTTCTTCGTAACTTAATCTCAATCAATTGCAATACATTAGTAGGATTGATTACCGCCGGCCGCGGTGGCCGAGGAGACTGAGGCGCTCCAGTCACGGTCTGCACGGCCACTACGGTCGGTGGTTCGAATCCCCCTCGGGCATGGATATTTGTGCCGTCTTTTGTCTTAGTTAGTTCATAAGTAGTTTGCAAGTTTAGGGACTGATGACCCGTAGTTAAGTCCCATAGACTTTACAAACATTTGAACATTTGATTGATTACCAATCGCTACCCCAACTGACGCTTCACCACACAAATAACGTCACAAAACGCAACTTCGGAGGTACACTACAACGTCCTTACTGGCGAACCGACAGGTCAAAGTGCAATGTGGCATGGCACACGGAGAGGCATCTAACGGACGATTGTAGAGTTTTGCAGATGCGGGAGTATCACTAGTGTAATAAGGGACCTTTACATTAGCTCTCATACGATTTTGGTGTATGTGTTTTTGTTCGAGGCTAAGTACTAGAAATTACAGGATGGGTTATACTATTTTGTGCCATGTACGAGGGCCGAATGTTGAGGATACATTACGAGTATGGGTGGAGTGTCGACACTATAACCTTGCAGTAACGTTACCAGACGTAATGTGAGTTGATGCTTAGTGTGAGGCGTATTGGCAACAGAAGATCGGAGAGTCCACAAAAATTCAGCTTTCCAGTGTCAACAGGGACAACGTTTCCGCTTTCGTAAACCGCCACACCCAACGACCACACAGTGTTTGAGAAACGGACGTTGCGTTGTCTGCAGAGTAATCGTGGGGCAATCGACCGCGTGCTCATAGTTAGATCGCCACCAATTTGCCTGTGGGGCTTCAGCAGCACTCTACAGAGATAAATGCACTGCACAGGCTTCCCACAGTCGATGACTGACATCACAGCAACTGCCTTCCAACGACGTTTGGCTACTCCGCAAAACAGTGTTGCGTTAGGACAAAATGGAAAACATAGCGAGAATTTAACTCGCTTGTACGGTTTTTCAAAAGTTCAAATGTTTGTTAAGCTTATGGGACTTAACTACGGGGTCATCAGTCCCTAAACTTACAAACTACTTATGAACTACTTACGAACTAGGACGGCACAAATATCCATGCCCGAGGGGGGATTCGAACCCCCGACCGTAGTGGCCGTGCTGACCGTGACTGGAGCGCCTCAGTCCCCTCGGCCACCGCGGCCGGCGTACGGTTTTTCCACCACAGTGATCACTGAGATACAAAAGGGTACGTTTTTACTTGTGACATTAGACTGATTCATTAACTGATTAGTATTGTGAATGAAGAAGGGTATTTTTTGTCCACCTATGCAACTTCAATAAGATGCGATTTTTTCGCTTGAAAGATTTCGTTTTACTGAACAAACAAACAAATCTTTAGTAGACTGCAATGACATATCTACAAATTACCTTGTTTCCTATAGATCGAAAAACTTCGTTAGCAAATATGTAGAACGTTAATTTTTTTACTTGCGTTAATGTCATATGACATTTTCGCAACCGTAAGTAAAAATCAACATTCTACACGTTTTCTAACGAACTGGTTTTCGATGCAAGGAAACAAAAACTGTATATATGTCATTGTAGATCACCGAAGACGTTTTATATTCTTGTAAAAATAACAATAATTCAATTCTCTGAGAGATATATTGTCTCAATATACCAAAGATACGGAATATTAATATTTGTTTTGTGGTCGGGTTTCGTAGATGTAGTCGCATTATCTATAAGGATGTGGTAGCTCACTAGTTAAAGAGCCTGCCTGGTAAGCAGGAGGTCCCAGGTTCGAATCCCGGCCACAATGGAAGGAAGGAAGGAAGGAAGCTTAGGTTTAACGTGCCGTCGACGGCTCGGTCATTAGAGACGGAGATTACGCTCGGATTTTCGGGGAAGAATGTGGGAGGAAATCGGCCGTGCCCTTTGAACGGAACCATCTTGGCATTTGCCTGAAGTGATTTAGGAAAATCACGGAAAACCTAAATCTGGATGGGCGGAGTTGGATTTGAACCACCATCCTCCCGAATGCGAGTCCAGTGTCTTACCACTGCGCCACTTCGCTCGGTAGCCACAATGCAGATTTTAATTCAACACCTCTCCTCATACTCTGGTAAAAATATGGAATCTTGTGTGATCTGAGACTTTCCAGGCGTATTTGCTATTTCCAAGGTTCTCTGGTGACAGCCGGGTACGATCGTCGAAGTTCCACGATATATCGCAGAATAACCACTCCACCATCATCAATACCACCTGATGATGGAGGAGCGGTTATTCGCCGGAAAATTGTGGAACGTTGACAATCGTATCAGGCTGGACATCCGAGAACCTTGGAAACATGAGAAATCGTATTTTAGTAGCATACACGGACAAAATGTCCTCCATAACTGTACAATTATGGACATGATGACCACACAAATGAAAAATGAGTATGTACGTTTTAGTGGAGACCTTTTGGACCCCAAGGATGGAAAAGATGTATGTATTGTAATTCCATTGAACAATGCCACTGACCACAAAGGTACTTTCTAAATGATAAAACTAAGAAAGTTTAAGGACAAATTACTGATACATCAACCTCCCTCTCTCTCTCTCTCTCTCTCTCTCTCTCTCTCTCTCTCTCTCTCTCTCTCTCTCTCTCTCTCACACACACACACACACACACACACCTGAAGACATTTGTAATCGGCAAACGTTTCATTCTACTGGAGAAGCTACAACAGCCGTGTTCTGCAGACCTAATGAAACTGCAGAGATGGAATTTATTCAATGAAGGCCGTTAAGCACTAACTTTGTCTTCCTAAATTTAAAAAAAATGCGTTTTTGGAACCATCGGAAGGATCTTCTCGGAGATTTTTAGCTTTGCTGTTTTAATGGCATTACGAAATGAGTAATCCACTCTCTCTTCCTTCTAGAGGAAAGATGGAACCTGTGGAATTTTCATACCGACTGTTGATTCCCAGCAGGGAAAACGTTTTGACATTGGTAACAGCTTGGGTTCTAGCCCTTAATGTAACACCACCACCTCCCGGCTTGTGTGTTGCCACAGCAGAGAAGCTATGTAAACGCTCGGAGCCGTGAGACAGCTAAACAACCTTTGTAAACAAACATCTGTACGTCACCAGCTGCCACCTTTCCCCTCCAGTTCATCCGATAAAAAGCAAAGCTGTAGAAATAACATCCAGGGGACCACCAAACCACAGACACCGGTCAACACAAAACTTTTCTTTTTCACTACAACGAATCCTAACGATACCGTAAAAAGTCAGTAAATTAATGAAAGCCCCATGATTAAGGTCCCTACAATGATGCCGAAACATCGGGGAAAAGTTAAGAGGTCATCTGTATAGGCACAATGAGTTTATAGTCAATGTTATGGAAGCAGTGGTAGAAGGGAAAAGAGCCACAAGAAGATCCCGGTTGCAGTATTTTAAACACATTCAAAGAGATATAAGAGTGGAATCATATCAGCAAAGGAAGAGGATATCCGAGAACAGAGACATGTGGAGGAGAATAACTGCTGCTATCCAATCTTCGGATTGAGAATGATAGAGTTGCAGCAGCCATGAAGTACTGAAAACAATGTGGCTTACAAGAATTTACAGAATGTTACTACATTTATATGAAAAATGTATTGTTTAATAGTGAAAAGTCCACGTTGAAATTAACCTTAAAATGTATTGTGCCATTTTACGGGAAAAGAGATGGACTTGAAAAGTTCTTGTAGACAGGGGCATAGCTTTGTACTTGTACATTCAATTCAGTGTCGAAACAGTGAAAAGATACCTTTTCTTTCTTTCTTTATTTTATTTATTTATTTATTATTTTTTTTATTAAGCGCCAAACTACTTAGGTCATTAGCGCCCAACACTGCCCATAGTAAAATCGAACCGGCGTTAGAACTTAAATGGCTTTCGCCATATTTGCACGATGTATAAAAAGTAAAACTCGGTCAGTAGAGAGCGGATCATCAGCTAAAATATCAGACATTTCAAATGGTAAACATAGATCATGACGCAGACGATTAAAAAACGGACATTGCACTAAAAGATAGTACACAGTAAAAGGTTCATCACATACATAAGGGAGCAGGATTACCACGAAGTAAATACTGGTGGCTATAACGGCAGAGGCCAATACGAAGCCGGGCCAACACAATCTCCTCTCGGTGAGAGCGTCGAGATGACGTTGACCAAAGATCAGGCACAGGTTTAATGGCTCGCAATTTGTTCCCTAACAGGGATGACCAATGTAAAAACCAACGTGATATGTATCAATGTATCCTTCTGTCTATAGCAGTCAGCTACTGTGACAATAACTTGAGCAATGACAACGAATACTTGTGTTATAATTTTGTATTTTTATATTCCGACATGTTAAGCTATTAGCTAATCTCTGCTAACGCTTGACAATAGTACATAACCGAAACCCGGTAGCATTGAGAATTAATAAACAGCTATGGTCAACATGTCGTTCTGCAATTATCTGAAAGCTGTTATGCTCTATCTATTCACCTTTATAAGCCATATCGATGATTTAGCCACACAATATAACTCAAGCAGGAAAAGGGTTAAGCCCTTTCTATATAAGACGTGCAGCACGTAAAAGAAAGTCGTCGTGAGCTGCAGCGCTCCTTGCGATAGACCGTCGAACTACAAAGAAGCATTCAAACGGTATGCAACTATGCATTTGTCGATCGTCTGCTTCACGTGTCTGCTTGGTTTGTTCTCAAATTAAAGCAAATGAATCGACGAGTTAAGAGCACTTTTCGAAACTGTAAGATATGATTATTGTGATGATTAAAACATTTGTGTTGTAGACTGCCACTGTGAAACTGTCTTCGTGCAGTTCATGGTAACTACGTCGCTCAAATGTGTTAACGAACTCATTATAAAATGCGACTACATACTTCCAGCCCCTGCGGTTTGAGGCACCTATGTACATGATGAACAAGCTCAGTTGGCTATACATAGACCTTTAACTGTGGTAAAGCTTCAAATAATGCTCACCAAAAACAAATATTTCATCTATTAACAACAGAATGTTTCAGGAAAAATAGCAAATATTTTAGAAGTTGGTAAAAAAGACGATTTGCAGTTAAAAATTACATATAACATGTGTCCAGTTTTTATTGGGTACAAAGATACAGTTCTTGGTATGTACAACAAATTTAAAGCACATGCAAATTTGAATTTTTTCATTGATTCTTTCGTCGGTTCTTGGTAGATCAACGTACTTTAAAGTCTGAATATGTCATAGTAAACCGAAAACCGGGTAACTAAGTGGAAATGAAAGTGTAGAACATACACAAAATTCTACTTTTAAGTCAGTGTGTAATACTACCAAGAAACGACGGATAAATCAGTGAAAATGTCTTCATTTACATTTGCTCTAAGTCTGTTTGGTTTTCATATTAACAGCTATATCTCTCTATCCAAAAAAATTGTACACATGTTATATGAAATTTTTAATTCAATTGCTCTATAGTATCACCTAAAAAACTTAAGACTGAGTCGAAAAACAACGTTCCTCTGAGCAGGAGACAAGTACACATTCTCAAACAAATTCGCTACGTGGCTTCGTTTGTCTGCTGGGTTCCCCATTCGGTCGACTGCGCATGCGCGAAGCACTTCCATGCGCGTGAGAATAGGATCCATCCTATTCTGTCTACTAGCGATCGTATGCGTGCATCTTGTGCAAGTGGACGCGTCTACACTGTACCCGGCCGGCGTAACCGGTGCATCTAAATCTACATCTACAACCATATTCCGCAAGCCACCCGACGGTGTTTTTTTTTTTTTTTTTTTTTTTTTTTTTTGTGGTTTTAGGGCGCACAACTTCTATGGTCATTAGCGCCCAGTCGAAAAAAAAACATAGATTCGCTATGGCCTCAAAAAAAATGGGGACTGTCAGAACATCCAGAAGAGGCTAAAAACGAAAGATAAAAGACAATTAAAAGGGTTAAATATCCTTGGATAAGTTGGCCAAGTTGATAAAACGCAAAACTCGAGCAGCTGCTCGTGTGTCATCAGCTAAAATTTCCTCCAGAGTAGACGGCAAGTGAAGGGCTACACGGAGATGATTAAAAGGTACGCAAGACAGTAAAACATGTCGCACGGTCAGCAGTTCACCGCAGGAGCACTGCGGTGCAGGGTCGGCGGACAGCAAGTGACGGTGGCTGAAACGGCAGTGACCGATCCGCAACCGGGCCAGGATGACCTCCTCCCGCCGAGAGGGGCGTGAGGAGGTCCTCCAAGCGGTCGGGATCGGTTTTACAGTTCGCTATTTGTTGTTGGACATTGAAAACCACGCACTGTGCCATTGCGACACGATACTCCGGCGGAGTGCCCGTTGAACATCGTCAGATGGGACGCAAAAGGTAGCCACGCGAGGTAAAAGAGCTGCGGCCTTGGCCGCTATGTCGGCCGTCTCATTCCCGGGCACACCTACGTGGCCAGGGACCCACAGGAAAGAAACGTGACAGCTGTCATCTGCTAGCAACTGGAGGGAGCGTTGGATCCGATACACGAGAGGATGGTTCGAGAAAGGGTCCTTAAGACTCTGCAGGGCACTAAGGGAGTCCGAACAGATGGCATAGAAAGGTTGGCGGTGGCGGCAGGTGTACAAAACGGCCTGGTGGAGGGCAAAAAGCTCAGCCGTGAAGTTCGAGCACCGGTCAGGGAGCTTGTATTGGAAACGGTTGTCCCCGACGACGAAGGCAGATCCGACACCGGCAGTGCTCTTGGAACCATCAGTGTAAATAAATATGGCGTTATCGAACCGTGAACGGAGTTCGACAAGCCTCGAGCGGTATACCAAATCCGGAGTGCTCTCCTTGGGGAGCGAACTAAGTTCGAGGTGAGTGTGAACCGGGGCCTTATGCCACGGTGGCAATGGGCTTTCGCTCAACCGAAAGGTGGAAGGAAGGGTAAAATCGAGCCGCCGTAGTAGGCGGCGAAACCGAACTCCAGGTGGAAGCAAGGCAATCGCAGACAACTGATATTGGCGATCGAGTGAGTCGTCAAAAAATAATCTGTAAGATGGATGGTTGGGCATCGACCGCAGGCGGCATGCGTACCGAGACAAAAGTATGTCACGCCGAGTGGTCAAGGGTAATACAGCAGCCTCGGCATACAGACTTTCAACAGGGCTAGTATAAAATGCACCGGTCGCCAGACGTAATCCCCGATGGTGGATAGAGTTGAGACGGCGGAGAATCGACGGCCGTGCAGAGGAGTATACAAGGCTTCCGTAGTCGAGCTTCGACTGAACAATGGCCTGGTAAAGGTGAAGCAGGACGGTACGGTCCGCTCCCCATGACGTGCCACTGAGGACACGAAGGACGTTAAGGGATCGGGCACAACGGGCAGCCAGGTAGGACACGTGCGTGGACCAGCAAAGTTTACGATCCAACATGAGTCCCAAGAATTTCGTAGTCTCCACGAAAGGGAGAGCAACAGGGCCGAGATGTAGAGAGGGTGGAAGAAATTCCTTGTATCTCCAGAAGTTTATACACACAGTTTTCTCAGTGGAGAATCGGAAGCCGTTTGCGATGCTCCAGGAATATAGACGGTCAAGACAGCGTTGAAGAGAACGCTCCAAGAGGCATGTCCGCTGGGCGCTACAATAGATTGCGAAATCGTCAACAAAAAGAGACCCGGAAACGTCGGCTGAAAGGCAATCCACGATCGGATTGATTGCAATGGCAAAGAGCGCCACACTCAAGACGGAGCCCTGTGGTACCCCGTTCTCCTGGCAATAGGTATCTGACAAAACAGAACCCACCCGTACCCGGAATTTGCGATCCGCCAAAAACTCTTGAATGAAAAGAGGAAGGCGGCCCCGAAGGCCCCATGTGTGCATGGTGCGGAGAATGCCCGCTCTCCAACAGGTATCGTATGCCTTCTCCAAGTCGAAGAACACTGCTACTGTTTGACGCTTCTTTAAAAAGTTGTTCATTATGAAGGTCGACAACGTAACGAGGTGGTCAGCAGCAGAGCGGTGTCGACGAAAACCGCATTGGATATTAGTCAGGAGGCGGCGAGATTCGAGGAGCCAGACCAACCGAGCGTTAACCATGCGTTCCATCACCTTACAGACACAGCTCGTCAGAGAAATAGGACGATAGCTGGAAGGAAGATGTTTGTCCTTCCCTGGTTTGGGGATGGGGACAACAGTGGCTTCACGCCAACTTGTGGGAACATGACCTTCAGTCCATATGCGATTGTAGGTACTGAGAAGAAAGCACTTGCCCGCAGGAGAGAGGTTCTTCAGCATTTCAATGTGAATGGAATCGGGCCCGGGAGCAGAAGATCGGGACAGGGCGAGAGCACGCTCTAGCTCCTGCATGGTGAAGGCGACGTTATAATTTTCACGATTAGAAGAGTGGAAAGAAGGCGGCCGGGCCTCCTCTACCTGTTTGCGATGGAGAAAGGCAGGGTGGTAATGGGCAGAGCTCGAAACCTCCGCAAAGAAACGGCCCAATGCGTTGGAAACGTCATAGGGGTCCACGAGGACTGCATTCTCCACGGTCAGGCCAGGAATCGGGGAGTGGACCTTAATGCCGGATAGACGGCGTAGGCCACGCCAAACAAACGTGGAGGGAGTAAAACGGTTAAAAGAACTAGTAAAAGCAGTCCAGCAAGCTTTCTTGCTGTCGTTCATGATACGACGACATTGCGCTCTCATACGTTTATAATATATGCAATTCTCCAAAGTCGGGTGGCGGCGGAAGGTGCGTAAAGCACGGCGCCGGGCTCTAAGCGCGTCGCGGCAGGCTGCAGTCCACCAAGGGACCTGGACACGACGTGGAGAAGAGGATGTACGAGGTATGGAACGTTCGGCAGCTGTGAGAATAACCTCTGTGAGGTAGTCGACCTGACTGTCACAGGTGGGAAAATCCCGATCGTGAAAAACAGCCATGGTAGAATAAAGCCCCCAGTCGGCTTTAGAAATGTTCCAACTGGCGGGACGAGGAGATGGGGAATGATGCAGGAAGTGGATGATACAAGGGAAATGGTCACTGGAGTACGTGTCAGAAAGTGCATACCACTCAAACCGACCGGCAAGCTGAGGAGTGCATATTGCGAGGTCTATATGGGAGTAAGTGTGTGTTGTGTCAGAAAGGAAGGTTGGTGCACCGGTGTTGATGCAGACAAGATCGAGGTGTTGGAGAAGGTCCACCAAAAGGGAGCCTCTCGGACAAGGTGCCGGAGAGCCCCATAAGGGGTGGTGGGCATTAAGTCGCCTATCAACACGAAGGGTGAAGGGAGCTGATCAACAAGGTGTAGCACATCTGCCCTAGTAAGGGCAGATGACGATGGCGAATAAATATTACAGAGGGAAAAGGTAAATGTGGATAGGGTGATGCGGACGGCAACTGCCTGTAGGTGAGTATGCAATGAAATGGGATGGAAATAGACATCGTCTCGAAGGAGCATCAGAACCCCTCCATGGGCTGGGACACCTTCCACGGGTGGCAGGTCAAACCGCACAGAGGTGTAGTGTGGAAAGTCTGCACGATCACGTGGACGCAACTTAGTTTCCTGGAGGCAGACTATAAGCGGGCAGTGCAATCGAAGGAGTAGTTTTAACTCCTCCCGATTAGAACGAATGCCGCGAATATTCCATTGAAGGAGCGCCATGATAAAAATGAGAGAAAAAAATAAGGATAAAAACCAACTAGCAAGCGGGGTCACCTCGACGGCCGCTGAGGACCCGATTTCGAGGGAGCACTGCTATCGCTATCCAGGGGCAAAGGGTCGTGGTCCATAGGTTCGACCGACGCGCCTGCCACCTCCCTATCAGGAGGGGCAGTTTCCGCCGCCGGTAGGGGACCGGGTGCCCGGCAGACGGAGCGACCCGGTGAAACAGAAGACGGCCGAGGCCGGCAACTGTTGGACGGCGTGACGGATGGGTCACGCCTCGGCGGGGAAGGAACTCTTTTTCTTGTCAGCTCTTCTGGAAGAGTGACGGCGGGAAGAGGCAGTTGACGGTTGGGAAGCCTGAGAACGCAGAAAATCCTCACGGACAGGTTCCTTTTTCAAGGTCCGGGCATCTTGTTTAGGTGCTCGCGGTTTACTAGAGTTTGACGAAGACTGTACCCTAGAAGCAGCAGGAGTAAGCGGGGACGTGGAACGGGCGATCTTCGGGCTGGCGGATCGCACAACCGTGTCAGCGAAAGTGAAGTCACATGTCTGGGTACTGGAATCCTTGGTAGGTCGAGTTGAGGTGAGTACCTTACTGTATGTACCCGCTGGGAGGACAGTGGGCTTTCGACTCGCCAACAACTTACGAGCGGCAGATGTCGACACCTTCTCCGTAACCCGAATTTGCTGGATTACCTTCTCATCCTTGTATACAGGGCAGTCGCGAGAGGAAGCCGCATGGTCACCGTTGCAGTTTAGGCAGTGAGGGGACGGAGGTGGGCAATCCCCCTCATGGGCGTCCCTACCACAAGTGACACACTTTGCTGCATTTGGGCAATGTTCACGGGTATGGTTGTACCTGTGGCACTGAAAACAGCGCGTTGGGTTAGGCACATAAGGTCGGACGGAGATGACTTCATACCCTGCTTTGACCTTCGACGGGAGGTCAACTCTGTCGAACGTCAAAAACACAGTACGAGTTGGTGTCAATTGGTTATCGACCTTTTTCATCACCCTGTGGACGGCTGTCACACCCTGATCGGACATATACGATTGGATGTCTTCATCAGACAACCCGTCAAGGGATCTCGTAAAAACTACCCCCCGTGACGAGTTGAGTGTGCGGTGCGCTTCTACCTTAACTGGAAACGTGTGCAACAACGTAGTACGTATCAGTTTTTGGGCTTGGAAGGCACTGTCCACTTCCAGCAACAATGTGCCATTGCGCTGACGTGAACAGGTTTTAACAGGGCCAGCAATTGCATCTACACCTTTCTGTATAACGAAAGGATTGACAGAATTGAAATCCTTTCCGTCGGTGCGAGAGACAACCAGAAATTTAGGTACATTAGGCAGAGTCTTCTTAGGCTGAGGCGAGTCTAACTTACGTTTCTGGGTCAACGTCATGAAAGAAGATAAGGAAGTCATCGCGGAAGTGTCCCCCGTGATTACCGGCGTCTCCGATGGCGCGCTCCTTCCTAGTAGGGGCCCTCTCCGAGGGCTTACCCGCCTTAGGTGATTGTTCACACCTCAGGTCACACCTCCCGAGAACTGACGGAGGGACCAATCGGCACGTTCGGAAGGTACCAGCTCGGGTAATCACCCCTCCCTGGGCCTGGCCTTTACCAGGGGGTACGTACGTGCCCTACTTGTCTACCCGGGGCGGGGAATTACGCGTTACCCCGTCACCTGCTACGCACGATAATGCGTGGGTCGGCCTTCACACACGCACAGGGAGGAAAGAAGAAGAGAAGAGGAAATGAAGAGAAAGAAGGAAGAAATGTCTCAAACGCCGAAGCGGAGACTAAGGAGGAGAAGAAGGCTAGGAGAGTACAAGGAGAGAAAGACAGAAAACAAAGGGTAAGAAAGGAAGGAACGAAGGAATAAGAGAAACGACCACAAGAACCACCGTAGCTCACGAAATATGCCCGTCTCCGGGCGAAGGCATAAACCGGGAGGGACAGTGAAGCAGCCTGGGGCAGAAGAAAGGCTGCTCCGGCTCGGGGCCCCGTGCGCGCCACACACGTACCCACAAAAGAACTGTGGGCCCCCTGGGGGGACCCGACGGTGTGTGGCGGAGGGTACCTTGAGTACCACTATCGATTTTCCCTCCTATTCCCGTCGCGTATTGTTCGCGGAAAGAAGGATTTTCGGTATGCCACTGTAGGGGCTCAAATCTCTCTGATTTTATCCTCACTATCTCTTCGCGAGATATACGTAGGAGCGAACAATATACTGCTAGACTCCTCAGTAAAGGTAACTTCTCGAAACTTCGACAAAAGCCCGTACCGAGCGACAGAGCGTCTCTCCTGCAGAGTCTTCCACTGGAGTTTAGCGATCATCTCCGTAACGCTTTCACGATTACCAAATGATCCTGTAACGAAGCGCGCTGCTCTCCGTTGGATCTTCTCCACTTCCTCTATCAATCCCACCTGGTACGGATCCCACACCGGTGAGCAGTATTCAAGCTGTGGGCGAACAAGTGTACTGTAACCTACTTCCTTTGTTTTCGGACTGCATTTCCTTAGAATTCTCCCAATGAATCTAAGTCTGGCATCTGCTTTACCGATAATTGATTTTATATGGTCGTTCCATTTTAAATCCCTCCTAATGACTACTCCCAGATAATTTATGGAATTAACTGCTTCCAGTTGCTGACCTGCTATAGTGTAGCTAAATGATAAAGGATCTTTCTTTCTGTGTATTCGCAGCACATAACACTTGTCTACATTGAGCTATAATTGCCATTCCCTGCATCATGCATCAATCCGATGCAGATGCTCCTGCATCTCAATACAATTTTCTATTGTTACAACCTCTCTATATGCTACAGCATCATCCGCAAAAAGCCTCAGTGAAAAAAAAATGTTCAAATATTTGTTAAGCTTAAGGGACTTAACTACGGGGTCATCTGTCCCCAAACTTACAAACTACTTATGAACTACTTATGAACTACTAAGGACGACACAAATATCCATGCCCGAGGGGGGATTCGAACCCCCGACCATAGTGGCCGTGCAGACCGTGACTGAAGCGCCTCAGTCCCCTCGGCCACCGCGGCCAGCAAGCCTCAGTGAACTTCTGATGTTATCCGCAAGGTCATTTATATACATCGTGAACAGCAACGGACCCACGACACTCCCCTGTAGCACACCTGACATAATTCCTACTTCGGAAGACTTCTCTCCATTGAGAATGACCTGCTGCTTTCTGTTATCTAGGAATTCCTCAATCCAATCACACAATTGGTCTGATAGACCATCTGCTCTTACTTTGTTCATTAAACATTTGTGGGGAACTGTATCAAACGCCTTGTGGAAGTCGAGAAACACAGCATCTACCTGAGAACCCGTGTCTATGGCCCTCCGAGTCTCGTGGACGAATAGCGCGAGCTGGGTTTCACACGAACGCCTTTTTCGAAACCCATGCTAATTCCTACAGAGCAGATTCCTAGTCTCGAGAAATATCATTATATTCGAATATAATACATGTTCCAAAATTGCATCATGGGCAATCTCGTAAGCTCTAACTTCCCGTATAGAAAGGTCTTTCTACATCTACATCGATACTCTGCAAATCACATTCAAGTGCCTGGCAGAGGGTTCATTAACCACTTTCATAACTTTTCTCTACCGTTCCATTCTCTAATAGCGCGCGGGAAGAACACCTAAATCGTACCGTTTTCGATCTGATTTCTCTTATTTTATTGGGATGGTCATGTCTCCCTAAGTAGGTGGGTGCTAGCAAAATATTTTCCAATACAGAACTAAAAGTCGGTGATTGAAACTTCGCAAACAGATCACGCCGCAATGAATAACGTCTTTCTTTTAATGATTTCCACCCCAATTCTTGCAACATATCCGTGACGCTTTCCCCCCTCGTGACGTGATAAAACAAAACGAGCTGCCCTTCTCTGAACCTTCTCAATGTCTTCCGTCAGTCCCAACTGGTGAGTGTCCCACAAGGGGCAACAGTACTCCAGGAGAGGACGCACAAGTGCGATGTAGGCAGTCTCTTTGGTGGAGCTGGTGCATCTTCGAAGCGTTCTGCCGATGAAACGTAGCCTTTGGTTTTCCTTCCCCACAATATTTTCTGTGTGTTCTCTCCAGTCAAAGTTGTTCGTAATTGTAACTCCTAGGTATTTGGTAGAATCTACGACCTTAAGGTTTGACTGATTTATCGCGTAATTAAAGTTCAGCGGATTTCTTTTAGTGGTCATGTGTATTACTTTACACTTTAGTGTCAATTCCCAATTTTCGCACCATGCAGAAATTTTGTCTAAATCGCTTTGCAGTTGCTTTTGATCCTCAATTGACTTCACTAACCCATAAACGACAGCATCATCCGCGAACAGTCTAAGGGAGCTATTCAGATTGTCTCCTAAATCGTTTATAAACACGAGGAAGAGTAGGGGACCTATAACGCTTCCCTGTGGAACGCCAGATATCACTTCTGTTTTACTCGATGACTTACCGTCAATTACAACGAACAGAAGATGGAAACTTATTGACAGCGTAGGGGCCCTAGCGCCGCATTAGGCAGCAGTGATTACAGCTTGGTGTGTGGCACCTGCTACGGGCTGCGGCGCGTCGGTTTTCTCTTATCACGCGCCGCGCTTCACCTCGGCCCGGTTTTCACCCGCGTGCGCGACCGACGCACGCACTGCGCGTGCGTGCGCTAGCTAGCGTGCGGCCGACCTTGCCGCGGGTACGGCTCGAGCTAAAAGGTTACCAGACCGAGCGCCAGCGGCCGGCCACGCGAAATAACTTTCACTCGGCAGAAACCAGACCGTCGCGCCTCGCTACCGCTGCCCTTGCATGCTCGCTGGACGGACACCGCTCGCGCCGAACACGCGCCTTCCGAGAAGCCAGCTTCTCTCTCTACAATCTAACCAAACTTCGGCCAGCCGTAGCCGCCTATTTCTCAGATCAAGAAAGGGTACACCAACTGACACCGACAAACAAACTTCCACGCCGGTATCAAATATCGGCACTCCTGGCCAACCAAAACGCGACACCACGAAAGACTGGACATCACAGCCAAATTTCTTTCAAATGTTCAAATGTTTGTATAGCTTATGGGACTTACCTACGGCGTCATCAGTCCCTAAACTTACAAACCACTTATGAACTAGCTAACACTAAGGACGGCACAAATATCCATGCCCGAGGAGGGATTCGAACCCCCGACCGTAGTGGCCGGGCAGACCGTGACTGGCGCGCCTCAGTCCCCTCGACCACCGCGGCCGGCCAATTTTCTTTCCCTCTCTTTTTTTTCTTTTGTTTTTCTTTTTTTCGGGAGTTGGAGATTACATGTTGTACAACGAACACAAGATTGAAAATTTTACGTAAAAAGACCTGGCCTTGAAAAGTAGTTCTGGACAACGACATAGCTTTATGCGTTAACATTTAGTTCAATGTCATATCAAAAGTGAAAAGTGTCTGAAGCTGGTCTTAGGATGGATGGTTTTCCATTTTGAGCTTGAAATCAGGAATTAATGAAATCAGCACCGAAAGTAAACCTAAGAAAGTGTCACACTCCTATTTTTCGGAAATTTTGATGCTAGAATACATGAAAACCAAGGAAGAAGGGTTTTTTTTTTTTTCTTTTAGCTTCGTAAAACGTATTTTAAAGGGTTAAACGGTACCTCGAAAATGGGAGTTAAAATGGAAAAATTCCTGTAATTTAGAGATCAGAGAAGCGATGTTAATGGTTTTTGTTAATGCAAGTATCTTTTGATAAAAGACGAAAATTGGCCTAGGTGTATTGGAGGGGGAGTGAAAATTAGTGAGCCAACTACCCGGAAAGAAGCCAGTTTTTTGCTTCAAAAATTAGTTTATATTTAATAGACGTAGAACCTATTAAAACTTCAAAAGGAAAGTTTTACTGCCCATGAAACACCTTGTGAATCTACATTTTTGATTTGGTTCATCCCTTTAATATACCGGTATTTAAAGTCGCTCAATCCCAATCTCAAACCAGATTCTCAGAATTCAATATGGCTCAGCCAGCATAGCGGACGAAAACTCTGAAGGAAAGGAGAAAAAGAAAAAAAAAAAGCTTTAATAGACAGTAACCCGACATGTGACTTTCAAAATACTTTATAATCTACTTTCGAAACAATAGCAAACGAAAGTGAATAAAACATGTTACAAATGTTTGATTTAAACCGCCGGCGTAGCGTTGTACGAGCTTTCGTCCGCTATGCTGGATCAGGCATACTGAATTTTGAGAATCTGATTTAGGTTCAGAGATTTGAAATACCAGTATAATAAAGAGATGAAACTGTTCAAAACTATATATTCACTTGGTGTCTCGTGGGCAGAATCAAACGAGCGCTAATATAAGGGTTGTTTACTCTTCAAATATAGACGTGTTTCTTATTCAGTCTTCCTTTTGAAGATTCTACTTCGATTAACTCAAAAGTAATTTTTGTAGCAAAAAATTGGTCTCTTTCCGGGAAGTTGGCCCCGTAATTTTCACTCCCCCTCCAATATATCTAGGTAGATTTTCGTCTTTCATCGTAAAACACTTTCATAACAAAAACTATTATAATCCTTTGTGTGGCCATGACGTCCGTAGTTGCTTATGTAATTAGGATGGGGATGTTTGTCCGTCTATGCAACTACAAATAAGAGGCGACTTTTTTGTTACCAGACGCGTTTCGTTTTATTGATAGTAAAACACCTTCAGTGGACTTTAATGATATTTACAATTTTGATATGTGGATCGAAAACAGTTCTTTCGCAAAACATATGAAGTATTGTTTGGTTACTTACAGAAATTTATGGTCCCGGTTTTCAAAAAGTAAATTACAGATACAATGTTGGCAACACTACAACAACACACTGTGCATACTCATTCACGTCCAAGATAAACACTCCTTGTTGCTGTACCGGCAATGCATAGTACGGGCGTGCGGCAGTGGAACACAACACCACTCCACGAACACCACCACCGGGTGTAGAACCCGTGTGGCGATGGGTGACACAACGGATCAACAAACTCCCACCACGTGGTGGTCCAGGCAGAATCGGGAGCCGGCCGCGGTGGCCGAGCGGTCTGCGGCGCGCCATTCACGGTCTGCACGGCCGCTGCGGTCGGGGGTTCTGATCCCCTCTCGGGCATGGATATTTGTGCCGTCCTTAGTATTAGCTAGTTCATAAGCAGTTTGTAAGTTTAGTGACTGATGATCCCATAAGCTCTACAAACATTTGAACAGAATCGGGATTGGAACGACGTAGATTCCCAATTCCGTCTACCATCAGACTGTTAAGACAACTGCTCCAGTCTTACACTGTTGGGAATATGAATCCCGCATATTATCACACTTGTCCTACTTTCATTTGTGCACGGTGCAAATTTCCGTCTGAATAGGCAGTTTTTAGAGATTTGTTTTTATCATGGACCATCTAACATGATGAAGTGCCTGCCAGAATATATTTGAAAGAAACCAATTGACTTTAATAACAGATGAAAATGAGCAACAGGGCGGTTTCTGTTTAGCTCCGTAGTACGCCAGGTTTCATAGTGTTTTGCAGGATACCGTACACGAGTACTTACATGACTTTTCAGAGCTGTCACAAGGAAATATCACGTCAAGCGAATATAGTTTCTTTTAATATCTTTGTTTCCGTCATGATCACAGATTTCTCGTCGTTTTCGGCCAGTGATGACCATTTTCAAATCTGCTGTTATTACATTCCTTAATATAACATAGCCATAATGGCATCGTCACGACATAGGAGTATCTTCATGAATGAGTCGTGAGATAAGATACTCCTATGTCGTGACGATGCCATTATGGCTAAAAATTAAGGAATGTAACAACAGACTTGAAAAGGGTCATCAATAATCGAAACCGTCCATCAAAATGGCGAGAAATTTGTGATCATTGACGGAAATAAAGATATTAAAATTAATTACAAAAAGGATCACTGTTATAAATTCCCAACCAAGTGGCGGGTTGCGAAGATTGTTTATTCGGCAAGCAGCGACAGTATTCCAGCATTGCCAATTTGTGCTATTAGACGCCCACTGAAATCTTTGATGTAGCGACAGACGGATGTGTGGCTGAGATTCGAGACCTAGTTTTAGATTGGCTGATCATAATTTGTGTACTGTCGAAGTCTGTATCACTCAGTGGAGAAGTTTCGGACGAGTATTTTGGTGCATATTGTGTAGATAAACTACAAAAAATGACAGGTGAAAACCCCAGATCACTTTTTCCAATTTTTCTTTAATTATATCTGACGTTTCATTAATCTTTGCTGTCAGCATTAGACTCCGGCGATGCTTAGTGGCCATTAGGATGCACTTGAAAATAATACAGCTGTGTCTTGGCCACACCTAGCAATTTATTTATGCCTTAAGCTTTTCGACTTTCGTCAAATTCGAAGGCTAAAAAAGGACACTGGTATCAGTATTCCACCACAAATATTGTTAAATCATCACAAAAATCAACGTTACAGTTACCCAGGCTATGTAAAAAAAAAAAAAAAAAAAAAAAAAAAAACCCTTAAAATAAATTTGTCACAGACATACTTATTACATATAAAACTGATGTTTCATTAATAGTCAAATATCGAAACATCGGCAATGTGTAGGCCACAAAATCTCACGAACGATCTGAAATATTCCTTGCAAAATGTAGACTAAAATCAACCCACTTTTCGGAGAAACGTTGGCTCCTGAATGCTGCAGCATCATGACCGCTGCCCAGAGCACCCAGTGCACCACCATAAGGTCGTGAAAGTTCTCTCGTCACACTTTCCTCTCCAGCGAACATTTCTTGCTACAGTTTTTCGCCCATCGCATTTCTCTGGAGCTGTCTTCTCGGAAAATAGCAGACTAGAACTGGAGGCGCACGGAAATTACTGCTACTGTGGTCTACAATTTGTACGTATTTCCATGTTAACGTGATACCAACGCAGTAAAAAACGTTAAATGCTTCTAAAAAGACAGTGTACAATATATTTACAAAGAAGGCTCGGAATGGCGTTAAAAGTGAATAATTGGCACCTGAAGAAATTAGATATTCTGCCGTAACGGCGACTACAAAAGATATCTGAAAACTCTCAAACTGTGCTAATGCGGAGAAGGGCAAACTAATGATCATCATTCCATCTATATACAGCTACAAACTCCCTAAAATAACTAGTGGAGTGGCTAAATACTGATCAGCCAGCATTTGAAATGAGTATAATTATGCAACATCTATTTATAGATATCTGATAATTTAGTACCAGAAAGAAATGTGTATTGTTTCTGTTTTCTTAAAGATACATAATAAATTTCCTGAGGTTTCTTCCAATGAAACTGACATCTGCCTTACCCGCGATTAGTTCAGTGTGGTTGTTCCACTTTAAACCTTCCTACGTCTGGGATTCCAAATGACATCATGAAGTATTACTCGTTTCTCTGAGCTTCCGAATGCATGATACCATAACACTCCTCTGGTGTCACTTGTGTATCTGAAGACTTTTCTCGAATGTGAAAGACATGGTGTGCTCTGTTCGCTAGATGCTCTTCACGCGAATGACACTGTCTTTTTTTCCCCATACGATCCTTATTTTGTTCATTATGTGGCTTCACGGAACTCTACTGAACGTTTTTGGGCTGCTACATCGACTGCTTTCTGGGGCTTTTGGACGAACATAGCAAGCTGAGTTTCACTTGTTCGTTGTTTTCGGAAACAATGTCGATTCCTACAGAGATTTCCCGCCCCAGGAATGTCATAGTACACTAGCATAAAACTTTGTTCAAAATTCGCAAAAGCTATAATAACATGAGATCTTTGTTTAATGTTAATGATTTATTATGAATTTGTGTGTAATTTTGTCCTATCTAAAATTTTGTAAGCATGCAAGAAGGTAATTTTTTTCTTTTTTGTTTTTCCTTCTTGCGACGGGGAGGAGTACAATTTGTTTCCAAGGCGTTAATTCGAATCACAATTTCAAAATAACGACAGAATTAAGCTGAACTGCGAACGAAACTTCATGAATGTAGCTCTGGGGGCAGGGGGTTTCGAACCCTGTCCTCTCATTGTTATCTACGCCTCTGCTAGTTACATACGAATCTCTAATAAAGAGCATTGGTTTCTACACGAGCCCAATGAGGCTAGTAATGGTTTCAGAAAGATTAGGAACCACACTTACAAAAATCTGCTGGGCTATGCCAACTGGCTGTAGAAACATGAGTAAGTAGGAGTAAGCCCACGTCGGCCTTCCTGAATAGGGCCAAAAGTGGTTAAACAGCCATTCGCCATTAGGATATTTGTCTCACTTCCAAGGCCACTGTACGTCACGTCAGTGAACGGATCTGGGAAGCCGTCGATAGGAATGTATGGCTCATGCAAGCTGTATTATGAAGTTCCTTCAACAGCTTGTTATCTCCGACATTAAAATGCAAGTATGTTCAACATACTGCTAGGCAGGTATTTAATTCACGTCTCATCAAGCTCGAACCGCGCGGAATGACCAGGACCGATGATCATAGCATTTGGTCTAATAGGTTTACGAACATTTGAATCAGACTCGAAGCGACCTCGCCAGACACGCCAAAATTGTGGAGCGCATTTCAGTTATTTTCACTCACAATAGGGAACTCTCTTCCCTCGGTTGACAATACGAGCATCTATATCTACATAAATACTCTGCAAATCACACTGATGTGCATGGCAGAATGTTCATCGAACCGTTTTTTATAGGAAGGAAGGAAACTTGGTGTTTAACGGCCCGTCGACTGAGTGGGCTTACGCTCGGATTTTGGGGTAAGGATGTAGCAGGATATCGGCCGTGCCCTTTGAAGGAAACCATCCCGGCATTTGCCTGGATGATTTAGGAAATCACGGAAAACCTAAATCTGGATGGCCTTAGGTGGATTTGAACTACCGTTCTCCAGAATGTAAGTCGAACCGTTTTTATATTTCTCGGTCGTTCAATTCTCTAATAGCTCGTTGGAAAAAGAAAATCTCAAATATTTCCTGGTTTCTTTTATTTCATTAATATGATCGTGTATCCTAAAGTAGGTGGGAGTTAACAAAATATGTTCGCATTCGGAAGAGAAAGTTGGTGTCCGGAATTTCGCAACTCTCGCCGCAACGAATAACGCTTTTCTTGTCATGATATCCATCCCACCATTTGCGTGCAACTCTTTCCGCTATATCGCAGTAATACGAAACGAGCTGATCTTCTCTGAACTTTCTCCATATCCTTCGCCAGCCCCACTTGGTGGGGACCCCACAAAGCGCAGCAATATTCGAAAATAAGACGCCCAAGTGTAGTGTAGGCAGTTTCTTCAGTAGAACTGTTACAACTTCTAAGTGTTATGCCAATGACAAGTAGCCTTTGGTTCACCTTCCCAACAATACTTTCTATGTTTTCTTTCAGTTTAAGTTTTTCGTAATTGTAATTTGTACGTATTTACCTGAATTTACAGCCTGCAGATTTCACTAATTTATATAATCAAGTGTAATAGATTACTTTTAGTACTCATATGGGTGACGTATTTTATCCATTTTAGCAACTGTTCAGATTATAAATTAATAAAATGCAGCAACTAGTTGCTTGTGATTATTTATTTTTAACGACCGGTTTCGGGCGCTTTAGTTCCCTCCTCCTGGTCTCTATACAGACAAACAAGTGCAATGGTATACAGTAAAGGCTATAAAACGTACAAAAGTCGGTTACAGAAATTTGAAGCAGTTTTGAACCAAATAGATTGTAATAAAAGATATGTTCATATAATGGGATAAAATTAACACATTTTAGTATGGGTAATCCTAAAACGTAAGTGTTGATTTTATCCCATTATATGAACATATCTTTTATTACAATCTATTTGCTTCAAAACTGCTTCAAATTTGTGTAACCGACTTTTGTACGTTTTATAGCCTTCACTGAATACCAATGTCTTTGTCTGTATTGAGACCAGAAGAAGGGCACTCACAAGCGCCCGACACCGGTCGTTAAAAATAAATAATCACAAGCAACTGGTTGCTGCATTTCATTAATTTATCATATGGATGACTTCACCCTTATTATTTAGGGCCAATTGGCCATTTTCGCACCATGCAAAATCATTTTGCAGTTGCTTTTGAGCTTCTGGTGACTTTACTAACCCATAAACCACAGCATAATCCGCGAACAGTCTAAGATAGCAGCTCAGATTTTCTCCTAAATCGTTTATAAAAATAAAGAACAGTAGGAACCCTGTAATATTTCCCTGGGGAACGCCAGATATCACTTCTGTTTTACTCGATGACTTCCTGTCAGATTGTACTGTGTCCTTTCTTACACGAAATCACGAATCCCATCTCACAACTGTGGCGATATACCATAAGCACGTAATTTGATTAGGAGGAGGAAGGAAGCTAAGGGTTTAACATGCCGTCGACGGCACGGTCATTAGAGACGGAGCTTACGCTCGGATTTTTGGAGAAAATGTGGGAGGAAATCTGCCGTGCTCTTTGAAAGGAACCATCCCGGCATTTGCCTGGAGTGATTTAGGGAAATCACGAAAACCTAAATCTGGATAGCCGGAGGTGAATTTGAACCACCATCCTCCCGAATGCGAGTCCAGTGTCTCACTACTGCGCCACAATGTAATTAGAAGCCGCTTGTGAGGTACAGTGCCAAAGACCTTCCGGCAGTCTAGAAATAGGAAATCGATTTGCGATTCTTTGTGGATAGCACTCACTACATCAAATGTATAAAAGAGCTAGCTGTGTTTCACAAGAACGATACTTTCTGAATCCGTGTTGACTATGAGTCAAAGTGGTTATTCGTTCTCTTTGGCAGCAGAGAGGGAAATGGAGGTGGAGCACCCAGTGCCCGGCATTCGCATTACAGCTCAGGAAACTGGCTGCTTGACCCTCAGGCGCTGTATCGCTGTCGTGGCGGCGTTTACTACCTTGCTGATAGCCTTGTTCATTTGGCCATTACCTGGGTGATGGCAGCTCACACTGCCATAGTACTTACGTCTCCGCGAGGCTGCCTTGCTGGACATTCAGTTTTCTCCTACTCTTCGCCTCCGTGTGACATTTGAGCGACGACGAGGTGTACTAGCGCGAGGCAAAGGAGAGGGAAAGACACTATTAATTGGGAAACTAGTTGAAAGTCATTACCGTATTATTTGCCTTTGCTTTTCTGAGATGTCCATTAATTATGAGGGTAGCCTGCTTGTTTCCTTCCCCCTTTTTTTTCTACCCCCAACCCACCCTTCGTGATATTTTCAACAATAAAACTTGTTTACTTTTATATTTTTGCTTCATGCCATTACAATACCTACTGCTATCTTCTGCGTGCTACTTTTTCCTACAAATTACATTTGGAAATGGTAACTGCATTTAAGTTGCATAATTATCTGCCTCGAAAACTGCCAATTATCTCTCTACATATCGCTGTTTTTGCAAATAATTTTTGCAAATAAGCAAACACTATATAGGCTTCAACACCACATTTCCTAATCTTTCGCTCACCAAATGGCCATTCATGTCCATTGCTGCACCGTTAGCCACTTTTTTCAGCTGTGTGACCCATGTATTTTCTTTTAAAAATTTTAAAGACTCAGAACGTTAATATTCAAGAAGAAGTATAAGTACACAAAAATATACACACTTAAGTATCACACACATTTACATTACGTGATTACGTGTCTGCAGTGTAAAAATTTCATTAAATCTGCAAATGCATACAGAATGTACCGGCATTGACACCCTCTCAATGGCAGTTTTGCATAAACTGTCAAAAACGGTAACGATACTCAGGTGTCACAACTATAACAACGCTGAAGTAATACACAAACCGACCTTCCAAGAAATTCAGAAATTTTAACCGTAAAAATTACTGTCAATAAGCATTACAAATTCTCTCTCTCTCTCTCTCTCTCTCTCTCTCTCTCTCTCAACAACTTAGCTATAAAATGTCCGAATCTCGGTATCAGTTCTACAAACTGAACAAATATAAATTCTAATACCAGTCAGGCATTAATAAACTTAGCTGCTACTTATTCCGGGTTTTCTCCACAGGGACTGAGCACATTCGAGAGTACCCGGTTCCATTCTTGAGTCACCATCCAGATATCGGTTTTCTGTAATCAGCCAAATCACACCAATACCCGGATGGCTTCCCACAAAATCCATGCCCGCTTCCTCTCCAGTAGTAAGAAAACCAAGCAAAGCTCCACCCCTAATAATTTTAACTATATATCTCGATGAAATTTTGCACCCATCATCTTCAAACCAAACGGAAGGACACTGTGGGTTTAAGGATCACGTACAAGACAAGGAGTTCAGGAGATATGACGTCATAAATAATGAAATGCGCGACGAACTGCATCACGCGACAATCTTGAATATCTCGTAAAACACTGGACCTATTTCAACCAAATTTGGTGCACATATTCCTTACCGCGAGATAATTGCTTTTGGGGTAAGACCGCGTACTACATATAGTTCAGGAGATTTGACCTCATAAACAATGAGATAGACGATAAACCGCCTAATCACGCAATATGTTTTGTTGTAATGCATTCAAATCTACGGCTCTAATTCTATCTCGAAATTTTGCACACTTGATCTGACAAAAACAGGAGAAAAGTCACTGTCTACATAAAATTTTGTACGGTCCATGACGGAGAGTCCTTTACAACAGATTTCGACATCAGTCTACAATTTTAATCCCATCTTTATGAAATTTTACGCACTTGACCTTCAAACTACGAGCAACATCACTGTCAGTTTTCGTAACGTGAATGGCTGTAGGTCCAGTGGTTTACGAGGAGATGTCCAAGATTGTCGCGTGATGCAATTTGTCGCGCATTTAATTATTTATGACGTCATACCTCCTGAACTGTGTGTGATGCGTGATCCTTACACCCATAGTGGCCTTTCGTTTGGTTCGAAGGTGATCGGTATTACTTAAGCGATATTATAACTGAAATCTGACAGCTCTGTGTACCGTTCACCATTTTTGACAGTAGACGTCAACAACAGTCTACAGTTTTATTCCGATACTAGCTGAACCCCCGCTGCTTCCCATGCGTAGGCTGGTTGGTCTGCACCAGTTGTTTCTTTTTAATCCTGATGAAGAATCCATATCTTAAGTTTCGTAGTTATACCTTGAAATTTGAGTCAACAGCACCATATTTTTGAAAATAAATTTTTGCATCTCGTATTTCACCCCCTTATTGGTCGAATTTCAAAAAATACCGAAACATGTATCATTTAAATTTGAACCCCGAATCCAAAATTAACTTGAAAATTGCGTAAATAGCAACAGATTTTCGAAGAACACCCCCTCTCCAAGTTAACCCCCTTGATGGTTGAATTTCCAAAAATACCGAAACACGTATTTTAAAAAATCATAACGAACAATACAAATACCAATTTTTGCAGCTCTAGCTTCAAAATTTTATCAACAGCAACGTGTTTTCAAAAAGAATTTTTGATCCTCTCTTTAACCCTCTTACTTGTTGAATTTCCAAAAACACTAAAAATCATGGATTTTTAATCCTGACCAAGATTCCATATCCGAAGTTTCGTAGTTGTAGCTTAAAATTTGTGTTAACAGCAACATATTTTTGAAAATCAATTTTTTGCGTCACCTATTTTACCCCCTTATTTGTCGAATTGCAAAAAATGCCGAAACACGAGTCTTTTAATTTCGAACCCTGAATTAAAATCCGAAATTTTGTACTTCTAGCTTCAAAATTGCCTAAATAGCTACGTATTTTCAAAAAACGCTTCATCCCCTATATCATCCCCTTACGGAGGGAATATCGAAAAATCGCTTCTTAAATGACGCCTACAGAGTAAGATCAACACCCTCCACAAATTTCTAGTTTATATCTTCAGTAGTTTGGGCTGGGCGATGATGAGTCAGTCAGTCAGTCAGTCAATCAATCGGGACACTTCCTTTTATATATAAGAGATTGACGTTATTTTGCATAATTTAGTTCCCTAACAAATTCGGTGGAGGTGCAGGATACCTTCCAACAGTTTTCGATACCGTTGCACTGACTGCCATGATAATTCGTAGATATGGGGGAGGAGAGATGAACTGAGAGAGGCAGGGGAGGAGATGAACAGACACGGAGGAGAGGAGTAAGTTGTAATTTGCGGCTGTTTGCTGATGATGATGTGGTGTATGGGAGGGTGTCGTCTTTAATCACCTGTAATAGCATACAGGATGACTTAGACAAAATTTCTAGTTGTTGCGAAGAATGGCAGCTAGCTCTCAATGCAGAAAATTGTAAGGTGATGTGCATGAGTAGGAAAAACAATCCCATAATGTTCGAATACAGCATTAGTAGTGAGCTTCTTGATGCTGTCGCGTCGTTCAAATATCTAGGCGTAACATTGCAGAGCGATATGAAATGGAACGAACATGTAAGGACAGTTGTGAGTAAGGCGGACAGCCGACTTCGGTTTATTGGGAGTCTTTTGGGAAGATGTACTTCACCTGTAAAGGCGACTGTGTATAAAACTCTTGTACGACCACGTCTTGAGTATTGCTCAAGTGTTTGGGATCCACAGCAGATCAGTTTAAAGGAAGACATAGAAGCAGTTCAGAGGCGAGCAGCTAGGTTTGTAACTGGTAGGTTCAACCAATGTGTGAGTGTCACGGAAATGCTCCGGCAACTCAATTGGGGATTGCTGGAGGAAAGACGACGTCTATTTCGTGAATTTCTGTTAAGGAAATTTAGAGGGCCGGAATTTGAAGGTGAGTCTAGTATGATCTTGCTGCCGCCTATTTACATTTCGCATAGTGATCACAAAGTCAAGAGAAATTAATGCTCGTACGGAGGCATATAGGCTTTCTTTTTTTGCTTGTTCTATTTGGGAGTGGAAAATGAAAGGAAATGCCTAGTAGTGTTATAGTGTACCCTCCGCCACGCACCTTACGGTGGATTGCGGAATATGTATGTAGATGTAGAAGTGATGGGACGGAGGAGGGAAGACTGAAGTAAATAAATGCCCGAACAACACCTGGTGACCAAGTACGAGCAAGCTGTTCTTTTGAACAACTGGTTCCAAAAAACTACTGCCCAAAATATTACGATTTCATTGTGGCATTTTACGGTTTTAGTCACTAGCAGCCATTCAGGGCTACACAACAGCCCTTAAGCTCAGTTGCTACCTGTCGCGATGTACACTTCCAGCCGACTGTTGGCACACCAAATTCGAAATTTTCATCATTTAAAAACATACTGCCTGTGCGTCTTAACTTTCTCGGTGTATGGCGAGTAAGAAAATAGGGGGTCATGTTTCGAGATGACAGCTTGTACCATTCCCTTGTATTTAAGGATATTCATTTCTGTACTCGCTGAACTTGCCCAATGACTAACGAAATCGTTAAAACTCCCCATAATTCCTCTCTCTTCTGCGACACTCGACTAGACCTCACGGACGAGTGCTACGCTGTCTGTGGACCATAGGTTCAGAACCACTAGTCCTTAGATGTACACATGTGATCAAAAGTATCCGGACACCTGGCTGAAAATGACTTACAAGTTTGTGGCTGGAATTCAATATGGTGTTGGCCCACCCCGACCCTTGATGACAGCTTCCATTCTCGCAGGCATACGTCCAGTCAGGTGCTGGAAGGATTCAAGGGAAATGGCAGCCCATTCTTCATGGAGTGCTGCACTGAGAAGAGTTATCGCTGTAAGTCAGTGAGGCCTGGCATGAAGTCTGCATTCCAGAACATACGAAAGGTGTTCTACTGGATTCAAGTCAGGACACTGTGCAGGCAACTCCATTATAGAAATGTTATTGCCATGTAACCACTTTGTCACTTGATGTTTATTATGAACAGGTGCTTGATCGTGTTTAAAGATGCAATTGCCATTTCCAAACTGCTATTCAACAGTGGGAAGCAACAAGATGATTGAACCATCAAGGTAGGCTTGTGCTGTGATAGTGCCACACAAAACAACAGCCTCCAAATTTTACTGTTGGCATTACACACGCTGGCAAATGATGTTAACTGGGCATTCGCCATACCCACACCCTGCCATCAGATCGCCCTTTTTTGTACAGCGATTCCTCACTTGATACAACGTTTGCCAACTGTCCAATCATCCAAAGTTTACGCTCCTTAAACCAAATGAGGCAGCGTTTAGCTTTGATCTGCATGATGTGTAGATTATGGGCGCGGCCGTGGAGTAGCAGAGCGGTCTAAAGCATCTCGCTGTGGAGCGCACGGTTGCTCACCGTGGAGGTTCGAGTCCTCCCTGCGGCATGGGTGTGTGTGTTGTCCTTAGGTTAGTTTACCTAGGTTTAAGTAGTTTGTAATCTACGGACTGATGACCACGCAGTTTGGTCCGATAGATTTACAAACATTTGAACATTTAGTTTATGGGCAGCTGCTCTAGCACCAAATACAAGTTTTCTCACATCCTGCCTAACTGTCATAGTACTTGGAGCGGAACTGATGCAGTTTGGAATACCTGTGTGATGGTCTGGATAGATGCCTGCCTATGACACTGTACGATCCTCGTCAACTGTCAGTTAACAGACGAGGTTGTCCTGTACATTTCATGCTGTACATGTCCCTTCACGTTTCCACTTCACTATCACATCAGCAAAAGTGGACCTATGTATGTTTAGAAGTGAGGAAATCTTGCATACAGACTTCTGACGAGGACATCCAATCACCTGACCATGTTCAAAGTTAGTGAGGTCTGCTTAGAGTCCCATTCTGCTCTCTCATGATGTCTAATGGCTATGAGGTTGTTGATATAAAAAAAATATAAAAAATAAAAACCCTGGTAGTACGTGGCAGCACAATGCACCTAATATGAAAAACTATGTTTTGAGCATATACGGATACTTTTGATCACAATCTATATCCTCCTTGTGCATCCTTTCATCTACAGCGACAATGGCTGACAAAAGCTCCACAAAAACAGTTTTGACAAATCCTTACAAAATTGGCATTTTATTGATATATTTTTACAGGGTTTTTCACGATAGTACTATATAGGAATTGCAAAACAAGAAAAATGCCATAGAAGATGAGTCCAATTTTTATTGAGTTAGTAAACCAAGTAATGTGCAAAAGTATATGACAACATTCTAAGTTTATCTACATAAATTCCACCACAAACTGCAATGCACTTTTGACTTCTCTTGATCATGTACAGCTCTTCTGAGTCATCTTTGCTTACTTTTTATGAGAACTGCACTATTCATGATATGAACAATCAAACTGACTGTTGTATTTACTGTTTCTTTTAAGACTTCACCTTAAAAAAAAAACACCCACCGCAAAAACCCCAAGAGGTAAGGCACACGGAACTTGGTGGTGAAGAAATGTGCCAATATCTTCCAATCCATCTTTCGAGGAAGGTTAGGTTTAGATGATTAGTCACCTGACAACTAGAATGCACAGTATTCACACCATGCTGGAAGAACATACACTTTCTTGTAGACAAAGTAATATTTTCCAATAATGATGGAACCTTATTTTCAAGAATGCAGATTCTAAACTCCCAGATATACACTACTGGCCATTAAAATTGCTACACCAAGAAGAAATGCAGATGATAAACGGGTATTCATTTGACAAATATATTATAGTAGAACTGACATGTGATTACATTTTCACATTTGGGTGCATAGATCCTGAGAAATCAGTACCCAGAACAACCACCTCTGGCCGTAATAATGGCCTTGATACGGGTGGGCATTGAGTCAAACAGAGCTTTGATGGCATGCACAGGTACAGATGCCCATGCAGCTTCAACAAGATACCACAGTTCAACAGCAGTGACTGGCGTATTGTGATGAGCCAGTTGCTCAGCCACCACTGACCTGGCATTTTCAATTGGTGAGTGATCTGAAGAATGTGCTGGGCAGGGCAGCAGTAGAACATTTTCCATATCCAGAAAGGCCCATACAGGACCTGCAACATGCAGTCGTGATTATCCCGCTGAAATGTAGAGTTTTCGCAGGGATCAAATGCAAGGTAGAGCTATGGGTCTTAACAGATCTGAAATGTTCAAAGTGCCATTGATGCGAACAAGAGGTGACCGAGATGTGTAACCAATGGCTCCCCACACCATCGTGCTGGGTGATAAACCAGTATGGCAATGATGGATAAAAGTTTTGCCATTCGTGCACCCAGGTTCATCGCTGAGTAGACCATCGCGGGCACTCCTGTCTGTGATGCTGCGTCAAGGGTAACCACAGCCATAGTCTCCGAGCTGATAGTCTATGCTGCTGCAAACATTGTTGAACTGTTCGTGCAGATGGTTGTTGTCTTGCAAACGTCCCCATCTGTTGACTCGGAGATCGAGACATGACTCCATGATCCATTACAGCCAAGCGGATAAGATGCCTGTCATCTCGACTGCTAGTGATATGTGGCTGTTTGGATCCAGCACGGTGCTCCATATTGCCCTCCTGAACCTACGGATTCCACATTCTGCTAACAGTCATTGGATGTTGCGATACAATAAACCAGGATCGCGACAGGCTACAATCAGACCTTTATTGAAGTCGGAAACATGATAGTAGGCATTTCTCCTTACACGAAGCATCAGAATAACGTTTCACCACGCACCGCCAGTCAACTGCTGTTTGTTTATGAGAAATCGGTTGGAAACTTTCCTCATGTCAGCACGTTGTAGGTGTCGCCACCAGTGCCAACTTTGTGTGAATCTTTTGAGAAGCTAATCATTTGCATATCACAGCATCTTCTTCCTGTTGGTTAAATTTCACATCTGTAGCATGTCATCTTCGTGGTATAGCAATTTTAATGGCCAGGAGCGTAATAAAAAAAATTTTTTTTTAATATCCCTTCTGCTCCCTTTCAATATTGTCTCTGATATTTTGAACTCAAGTAATGGACACCCTTAGTGGTTTGAATCTCTTCTTCCACTCATGAAGTAATTTTTGTCTCAACTCACTACTAAAATCTGAAATCTCACTCCCAGTGTTTCATTTTAGCTTGGAGGGAAGTAAAAAAAAAAGCACAGAGAGAGAGGGGGGGCAGGGGGGCTGTTGGCTTTGACAGAAAGAAAGAAGAGTCTCTCATAGGTGGAAACATGGATAATTTTGGGATAAGTGTAACTGGTATCTACGGTGGTGCAGGAAAGCTCAAAGTGATGGGGGCAGGGATATGCGGATGGCAACCACTTAGATCAACCTACACTAGCTGAACAGATTTTCCAAGACATATTCCACCACATCCCAAATCCCCATTCATCCAACAATAACTAGCCACAAAATAGTACTACCCTTGTCACACAATCTACCCTGAATTGGTACAACTGAACTACATCCTTCAACAAAGTAATGATTTTCTGTTGTCATACCCAGAAATGAAAGACATTCTGGCCAAGATCCTAACCATCCCTCCTAAAGTGGTGTTTTATTACCCCCACACAATGCTTTACTCCATCCCTATGCCATCCCACTACAGGACCTTCCAATCCTACCATCCAGCACTTCCTATTCTAATCCCGTCCCAGGATTATCCTATCCAATCGAAGGCCAGCCAATTGTGAAAATAACCACATAATTTACCACCTGTGCTGCAATCATTTCATAGTTGTCTTTTTTTATTGGTATGACCACTAACCAGCTATTCATTAGAATGGCCACCACCAAAACTGTGTCCAAGAAGAAGATGGACCACCCTGTGACAATGTGCAGCTGATATAAGCTTGATTTCAACGGCTGTTCACAACCTGAGCCATCTGCATTACCTCTCCCCCCCTACACAGTTGGAAGTTATCCTTACCGGAACTCTGAGCCAAAAAGTATCCAAGCCTGACCTATAGTTACCTCCTCCTCCTCCCCCAAACAGTTTATGCCTGCTCTTTCCTCCATATCTCCCGTTCAGCATCTGTGTGTGTGTGTGTGTGTGTGTGTGTGTGTGTGTGTGTGTGTGTGTGTGTTTCCATCCCAACTCCTTCCCTCCTATCTGCTGTTGGCAACAGATCCACTAAAACCAGTAATAAATTTTTTTAAAAATGATTTTAGGCGACTTGAGCTTTATTTTCAGGCTTTTTTTTCTCTTTTTATCTATGAGCAGTTTAGATATCACATGTAAAACCTCATAAAAGTGGTTAGGAATCATTTTTGGGACAAACAGAAGCACAAAATAATAATAGTAACAAAAGTAATAATAATATCTATTATTACTTTTTCATTCAAGCAGTTAAATATTTGTGTAAAACACAATACATTTCTGATTTCAGATGCAGCATTTGGGGACTGCTCGCTATACTTACAGCCATTGCTGGAGCAGTAGTACTACCACGACCTCCTTCTGGAGCTGAACCAAGGAACAGAAGAGATATTCGAGCAGCAACTGTGGAACCCAGACCTCACGTAACATCAAGTGAACTGCCGAAACAAATACCAGCACCACCATCACGAACAGTAATGCAACATAGACCTACACCTGCACTGGTTCATCTACAGCTGCGCTGGGAAGACAGGCAACGGCCATCAGTTACACTGCCTCCCAGACTTTTTACACCGACAGTACAGCGATACACACAACACACTGACTTGCTTTCCAACACTGTGTAAAGCTTCCATGAGGCTGAGTGCTATCTCCCACCTTTATCACAGTAGCCACAGATTTTTAAAGACTGTTTTCACTGTGATGAGATGTATTGTACAACACAAGTAGGTGATAAGTTGTGACTGAGCAGTCAAACAGAAAGTGTTGATATTTTTTTATTGAAGAGATGCAGTATCAATGAGAATTGAAAAATATTGGAAAGTTAGCACAAGGAAGTAGTACAGTGTGTAGCTGAGTAGTACGTGTGGCAGCTTGTGATCACTATGTGAAGTTATTTATTGAGGATTGTAGCCTTGATGACTTATCATGACAGGCAGGAACTCTGAAGACAAGAGACAACTTTAAATTCTGTCACTCAATTCAAAAAAGCGAAGCCAAGACTGATCTGTTCAAAAGACTTGTCACAAATGTACATATTTTGAAATTATTTACTAAATATAATTCTAAAAGTTTTAGTTGTACACATGGGTGTATGTGTGGAGAATGATGTGTGCATGCAAGCAGCTATGCATGCAACTAGACACATTTTTCCTTCCTTGTTTACTAAAACATTTTAGCTGCAAACATAGATTGTACTTTATGCTAATAACTGTTGCCTCAAGAAGTTGGATGACCAATTGAATTAACAACCCTACAAGCCTGTATAAAAGTGAAATTATGACAAAATGTGACTAGCTTAAGACATTATGCAGTACTTTATTACAAAACTAAAATTGACAAAAAGGTACATTCTCAAAAAAATATATTTTTGTTTCATCTAATTATGAGCAACAATAAAAATCAAATTATATAACATGTTAGTATATGAAATAAAAATCAGCCCCTCCATGATTATCTAAGGCTGAAGCCATTAGGGATAAAATCATAACATTCATTTTTGCTATTAAAAGTCACCTAAATAAAATAACTGAAAAATATAACTGAAAGGCAGCTTTAATTCAACAGCAATAAAAAACCACTGCAGTGATGTGACACTAGGAGAATATTCATCATCATCATCATCATCATCATCATCATCATCAAGTCATCAGTGGCATACGGTGACAGAAGAAATTCGAGATCTTGTTCCAGCTTTCTGAGTAATAATACGAATCTCAAAGTGTGATCTGTAGATATTACTGGGTATCAATGGTCTTCATGGGTTTACAGAATCCTTCCTATGCCTTACACTGAGACAATTATTACACAGGTGGTAACTGTTTTGATTCATGATAGAGCCTTAAAACTTTAATCTTTTTTATGCTTTAATAAATGATGAAATTTTTTTAACTATCAAACTTCACTCAAAACCTTACATTGTTGTCCACAAAAGCTGTGTGTGTTTTATACAGCACAAGTTGCGCAAGTCAATAATGTGAAATGTGTTGCTTAATACGTGGAATGTTAAAAAAGTAATGACATTTTGTAAACACAGGACATATTTTTGATGTATTTTCTTTTTTTCTGTTTTTGAGAAATATATCTGTGAAGCATAAATCCTACTAAATATTTAGTCAGAAAACTGACAAAACATTTACATACTTTGACAGTGTCAGCAATATTTACTTGGTATGAAACTGGGACAGAAAATTTGTATTAAATTTTCCTTTTTGAATGCAATAAAGTGCTGTAGAGTTACACTACAGTCTTTACAATATTAGTTGTAATTTTTTTCTCAGCTTCCTCTTCTTTTTCCAAAACTACTTCATTCTTTCTGACCCGGCAGCCCTCTCTTCATCCATAATGATGTATTGTTTTCATTTTACTGGTTTTAATTTCAGTCTTGTATCACTACTTCTCAAATCCTCTTCTCTTTTCTCTCTGCAATTTGTTTCATTGTTATATTCAGCTCTTCTAAGTCATTCTGGGCCTCAATGAACAAGTTGTTTTTGGTTTTATTTTTCCAAAAGAAATAGAATAATTGCCTCAGCAGTGTGGTCTCTGGTAGACTTACTATGTGGCTAAAATAGGCAATTCTCCTTTTGCACATTGTGTCCACAATTGACTAATTTTCCAAGTACACTATTTCATTGGGCAGCAATCTCCATTGTCCGTTTACCTGATTTTTTTTATTAATGACTATTCTGATGATCCTTCTGTTACATACTGTATATTTCCACACATAAGGTGACCTTCAGATAATACGAGGTACAAATTTTCATCAAAATTTTATAGTTTAAGTATATATCTGGCCTTTAAGATGACCCCCAAGTTACCATATTTACTGAATACAAGCCGCATTTTATTTTCAGTTTTCGGGATCTAAAAATACATCTGCGATTTAGATTTGGAAGCTTCAGGAATTTCCGAAAAATGCCTTTAGAAGCCATCATAAGTAGGTTTTTTGAATGGTATTTCTGAAAATACCACTAGGACCCACCCTAAAGCGGCCTCTACATGGTCAATAATATTGACAATATTCTCCGGCTGCGCAATAATATTGACGGTGTAGGGGTGTGACTGAGAATAAGTGCAATAATATTGAGAACATCAAAAACTTTTGAAGTATATTGCACTGCCTGTAAATATTGTGCCAACTGTGGGCAGTATTGACAATATCTTTGACAGATTATCGCGCTATATTGTTATGTTATTCTAACATCCTTGTTATGTTTGTTATGAGTGAATCTTTGACACTCCTTATGCTAGTTTTTCATCAGCCTTTTATTTTCGGCTTGCAACAAAGTAAAGCAACAATAACAACAGCAGTGTCTTTATTATCCAACATTTCACAGCACAATATTATTGAGTAGTCTAGGAGAGAATGACAATATTGCACAATATTATTGTCAATATTATTGCCCTTGTAGGGGAGGCTTAAGTAGTTTTCGTGATTGGTACACCTGGATTTCACCCTTTGTTGCAGTGTTTGTGGTCTGCTTTTGAACTTTCATGTATATCTGATCATGAAGAAGCATGGGTGTTTTTTTTTTAAGTACGTGCAGGCGCATAGCGCCCAAATCTACGGTTTAGAAACACAAAATCTATTTACAGTTGTATGTTCGATATATATCATTTCAGGCTGGGCTACTTTAAGTGTAAGCTTTCTTGTAAATTACTCAGAAAGCTGTACTCTTAGCTTCCTGCCTAACCACATCCTTTAAATTCACGACATATTCATAAAAATCATAACATTCAGCTGTTCGATACCTATCGTTTTGATACTTAATCGTTTAGATATATATTGTTTGCAGGTCGAAGCCGCGCTATGCAGCACATCTGTGAAATTACCAATTTCAGACTAAATTTCAATCTAATTTTTGGCGTTGTATAAGATGACCTTTAGATTTTAAGCCTTTTTTTATGATTCAGCCATCGTCTTATCTGCAGAAATATACAGTATATACCAAAATTCTATAAATGTTACCAACATCTGGAAGAAAGCTGTGAGGCCATTGAGAATGACACGTACCCTACATGCCATCAATCAATGAAAAACTTAGGAAATGATTATGAACATAAAATCATAAATATGGCTGTAGTTTAGCAACTATTCAAAAGTAATTTCAAAAAGATGAAATTAATCAGCCAACAAGTTGTATGTGAAGGTTTATTAGTAAACTCTGACGAAGGTTTTGTTACCGGTCCTATTATATTCTTCAGAAGGTGAAGATGTATCCAAAAATTACATTAGTGGTTACAATATTTTTACCTGTTATACACCTGTAATGAAGATAACATTACATTTGTTGAAACTAGGTAAAGGATTCCTGATTATAAACAAATGACAGTCACAGAGACTTTGGTGATACTGGTGTTGCTCATGTCAAGAAATTTTTTATAGGTTTTGGATATGAAACATGTAACAGCAAGCTTGTTCCTAAACTGAAGGATTTTGAAGTCAGTAATTATGCAGAGCTACTGAAACATGTCATAACAGGTGATGAAATAAGTTAAAAGATAGCTCCACTAGCCTGAAACATATTGATGGCAGCATTTTGGATCACCAGAACTGTAAAACTTCAACAAGAGCTGAGTAATGTGATGCTTATGCTCACTATGTTCTTTGATTTCACCACAGGTTCTTGCCACAAAATCAGATGATTGCAACTGCGTACTGAGAAGGCACTGTTACTTATGAGTTCATCACCATTTGCATGAATTAATTCAGAGAAAAAAGAAGATCATATATTTGTGGTAAAGCAATTCCTGCCATTCTGATGTTTCATGGTGAGGGTTTTTGCCAAATACAATACTGTAATGACGCCTCTGCCTCAATATTCACCAGGCATGGCTACATGTGACTTTTTCCCTCTACTCATTTATAGGAGGGCCCCACATTTCAACGTGTAACCCAAACCATGGTGCTACTCTACAGTTTTCATGTCAGCATTTTTGCCAGAGATGAAAGAAGTAAAAACTGACAGGTAAAAATCTTAGGAGTTGGCGGAGATCGAACCCACAACCTTAATCAAACAAAGTTAGTGAAATAAACCAGGATTGTGTGTGTGTGTGTGTGTGTGTGTGTGTGTGTGTGTGTGTGTGTGTGATTTATTTGTGCTACTATCACTACATGTGGTGAGTAATCTTCATCTATTTTTTTTAAATATCAGTTTTATATGTAATTACAAATGTCTGTGAAAAATTGTTATAAGTGAGGAATTTATTTTAACAAAGCTTTGGGAAGTGTAATAGTATTTATATGTTGTTTGTGATGTTTTAACGAAATGTGTTATGTAACATTGACACCAGTGTCCTCTTGCAGCCTTTGAAAATGATGAAAGTTGAAATGTATAAAGTCAAATGTTGAAATGTTTGTTAAGCTAATATAACTTAACTGTGGGGACATCACTCCCTAAACGTACAGGCTACTTATAACTACCTTATACTAAAGACAACACAAACATCCATGCTCGAGGGAGGATTCGAATCCCCAATGGGAAAGGCCTCGTGCATCAGAGGATAGCGCCTCAATGCACTCAGTCACTCCACCAGAGCATGCATAAATTAATTGCTAAGTGTGGACAAGACATTTATATTATTTTGAAATGCATCCAAACAGCTACAAAGTCTCACCCGATTTTTACAGAGTCAGTGAGGAATTTATTTTCATGTTTCTTTAAAAGATAGAATTTTTTGTAAGCAGGTAACTTCTATAAATCTGAATCTATTTTCTTTCCTTTGGAGATGGCACAGTAGGTATGGTATGACATCTTTGTTTACCTTCCCCCTCTTATACTTTGTAAGTAATCTACATCCACTTTCCTTTATTTTTATTCCTCCCTTCTTACCTCCTTCCCATCTCACACAGAGCTAAGATAGTTATTGTCGAGCCCCTCTATCTGTTTAATTATTATTATTATTTTACATTTCTACATGAGTCATTCCTTTTAATCAAATATCTAGAGAAGAAGAAATAAACCACTGACCAAAAAAATCTCAACAAAGACATCTCAAATGATTAGTAGACTGGAACTTACCTGCTCTGCTTTAAGTGTTAACTCGATGAAAATCTGTTGTAGCTTCTCATTCACAAAATTGATACAAAACTGCTCAAATCCATTCCGTTCGAAGATCTCAAATCCATATATATCTAATATTCCTATGCTCTGGCCAGTGACAGTTGTTTCCATTGCACTATTCACGCACTAGTAAAATGAAACAAAAATATCATATGCCATGTAAATTAACAAGTATAATTTCTGTTAACATATCAAAAGATTTTTATTGAATCAAGACTTTTTGTCAGTAAGCAAACACACATGTAACAAGAACTAACAATATACCTTTCCCATGTATATATATAAAATACAAAACGGATGACTTACCCAAAGCACAGGTTCGTCAACAGATACAAACAAAAACACACACATACAAGCTTTCGCAACCTTTGGTCGCTTCTTCAGGAAAAGAGGAAGGAAGGAGAAAGGGAAGGATACGGGTTTTAAGGAAGTGGAAAAGGAGTTATTCCAATCCCAGGAGTGGACCGACTTACCTTAGGGGAAAAAAAGGAAAGGTAAACAAGTGTGCGCGCGCACGCGCACACACACACACACACACACACACACACACACACACACACACAACAAGATAGACATTTCTAGAAAGGAAATAGGTTGGACAGAGATAACATTTGAGGCAGAGACTCTGTCCAGAGAACCGAGGCAAAGATGTTAAAGAATGGTGGGCGGGAATTTGAATTTAGCGGAGGATGAGACCAAGTGGGCAACAAGAAAAGAGAATATGCTGAAAGGCAAGTTCCCATCTCCGGAGTTCTGAAAGATTGGTGTTGATGGGAAGTATCCAGATAACCCGGAAGGTTTAACACTTTGCCAAGATATATATGGAAACAATTCCTGTTTGGAAAAAATATTTAAAAAATATTTTTAAAAATATTTAATATTATTTATAATAACAGAACATATACTTTTCCTCAATAGAGAACTGTTACAAAACTAATTCAAAATGCATATTGGTTGGACACATGATTCCTTCTGCAACAGTAATTTTCAATGAATGAGTTTCTCTGCTGCAAACTTAGTGAAGTACAGTGTGTTTGAAAAAAACTATCACCAACTTCGGAAACAGGCTCCTTGCACTAAAACAAAAACAAATTGCTAAAAACATGTGTCAAACTGCTTCAGTTTGGAATCATTGGTTAAATTTAACAGTCAGCGCATCTGACTCACTATCTCCTGAGGGGGAGTTGTTTACTTTTGTCCGTCATTTCTCTTTAATGTGTCTGTTGTGCACATGTACTACAATGAAAGTAGCTGTTCTGACATGGCATGATATTCATGACTTTTACACATGATAGTAAACATGGTACTGGACACGAGGCTGCACAATTGTAGGAGTCAGAGTTTCCAGATGGAGGATAGCCAAGTACACAACATTTGGCTACACATCATAGAGCTTCTGGGACACAATCTGTTGCACTCTACACTTTGATTGCAAAAAACCATGAGTTGTTCACATGCCTGACCAAGAAGAGCCAGTTATCAGTGGATAACAAGTTACCCTGGCATGTAGTGCATCTCCAAGTTCAGCACGGAGAATACTTCATGAGTGATTCATTGACTGTATATTCAACATGAACAGGTCATCACACTTGCTAGTTACCCACCAAGGGAGAACTTTTGGCAACAGCTTGTTGCACAAACCGTGAATCAATTATGCTTGATTCCATTATGGCTCTTGTGCTCAATGACTTTTTTTTTTTTTTCAATTTGTAGAGATGTCAGCAGTCAGTCATAAATATTTTGCTTACTCACTAGAAAGAGATTTCAATCACTGTTTGTCTCTTCACTTCTATTTACAGTTGGGACAATAATAGGAAGAGATGGAATCACAAATTGCCACAGCAAACACATATGAGGTCTGTTCAAAAAATTCTGGAACTCTGTATACAACATTTTTCTATGCTTACATTTTACTTACTGCACAGAGTCTCCTTTGAAACAGTCTCCTCCACAACTGAGAGATTGCTCCCAATGACATTTATAATACCAAAAGCAGTTTTCATATGTATCTTGCTGTAATGTGTGAAGCCACTTGTTAATTTTTTCTTATCTCACCTGTTGTCAAAAATTTTCATCATTTCAATGCTGTTTTCAAATTTGGAAATTAAAAATGTCTGCAGGGGCCAGATCTGGTGAATATGGAACATGAGACAGCAGAGTGAATCCATGTTTTGTGCAGTTATCATGGGTCTTTCTGGTTTTGACTCAAGACCTGTGGGACTAACTTCGCAGCAACATTATGCATTCCAGGATTTCATGAAATGTTCCAACTGAAAAGTTATATTTTCCTACAATCTTTTAGCCAGTCCACCTAAAATTTGCGCAACCAATTTTATTGACAGGATGATATTTTCACTCTGCATGGAGTGTGCGCTAATATGAAACTTCCTTATGGTTTACAACTGTGTGCTGGAAGTGGGATATGAACCTGGAACTTTTGCCTTTCACGAGCAAGCACTCTACCTACTGCACTATCCTGGCACACTTCATGCTCCGTCCTCCCTTCCACCAGTACCTCACCTCCTACTTTACAAACTTCAAAGAAGTTCTTTTGCAAAACTTGGAGGACTAGCACTCCTGGAAGAAAGGACATGGAGTTGACATGGCTTAGCCACAGCCTACGGCAGGCATGGCCAATATTTCCGCCCCGCGGGCAGAGTACACTGTAGTTCACCGCCCTGGCTGCGACCGTCTGTCATTAGTGTCGGCAACGAAGCGAGAGAGAACTGCGGAAAGAGTGAGACCACACAGCACTGCTATGTGCTGGACTGTCCCGTGGTCAAATCCAACGTAAATAAAGTAACCATTAGCATTAAGCTGTTTAACATATTTCGTAACCTTACCTGAATTCCTTAAAGAGTAAGGTAATTTTCGACATCTCAATTTTTTGACGTTCAAAAAAAAATTATACTTCCTATCAGTACCTCATATATTTGTTGTTTGCGAGCTTTCATCCAAATTACTATTAATGGATTTTGAAAGAGCAAGCACCTTTTCTGTTCATCGTCAAATATATCTTATTGGCTGGCATAACTCTACTCCTGATTGGTTGCTCTGCCGTTCCTAATCTAGCGATCACAAGCGCTAACCGCTGATGCATAAAATTCAGTTTTGCCCTGCCTGACACTCTGCCCTACATGCCACTGCGCACAGTGCACAGGGCAGGGATGTGGCAAAGGCACCCATGCCTGCAAGCAGGGGCAAGGGTGCAGCGAGGGCACCTGTGCCCACAGGACGGTGTTTTGCAATGCCTGGCCTAGGGGATGTTTCCAGAATGATATTTTCACTCTGCAGTGGAGTGCGTGCACTGATATGAAAGTTCCTGGTGAATTAAAACTGTGTGCCAGAACTGGGATTCGAACCTGGGACCTTTACCTTTTTCAGGCAAGGAAGCACTCTAACGACTGAGCTATCCCTGCACATGTCATGGTCCATCCTCACAGCTTCACTTCCGCCAGTACATCAAGGCGCAGAGTGAAAATATCATTCTGGAAACATCCCTTAGGCTGTTTCTAAGCTGTGTCTCCACTATATCCTTTCTTCCAATAGTGCTAGTCCTGCAAGTTTGGCAGGAGAATTTCTGTGAAGTTTGGAAAGAAGGAAGCAAGGTAATGTCGGAAGTAAAGCTGTGAAGACATACCATATAGCATCCCGGGATAGCAGAAGGCAAGGATCTCAGTTCAGTTCCGGAACACAGTTTTAATCCACCAGGAAGTTTCAATTTCATTGACGTTCCTAATATGTGTGTATCGGTGGACATCAAAGGGCACACTGAAAAAGGGTCCTCTGTAACTTTGTCCAGCCACTTTTAAGCAGTACTCATCATTGTAGGCTACCTGCATCATTTAATGTGTCACTTTAAAGGTTTCATTTACTTTCATGCAAAATTTAATGCAGCCACAATGCTCCAACAACTCTGCAATCTCAAAATTTGTGAACAGTAACTAACAGACATGTGAAGAATGAAACTTCTGAATTTACACAACCAACAAACAGGTGTGCCAGGATACCAACCATATTTTGCTCCAGCACTCTACTTGCATGAAATTATGAATTTTTCAGAACTTCTTTAAACAGAACTTGTATGAGTTGATCACAATACTCATATTATAGTACAGGCTAGACATCAGCATCAGTTTAATGTGTAGGCTGGAATTGCAAGTGACTATCCAGTAGTGGGAATACATTCTTTCACTACATCTTCTAGGTGCTGTTTGTAGGGACTTTTACTGTGAATAACTAAGAAGCTGGGAACTACATTTCATTACTCTTTGGCATAAGACAAAAGACTGTTGTATCCAGCAGTCAGAAGATGCCAAGTTCACACAAGGAAATTTTATTTATTTATTTTTTATTTTATTTTTTTGCCAAACATGTACAAAAAACATTGGACTTTATCCTAGTGACTGTTGATATATGTACAATGAAGAATTATTTTCCTTTATTATGAATGTGTGCACAGTTAGCCACCTCAATTGAACTTCACTAACCTTGAGTGCTGTACATAATTTGGAGTAATACAGTACCACCACTAATGGTTGAGGAAATGAATTGTCTACACTCTGCACTTAACAACAACAACAACAACAATAATAATAATACTACTACTACTACTACTAGTAGTAGTAGTAGTAGTAGTAGCAGCAGCAGCAGCAGCAGCAGCAGTAGTAATAGCAGAAGAAGAATAAGAAGAACACATTGTCCTATCTGGACTCAACAGGAGACTGCTGGTAGAAGAGAGGTGTATTTTTCACATCATCGATATTCGATACCAAAGTTCAATCAGGTCTGGGAGTCTTTTCGCTGTCAAGCACTTTATTGATTGCAATTCCACACTCACTCATTTGTATGTGTGTAATTTTCAGTCATTGGTCCAAAATAAGAACAGTGTTATGTTATTCATATAAACTATTTTAACTTACTGTTCAGTGGCTATGTGACCAACAGCATCTAGGGAGATGGTTTGATCTATACTCTGATTAAAATTACTTTGTAACTGACAAACAGCTGTGGCAGGAGGCAGTATTTCCAGCATGCATCAAGGCACAGTATTCCTCCTCATTGATTTTTCAAAGCACCCAGACCCTTCCTAGCTGTCCTCCTTAAGTTGCCTCACATCCCACCTCCCCCCAAACTCCATGTTGGTCTTGTCAGAAACTTACTCTCCTTTTCCTGACTTCTACAATGGAAACACTATTTTGCACCAATCTTTTTAACATCCAAACCTGCAGATGCCAGACAGTCTGATCGGTACTAAACCTTACATATCGATAGAGAATCAATCAAAACTTCAGTATAATTCATGCAATGTGCTGCTGTCGAAGAGAACATGCATAAATGGGAAGTAATAAGTAACAAACATCCTACAAAGCGCAGGAAAAGCATATCAGTAAGAATGTGTCATGTTGAACTCCTGTGGGGAAGTCGATAGAGCATATGTTTCTTCTTGCAGGATCCTGGGTTCCAGCCTGGTGATGCTAATCCCCCCCCCCCCCCAGTATTATGTTGGAAATGTTTCTACATCTATATACACTGAATGTTCAATAGAACAATGGTGCAATTGTTATTTGTTCTTGTGTTCAGATTGCTTCAGTGCATTTTCTGAAACTACTAATTACAGATTTGCTACTTTCAAATACATGAAGCAAAAGCAAACTGTGTCTAACACACTGCTATAAAATCTGAACAGCCCTTTTACATGTGAGGAACACATTGCCCCGTATAACAATTGCACATATACTACAGTGAGGGACAAAAAACAAAAGGAAAAAAGTTATTTGGGCAGGGCTCAAACCTAGGACCCTTGGTATAACAAACTAACGCTCTACCAACTTGCCCACAGCAGCTCGGTGTGATATGATCTTACATGCATGCTTTACTGTTACTCCACAGATCAGCTGTTACCTGTTATTATAGTTTATGCACATTCTCCTGGACGGCTGTGCATACTATGAATAATTGGAGTTTTGGTTGACAATTGATATAAAGCATTTGTGACCGTTCTGTCTGAAGGTTTTGGTGTTAAATAAATCAACTTCATTTCAACACTGAACTCAGCCTCTCCCAGCTCATACCACAAACCAACTGTGATCCTCCTCCACTCCCACCTAATCACCCCACTTGTCACCTTCCACTTGGCCTCACCATCCTTCCCCAAGTTTTTCTCCCAAAACCGACTTTTTCATAGAAGAAAGGACAACCTCAAAACAGATCCTAACCTATTTATCACTCCTAGAGTTTCCATAACTGTTGTGACCACATTGACAAGTTGCCAGAAGACATCTGCCAATTGTCTGACTCTTCCACCTACAAGTTGTGCGAGAATGATCCCATCCTAAAAGTCAACACGATTTCCAGTAATTGGAAAAATTCTATGGCACTCTCCCCTAAATCCACCCCCCCCCCCCTCTATACCCAAACACACTCCTCACAACTACCTTCTATATGCTCCTGAAAAAGTACAAACCAAATAAGCCTAAACTGCCAACTGTGCCTGGTTGCTCGATAGCACAGTGGCAGAGTGCCAGACTACAAATTCAAAGGTCGTGGGTCAATCCCTGCTAGGTCCTAGGATTTTTATCTGTTATTTTCCACTTCTTTCACCTCTGGCAGTGTTGCTGATGTAAAAGGTCGGAGGAAGGCAACAGCATACCACCTTCAAAAAGGACCATGCCTAGTAAAGCACTGTGGTGTTCAAACCAATCTTTGGATTCTTGATTGCTTTATCTTACCTTACTCTGCTCCCACTGAAATAATTTCGATCCCCACTGAGCAACACCTTCAACCAAGTGTCTGAAATCTAGCCAAACACTTCCTTGACATATTTCATCATTCCCACCCCTTTATCTTCTGGATATTAAGTCATGACTGTTGACATCACTGCTCCATACACCAACATCCCCAGTGCTCAGTCTTGCTGCTCTCACAACATCCTTGAGGCTCCAGAATCCACTAGCTCAATATGTCCTAACAATGACAGCTTTTCCACTAAAGGAAAGGTAAACAAGCAAATCTGTGGCACTGTATGACACACATATGCCAACCTGTTTGTGGAGCTTCTGCAGGAAACCTTCCTAGCCTCCCAAATTCCCATATCCCGGATCTGGTTCAGGCTCACTGATGATATTTATATCGTTTGGACTCAGTGCCAGCACACCCAAACCACATTCATTCACAATCTCAACTCCTACTCTCGTGCCGCTTCTCCTGCTCTTCCTCAATGCAGTGTGTATTTTTCTGAACGTTAACCTCCACTTCACTGATGGAGCCATCAAAATTAGTGTACACATTAAGCCCACCAATCACTAATAGTACCTGCATATAGGTAACTGCTAACCATTCCTGGCTGAGAAATCCCTCCCAAATAGCCTGGCTACCCATGGATGGAGTATTTGGAGTGACAAGAAATCCCTTACATAATATGTTGCAGATCTCACGAAGGCCTCCACACTCAGACAATATTCCACAGACATAGTCCTCTAACATATTTCCTGTGCCATATCTCCACACAACACCAATCCTCCCTGTGCCCCCCTATAACAAGCCACAAACGAGTGTTTGCCTTGTGACCCAATCACCCCCCTCCAGACTGGAATAACTAAACAAAAACATTCATTAGGGCTTTGATTTTCTACTGTAAACCCCTGGGGGGGGGGGGGGGAGAGAGAGAGAGAGAGAGAGAGAGAGAGAGAGAGAGAGAGAGAGAGAGAGAGAGAGAGATCCTATGTAAGATAGTTTCCACCTCTCATGAAGTGGCACTCCATTGCCCACTCATCCCCCACTTCATCCTAGTCCATCCCTATGCCACATTCAATCCCTAACTCTTGCTACAGGAGCCATATCACTATAGGACACCCATGCAAGACCTGCCCATCCACCCTCCAGCACTTCCTACTACAGCCCATCACTGGTTTATCATATCCCAACAAAATCCAGGCCTCTTGTGAAATCAGCCTTGTCATTTACTGACTCTGCTGCAATCATTGCATAACTTTTTACCAACTAGCTGTCCAAAAGAATGAATGACTGACAGCCCGCAGCTACAACCAATGTGGACCATCTTGTAGCATGCTTTTTTTTTTTTTTTTTGAATGGCTGCCTCATAACTCTAGCCGTTTTGATTCTCCACTCATTCATAAGCTATTCTGAACTTTGCAGATGGGAATTTATCTTTAAAACACATTCCGTGTGTACCACTGCTTCCCAAAGCTACATTCACATTCCCATGTGTTTAGTATTAGTGCCTGCATGTCAGGTTGCACCAACATTTCTATCTCACCCTTGATCTGCATCTTTCCCTTTCCCTTCCTAATAAGAATTCACTGTTTAAGCAGCAGTTGAGATGTAGGTGCCAGAAATGGAGGTGATGTGTGCAAGATTTATGCCTAAGTCACTGTGCAAATGTGTGTTATCTGTTTCCCAATGAAGACCATCAACAAAAATTTAAAGTTATGTGAATGCCAGTGTGACTGTCTTTATTATTATTATTTATCATTATGTGACACACTGCATTTAAATGATAGAGGCAGGTAGGTTCAAAAAAATAAGAAGCCAGACACTTAGTACCTGTTGTGTCCAACTTTGTATTTATGAGCTTAACAAAATGATGTACTTCACTAATATGCAGTAATAATTCACAATTATTATTGCCGCACAACAAGATTTAGAACATTTGCAACTGTATTATAACTGAAATTTAATGTTCTTACCTTGACTAGAAAATCAAACAGTCTTGCATATACACCTTTGGCTAAAGCATTTCTAGTATACACAGCCTGCTCCACATTCAATGTAACATCAATGGTATCTGACTGACTGCCCCATTTGCTATCAAAGCGTCGGCTTATTAACTTGTTAGTTAGGTGTTCTTGATCTACCTGGAACAGGTAGGCAGGGAAATCAAGATCTGAAACAGAATATGTAAACAAACACTAGACATCAATAAACTCCCCATATTTGAAAGAGATGATAATGCAATCAACTCCACCAGTCTATTAAGCGCAAATAAAATATTAAGTAACTTTCAATTTTAAAAAAATAATCATATGTTAAAAGCCTCGATCTTCATTTTTCTTACAGTATATCATTACCAATATTTAAGAGTATTTTCTTCTTGTACATTTAGTAAATCTCAAGTGAAAAACTTGTTAATTATAACACCAAGTGGTACCAAATCATAGTCACTAAGTCCTTTGAGTTATGAACTCTATTTGAGAATAACAATTTATGTATTGCAAATCAAATCATGTGCATGCTGTTTTTAAACATATTACAGTACTGAAAAAATTCTTCTTTGTTTAAGTTGCCTGTAATCAGTATTAAGACAACAGGAAAGGATACCTATTGTAGGTATTGCTAAAAGTGGTTGCATGTAGTAGTAGGAAGCCTGCCAGTATCAACCATTTGGGGTGGGGGGGGGGAGGTCCACTATACATTGTTGAAGGCCCAGTCCCGATGTCAAGAGTACCATTCTAGTGTATGTACAAGTGTTTCAGAAGAAATGTTAGAGAACAAACAACATGTGGCTCCTGGTTCCTGAAGATGACCCTATGATATCAACTACAAATACAAAGATATGGGTCACAGAGTGGACCATGGGTCAACAGAAATATATCACTTAGTCAGTTGAATCACATTTTCCATTATACTGCCTCCATCGTGACAAAAATCATGAAATCTGGCTGGAAGGTCAATATCAGCTATGGAGAACATAGATTTGGGACCTTTAGTACTAAATGAAGGTCCTGAAACAGCTACAGATTACATGAATATTATTATGTTCCAACTGCATGCTAGCTTCCTTCCTCAATGGTAATGACATCTTCCAACACGGTAACTGTCAATTTCACAAGATCAGAACTGTACTACAATGGTTTGTGGAGCATGTCATCTCAGTTGTTAAATTCACCTGATCTGAACCTGGTAGAACTTGTGCAGGATACTATTAGGCACCAGCCCTGTAGACATAAAGCACCAGCCTGTTATAACAGAAATTGTATGACCTGTGCTTTTGTACCAAGGACTAATCAAATTAACACAGTATATAATTGTTCCTGAATTGTACATCAAAACTGGTCCAACATGCTATTAAGCTAGTTTGTGGGTATCTGATCATTTTTTAAGCTAAAGGATGGCTATGTTTAGGTCACTTCAAGTTCTCTAGTTTGCTACCGAGTATACAGTTCCTTTCATTTACTACTGCATTATAAAATAGCTACCATCTGATTTACTTGAATCCTGATAATTCTTATCATATTTGCTGCACTCTATCTTCTTACTGACACTGAATTCTTGGGTTGCAACAAGGGCATACTGCAAAATAGCCATGTTATGAAGTAACAATGTTAAAACCACAGTGTATCTCCAGATTTATTTGAGCAATCTTATTTGAAAACAAGTTCTATAATTTCCATCCACAATACACAGAGTCACTTTTAAATTATTTTTTAACTTTTCCTCAATTGTTTAATATTTATTAACTAAACTTCCACCCCCACTGAACCACAGACATTGCCGAGGTGGGGTGGCTTGTGTGCCTCTACAATAAAGACAGCCGTACCATAGGTGCAACCACAGCAGAGGGGTATCTGTAGATAGACCAGACAAACGTGTGGTTCCTAAAGAGGAGGGGCAGCAGCCTTTTCAGTAGTTACGGGCAACAGTCTGGTAATGAACTGTAGATTAAAACTTAAGAGACTGCAGAAAGATGGACTCTGGACAAATTGAAGGAACCAAATGTGATTGAGAGTTTCAGAGGGAGCATTAGGTAAGAAATGGCTGAAATGGGGGAAAGTAATATAATAGAAGAAGAATGGGTTGATCAGAGATACAGTAGTGAATGCTGCAGAGGATCTTATAGGCAGAAGAACAAGGACTAACAGAAATTCCTGGATAACACAGGATATACTGAGCCTAATTGATGAGAGGAAAAAATATAAAAAATGCATCAAGTGAAGCAGGCAAAAGGGAGTACAGACGTCTGAAAAATGAAGTTGACAGGACGTGAAGACTAGCTAAGAAGGAGTGGCTTGAGTAGAAATGCAAGACCTTAGAAGAATGTTTAACTAGGGGAAAGATAAGTACCACCTACTGGAAAATAAGAGACATTTGAAGACAAGAAAACAGTGTTTTGAATATCAAGAACTCGGATGGAAAACCAGTACTAAACAAAGACAGGAAAGCTGAAAGATTGAAGGAATATATAGAAGGCCTGTACAAAGGAAATAAAATTGAAGGCAGTATTCTAGAAATGGAAGATGAGCTAGGAGATGATATATTGCAAGAAGAATTTGACAGAGCGCTGAAAGATTTGAGTCGAAACAAGGCCCCTGGAGTAGATGGTATGCCATCTGAACTGCTGATACTGTTAGGAGAGCCGGTCATGAAGAAATTGTTCCACCTGGTATGCAAGGAATACGAGACAGGAGAAATACTTTCAGACATCAAGAAGACTATATTAATTCCAATTCCAAAGAAAGCCAGTGCAGAATAACGTTAAATTCACAGAACTATCAGTTTAATAAATCATGGTTGCAAAATACTAACACAAATTATTTACAGACGAATGGAAAAACTTGTGGAATCCAACCTCGGGGAAGATCAGTTTGGATTTAGCATAAATGTAGGAACTAAGAAGGCAATACTCACATTAAGACATCTTAGAAGATAGGCTAAGGAAAGGCAAACCTACGTTTTTAGCATTTGTAGATTTGGAGAAAGCTTTTGACAATGTCAACTGGAATACACTCTTTCAAATTATGAAGGCAGCAGGGGTAAAATGCAGGGGATAAAGAGTTATATTCAACTTATACAGAAAGCAGAAAGAGATTGTCAGAGTTCAAGGGCATGAAAGAGACACAGAGGTTGGGAAGGAAGTAAGACATGGTTGTAGCCTTTCCCCAATGTTGTTCATTCTGTACATTGAGCAAGCAGCGAAGGAATTCAAGGAGAAATTTGGAGAGGGAATTCAAGTTCAGAGAGAAGAAATAAAATCTTTGCAGTTTGCTGATGACATAGTAATTCTGTCAGAGACCACAAATGATCTGGAAGAGCAATTGAATGGAATGGACAGTGTCTTGAAAAGAGGGTATAAGATGAACATCAACAAGAGTAAAACAAGAATAATGGAATGTAACGTCAGAAAATTAGGCGATGCTGAAGGAATTAGATTAGATAAAGAAACAATAAAAGCAGCAGATGAGATTTGTTAGTTGGGTAGCAAGATAACTTCTGTTGGCCAAAGTAAAGAAGATATAAAATGCAGAATGGCTATGGGAAGAAAAGCGATTCTCAAGAAGCAAAATTTGTTGAGATCCAATATTAGTTTAAATGTTAGGAAGTCCTTTCTAAAAGCATTTGTCTAGAGTGTAGCATTGTATAGAAGTGAAACGTGGATGATAAGGAGTTCAGACAAAAAGATGATAGAAGCTTTCGAAATGTAGTGCTATATACGAATGATGAAAATTAGATGGGTACATCACGTAACTAATGAGCAGGTGCTTAACCAAATTAGGGGAAAAAGGAGTTTGTGACATATCCTGACCAAGAGAAGTGATAGATTGGTGGGACATGGATGGCTGGATAGGATGATGTGGGCGCATAACAGCTAGGTCTTTAGCTCCCTTACACGATTATTAGAAGATGAGTGTGACCCAAGAAAAGAGGTAATTAAAAAAAAACAGGCAACAGCAAGGAATGTATCCAAATTAGTCAAGTTGCATGGGGGACGAAGGAATCACAACAACAGGTAATGCATGTCAGCAATGTAAGGTGGTCCACGAAGTACACAGTCGTAAATGTGCTCTTAAGGCAATTTCAGAGTACAAGAGACTGTTGACTGATGGAAAGGCGATGGGCCAACCAGTCTTTAATACACTAAAACCTCCAGCCTAAAATCTTAGGCAAGAGCCCAGAAAGATCACAAAATTTTAAACCGGTCTTCACACTTGCCTCGTTGTCTGTTAAACAGAGGGCAGAGCACCATCAAGATTCACTGCCGCCCTCTCAGCACCATATAAAATATGTTCAACTAAAATTTAGTGTACCGTGATATGTACACCACAGGCATTACAAAACAGAATCCTCCGACAGAGTAAAAAGCCGTGCATCAAAGGGCAGTGTCCGATTCATAGACATGTCAAGGCTACCTCATGTTGCCTCAATGACTACAGCAGGTTCACCATGGTCTGACAGTTGGTTTAACCAACTGCAGTTTATTGCCCGTCACTGCCTGACATGATGCCTCCCACAAATGGAAAGACCTCTGCCACACCACAGAGAGGAGAAACACCATCCTCATGACCTAGATCGTGAATTACTTTTCCCATCATTTTTTCATCCCTTCTCGCCCACCTGAAGAAGGAACTGTGTTCCGAAAGCTTGTCCTTTTTCATATTTTTTTTCCTTTCTTTTTTTCCCCTTCATTTGTGTCATTACTGGCGGTACAGCACAAAGGTAAGTACTGGCCAGCCAATCTATCTCTTTTGAAAAATAATTTTTCTTGTAAATACTTTGTCCTACTTTCAGGTTCACTTGGATATCCAACAGAGAGTATTTTCCATTCTCTACATCTACATACATACTCCGTTATCCACCGTAAGGTGCGTGGCGGAGGTTACACTGTATCACTACTAGGCGTTTCCTTTCCTATTCCACTCACAAATAGAACGAGGAAAAAGAGAATGCCTATATGCCTCCGTACAAGCCCTAATTTCTCTTATCTTGTCTTTGTGATCACTACGCAAAATACTGTATAAGCAGGCGGCAGCAAGATCTTACTATACTCAGCTTCAAATTCCGGCCCTCTAAATTTCCTCAACAGAAATTCACGAAAAGAATATTGTCTTCCCTCCAGTGATCACCAATTGAGTTGCCAGAACATTTCAGTGACACTTGCGCTTTGGTCGAACCTACCAGCAACAAACTTAGCTGCTCACCTCTATGTTTTCCTTTAAATTGATCTGCTGCAGGTCCCAAACACTTGAGCAGTACTCAAGATGTGATCATACAAGCGTTTTATACGCGGACTACTTTACAGATGAAGTACATCTTCCCAAAATTCTCCCAATAAACTGAAGTCGGCTGTCCACCTTACTCACAACTGTCCTTACATGTTCGTTCCACTTCATATCGCTCTGCAATGTTACGCCTAGATATTTGAACGACGCGACAGCATCAAGAAGCTCACTGCTAATGCTGTATTCGAACATTATGGGATTGTTTTTCCTACTCATGCACATCACCTTAAATGGTTCTACATTAAGAACTAGCTACCAACTAGAAATTTTGTCATTCTGTATGCTATACCAGTCAAAGACAACACCCTCCCATACACCATAGCATCATCAGCAAACAGCGGCAAATTACAGGTTACTCTGTTCATAAGATCATTTATATAGATACAAAATAACGGCAGTCCTATCTCACTCCCCTGGGGCACACCTGATGATACACTCATCTCTGATGAACACTCGTCGTCGAGAACAAAGTACTGTGTTCTATTACTTAGGAAGTCTTACAACCAGTCACAAATCTATGAACCTATTCCATAAGTTCATTTCTTCATTAGCAGTCTGCAGTGTGGTACAGTGTCAAATCCCTTTTTGAAATCACGAAAAACACAATCTGCCTGTTGCCTTTCATCCATGTATTGCAAGATGTCATGCGAGAAAAGGGCAAGCTGAGTTTCACATGAACAATGTTTCGTAGATAGAAGCTTTTCCGTCTCAAGGAAATTTATTATATTCAAACTGAGGATATGCTCCAAAATTTTACAGGAAACTGATGTCAATGATATCAGCCTGTAACTTTGTGGATCAGTTCTCTTTCCTTTCTTATGAACGGAAGTCACCTGCGACTTTTCTCCAATCACTAGGAATTTTGTACTGAATTAAAGATTCGCAAAAACTGCAAGCTAAGTAAGGGGCCAATGCTGCATAATACTCTTTGTAAAACCAAACTGGTATTCCATCCAGACAAGGAGACTTTTTTTTATTCAGCTCTCTCAGCTGCTTCTCTACTCTGGAAATACCTATTACTATGTCCTCCATTTCGGAGTTAGTACGTTGATCAAATGATGGTGCATTTGTGCAGTTCTCCTGCATGAAATATTTCTTAAAGGTTAAATTTAGAACATCAGCTTTCCGTTTGCTTTCTTCTGTTACTGCCCCGGAATGATTAACAAGTGAGTGGATATTGGGCTTTGACCTGCTTATCGAGTTTACATAGGACCAGATTTTTTTCAGATTCTCAGAAAGATATTTTGCTGAGGTATGGCTGTGGTAATTATTGTATGCTTTGTGCTTCAATCTTTTTATAGACACCAAAACTCTACTATCTTTTGCCTGTCAGCATTTGCGTGTTTCTTTTTGAACCGAGAGTGCAACAGTCTTTGCTTTCTCAGTAGCTTTCTAGCATTATTATTATACCACAGTGGATCTTTTCAATCCTTAATCAACTTTACAGGCACATATTTCTCTAACCCTTTATTTAAAATGCACTGAAGTTTAGTCCACAATTCCTCTACATCCTTTGTACCAGAACTAAATGATGTCCATTCATTTTCTAAGTGTGATCCTAACAATTGCTTATCGCCTCTTCCTAACAAAAACACGCTCCTACCCTTCTTGATTGGTTTATGAACTTTGGTCACCATCGATTCTATGACGATACCATGATCACTAATTCCTGTCTCTACACAGACATCATTAATAAGGTCAGGTCTGTTCATAGCTATAAAGTCTAAAATATTTACATTGCGCGTGGGTTGCTGGTTTAACTGCTCAAGACAATTTTCGGAGAATGTACTCAAACATAGCTCGCCAGACTGCTTATCTGTACCGCCTGAAATGTAACTAGAGAGGTTCCAATCTATATAATAATATTAAGGTTGAAGTCTCCCCCGACTAATATTACATGGCCCAGATGCCTATGCACTAACTGGTGTAGACTTTCTTTGAATGACAAACTACTTCAGCAACACTGGGGGGGGGGGGGGGGGGGGCAGTAAAAACAACCAACCATTAACTTCACTTCTCTTAGACCTGTTTCTACATGCCCAGATAACTTCACAGTTACTTTCAACCTCGATTTCAGTAGAAACAATATCTTTGTCCACAGCGATAAACACTCCCCCTCTAGTTGTGTCCGATCTATCTTTCCACGCCTCACTAAATAATTCTGAACTTGCCACATCATGATTTAGCCAGCTTTCGGTGAATATGATGTTACGGTCCAGACAGTTCAGTTTTTGGAAAAACTCCTGGAACATTTCACTTCCTTGTTTCACACACAAATGTATCAACATGTGTTGGGTGTTGGGCTTCAGATATATTTTTCCAGAGCTTTCTTATTGAAATCCTCCATGGACCGGTTTGTTACAATTGTTAACAGAGCGCACAAATGCCAAGACCATCCATTGGTTTATGATAGTCACTACTGAACAGCAAGATAGTAGAAGTTAAGGGTAAATTTGAAGATGTTGGATTTTAATCAACCTAAAATATGGAAAGTATATGCAACATAAATAAATTATGAAAAGTTTTCCAAGCAATGCATTAGTTTAACACTGTCATCTCTTCCCATACACACAATCCTACAAATAGGAATTGGTTGGCAACGTTTCACTCATTTTAACTGTGGCACACATCTGTTGAAAATGAACAAATTTTCCTGAAATAGGCTTCATATTTACATCTAATATTAGAGTTCCATATAATCATATCTCTATAGTTCTCTCTCTATATTTAAATTTATTCTAAAGAAGACATTACGAAAATATGTAAACATATGGAAAAGGCAGTACACCTCAATACTCACATCTATTATCAGAAACTTGAGCATAATTCCCTTGTTCTTTGAACATAACATTCCCTAGATGGAGAACACCAGCCACAACACGAAAAACATCAGTCTGGAGGCTTTCTGCCATGCCCATCACACTCATTGCTGAAAAGAAATGGCTAGTTTTTAATTTCAATAACAAGAAATGCTAATTTTCATACTAGGCTAACAAAGAAAAATCTGGCAAGCACTATAATTCTGGTCTCTTGATTTAGTTATCGTCTATACGTCTTTAAAATGAGTGCAATTTTTTTTTTCATAGGATTTTTTTCATTTAGGTGAAACACTCTCAATGGTAAGAAAAGTTCTTTTTTGCTTGTGGTAGAGAGTAAATGGAAATTTTTACAAAGTGTCAATAAATGTTTTATTTATATTGCCATGAACTTGTAATGAAGCATGTTGGGATTTATTCCCATCTGCTTGCATCACTGAACCTCCCAATTCCACTGTTGCACAATAATAGGTATGAATGTAATTAGTCTATCATCATTTTCTTTTCCAAAACTTTTGTTGTAAAGTAACTAGCTGAAGTCTTTTTACAATTTGATACCAGATGCATTTGTTTAATTACCAAATATTAATTAATTCATGACAGAAGTATATTGTTAAATTTCAGATAGTGTGCTAATTAGTGTTTCTATTAAAAATAGGTAAATTCTTTTCTCATAATACTGAATTACTGTTTCACAAGTAATGTTAGGAAAGTTTTGCCCCCCCCCCCCCTCAGTTTCTGTTTAATTACCATTTATTATGAAGTAATTGTTTTAAAACTTACTTAAATATATTTGTAAGTGAAATACTATTAATTTAACTGAAATTTGTATATCAATTTATTCAGTATTATTTACACTGCTGTATGTAATTGTTTGCTTTTCCATTATAATTAATGTAAAGAACATAATTAACAATAGGCCTACACAATTTTGAGTGACATTGTTTGAAACATATAAATAGGATGCACTCGCAGCGTGTGTCCGAGTATTGTTTCATCCATTGTCCAAGGAATAAACCAAACTAGTTGAAAGTATTGTTTTGCCAGTCATCTGATGCTCATTCTATGTCAGTACCGAGTTTGTTTATTGTTTTGGCAGCGATCTGAAGTGCAAGACACTTCAGTTTGGACTTTAAAATTCGAACAATTATGCGAAAATTAGTCAGTATTGTTTGTGTGGAATGTGCACATACCACGATTAATTAATATTTGTGCCATATTATGATATGTACCTCAAACTTTTGTATTCCACACAAGGACAGTGTTATCTCGTATTATTGATGTGTGGAATGTGCGTTCCTGGTATTAATGGATGTAATTAATGAGACTTGTAAGCTGGCCATAAATGGGGACAATTGGGCATTTATAAATCATTAAAAGTGTCAAAGCCAGTGGTGGACCACCCCGAGCCTCTGGTCTTGGGGGGCCCTCCAAACACCTCGAAAGCAAGGTTGTTTGTTTTTGAGCGCACTTGGAATTTTGGTTCTGCTGGGGCCTCCAAAACTTGAAAGCTATTTTTTCAGACTGTCCCATGCCTCTCGTCCGGGGGGGGGGGGGGCAGTTCTTTTTTATAGTAATGCATGTATTTCCAAGTGGACAGGGGCGGGGGGGGCCTCATTTCATTCCGTCGCCGACCCGGGCCTCCAACAGCCTTAGTCCGCCACTGTTCAAAGCACTGCAATTTGTGTGTTGCCTTCATCATTTGTAGTATATTAGTTTTCACCCCATGAGATTACAGCCAATTGCTACCGAGATCAACGATCATCTCAAGAAAATATGAAGGACTATGTACATGCTGTGTCAAGAGTGACATTAACGTAATGTATTTGGAAATAACGCTGCCTGACAATGATATACATTATACATCAGACGCCTAACATTGTTCTTGCAATAGTTTTATACTTGATGGTTGCCAAACATACACATAAAAAATCTATACAAATCATTAAACAAAGTTATCATGCAGCATGTAATCAATAAACTCGAAAACTACTAAATAGATTTTCATACGGTTTTTCATCAATCGATGGTATGGTTCATGTAGAAGGTGTGGAGCAGTAGGAGAGTCTGACATATAAAACTCAGTGAAATAGACCAATAAATATTCTTAAGAAACATTATATATATTCTGTGTCTAAATTTGCCAAACGTGTGAAAATGCTATTATTGTTTCACGAGACATTTACTCTGTTTCATCATTGCCACTTCAGTAACGATCAGTTGTCTGTGGACCATGATGTCTGTTCAGCTCGTGATAGGCATAATACTGGAAGGGAAACAGAAATGTCTCAAGGTAGACAACTCCAATAACGAAATGACCGTATTCATATAGATATCCAATTTCCTCACATATTTAGTAATTGTTAAGCATTAACAGGCTTTCTTATCAGTGGTAGAAAGACAGAGTAATAGCTACTAACAATATGTAAGGTTACAGGTACATAGATGAGGTTATGGTGTGCTCAGTACTTATCAACCCTCAGGGCAATAAATTGACGCACTTATCTTCACTGCAATTGAAGTCTTACTTCTCTTTCATTTGTGAAACTAGTTGGTCTGCAGTCAGATATTCACCCTCGAATACATTTCAAATATTGTTAGACGTAAAATGTTCTTTCAACAATTGTCAATATCACCAACTTCTGTCTTACGACTGCGTCACTTTCCTGCATTAACCTCTAGTGCTGTCTGCTTCCATGGGGATTTAAAAGGCACCACTGACTGACACGTTCGCATCACTGGACATCCGCAAACCCATGCCACACACCTCAGCCGCACTTGCCTGGCTGTTGGCAATATTGGGGCAAGCAGCAAGTAGCGGCGAGTCGTCGGCTTCTGCCTCCCTTCTTAAGTAGCTTAACACTTAGAACACAACAGATCTTGCTTGCTTATGTATCACTTGCCGCTTTTCTGATCTGCCAGCCGTAACGACACACTTTGTCAAGTAAATAAACTTCAATATACGTCCAATGGAGGAAAAAAATCACATCTATACATCCAAAGTACTTGCAGAATTGCACGAAATGGCGAAATGATGCTATTCGCTGGGCCATCACATGGTACACTGGCTCTTGCTACTGCGCATCATCCCACCACCCGCCCTTCCTACTTGCACACAGCTCTAGGAGATGGGAATAATGGCAGGAGGTTATCTATAATGAGGAAATCAAAGAAGATCTGAAAATGCAACTCCTTAGATGAAGCAGTAAGAGTGAAGAGGCTGAAATGGTGGGGTAATGTCACACGCATGGGGGAAGCAACATTACCTAAGAGACTCATGGGTTTACGAGCAGAGGGTAAGAGGAGTTGATGTAGACCAACAAGAAAGTATTTGGATTCAGTCTAGAATGAATGACTTAAGTAACAGGCTTAAGTTCAGGTGAAGTATCAACATTAGCATTGAATAGGGGATCAACAAAGAATTGTACTAAGGGGACTGTGCTCCAAACTGTACGCTGAAAGGCATAATCAGACAATGATGATGACATATGATGATGACAATGAAAATAGCACCTCTGTGCTCTTCTTACAATAAAATTTCACTCTCCTGTCTTCCCCCCCTCCCCCCCTTGGGTCTGAGCTATTTTATTCCTTAACTAGCTGAAAACCCGGTGTCGCCCAGGTAGTTATTTATTCCAATTTTCAGTTAGTACATATCTCCTTTCATTTTCTCTTTCTGGTCACCTTCTGTTTTCTTCTCCCTCTGTTCATCTGCTCGCTTCCCCTGTCATGTTCTCTGTTCTTGTCCTCACATCCCTTCTCTCTGTTCACCTGCTCCTCCCTGCCCCCCTCCCCTCCGGCCTTCGCCTGCCCCTTTCTCTGTCTATTTCCTCCTCCCCCTCTCTCTGTTCATCTCCTTTCACCTATCTGTCATCATCTCCCTTCTGTCATTCTCCTCCTTTCCCCTCTCTCTGTCCATCTCCTCCTCTACCCTCTCTCTGTCTGTCTCCTCCTCCACCTGCTCCTATCCCTCCTACATATGAAAACCTACTCATATGTGCCAAGTTTCGTGGTGACTGGTCAAACGGTGTCCAAGTCACAAGGTATCCTCCGCCATGTTAAGTTCACTGGTTTGAAAATTATAAAAATCTGCTTCATGAAAACTTATATGGTGACCAGTCAAACAATTTGGATGTTTGTTGTAATGTACCCTCTGCCATGCACCTACAGTGGCTTACGAAAAGTAGAACATGTATTAATTCGGGGTATAGGCTATCTTCATTCCATATTTCATTTAATTCCGTCCTGTGGTTTCAGTGTGAAGAGAAAAAAATGTATTAAAACATTGTAAGGTACCCTCCACCATGTACCATATGGTGGTTTACTACAGATAGCCCATGTATTAATCAGGGTATAAGCTACCTCTGTTCCAAATTTCATTCATTAGGTGTTGGTCTGGACCAACACCTTCAACCCATTATGTGCAGTCTCCCATTCTTCATCAAAGACACCAACCACTTTCTCAACCACCTGAATTCCTTATCCAACCTGCTACTCCGGAAACCATCCTTTTAACCATTGATGCTTCTTCCTCATACACAATCATCCCGCACACCTAGGGCCACACTACAATGGAGTATTTACTTTCACACTGACCACCTGCAACACTACTTAAAACTCTTTCCTCATTACCCTAGTCAACTTCATCCTAACCCACAACTTCTTCACCTTTGAGGGCCAGACATACCAAGAACTAAAGAGAACAGCCATGGAAACCAGGATGGCCACCTCATATGCCAACTTATTTATGGGACACTTAGAGGAAACCTTCTTGGATACCAAAGACTGTCAACCCAAAGTTTGGTATAAATTCATTAATGACATCTTCATGATCTGGACTCTCAGTAAAGAAAAACTCCAGAATTTCCTCTCCAATCTCAACTCCTTTGGTCCCATCGAATTCACCTGGTCCTATTCCAAATCCCATGCCACTTTCCTCGATGTCGACCTCCATCTGTCCAACGGCCAGCTTCATACATCTGTCCACATCAAACCCATCAATAAACAACAGTACCTCCAGTATGTTTAGATGTTTATTTATTAGCCGTTCAGCATGTTTACGATGCAACTGGCTTCGTCATTTACATTTTATCTTTTTACAAACATAAATTTACAATGGGTACAAACATATTCTTACAGTTTCACTTATAATTACACATATTTACAGGATACAACTCTATAGTAATTGTTTATTTCTACATGGATTTGGATAACATGGTATTTTAATTTTTGTATTGTGAATATTTTATGCATTAAGTATGTCCTCCGACTTACTTTGGAGATATTCTTCCACTGAGTAATAAGCAGTCTTTTTAAACTATATCTCTAAAGCTGACTTAAATTTACTTAGAGGAAGTACTTTTACATATTGTGGTAATTTATTATATAGTTTAAGACCTAAGTGTTTATGGCTGTTATGTATCAGTGACAGCCTTGAGTATGGTATATCCAGCAAGCTATTGTTTCTCGTACTGTGTGTGTGTGTGTGTGTGTGTGTGTGTGTGTGTGTGTGTGTTCGTTCTCTCTCAGAGTAAATTTCTCTATATTTTCTTTTCACATATGAGGCAGTAATACACATATAGACTTGGGAGAGTCATTATATTGAGTTCAGTGAAATGATTCCTACACAATTCTCTAGGTCCCAGCCCCTGAATAATTCTAATTGCTTTCTTCTGCCATGTGAATACAAGATTTGCACCTGGTGAATTACCCCATAACAGTAACCCATACTGCAACTGTGACTGGAAGAATGCATAGTGCAAATGAGTGAAGAGATTTTAGTTTTATGCCCTGCCAGTGATACAAATCTTGGTTGACATTTTAATTTTGGAGAGTTATGTCTCAAAAAGTACTGCACTGCACTGCACTGCAAATGTAACACTGATGCTACTTTCATCTTAAAGGAAAACCGTGGGACGGAGAAAGGGCAGAACTTGAAATTTTCGCACAGAGCAGCAAGATACCTTGAATCAGCCAAGTAAAACTAATGCAATGGAAGCTTTAGTGTAACGAATCTCAGCCCCCTCAGTTACATCCAAATACCCTACATTTCTGGTCTCTGAATAGGATGTAGTACAGACTTCTCGAATACCACATATTAGTTCAATATCATGATAGCTACATATTAGTTCCATCTGAAGTATACCTGGCGTTACATGCATGGCAATGGCCGGTATTAAGACTATCAAATTATTGGACAAGGAATTGGACAAAAAAATTGGATGAAATATTGGTCATATTTTTTTACAAAGAAATTGGATGAAACGCAAAAGGGGGTATTACACTATCATCCAATATTTCGTCAAATTTGCTTCAAAATAATGGTGTAATGTTCAGCTGTTGTTTATACTAAAGTTGCGTTGTGTCTGCATTTAGAAGAGAAGGAGGGAAAAAAAGATAAGGAAATGCACTTGGATGAAACCGTGGGTGACAGAGCGAGATAAATGAAATTTGTTGCGGGACCGAGAGGATTTTCTCTTTTTATGCCGTCAGCAGAACAGCCAGGCCATTCACTGCTAATTATTTTGCCGCTCTTCATCCTTCACAGTTTGCAATAGAGTAACAAAAAGGCTGACTCAGTGTACGAATGAGATTGTTAAGTTGATAAAGCAAGTTTCATTAAATAATGTTTTAAATGGAAAATGGGAGCACTGACAAAGAGGATAATCTAATTTGTTTATGACATTATTAACAATGTAAGGGGGGAAACATTGCTGATAAAGTAATAGGCTCTATTTATTTCCTTACAAAAATTGGCTGACGTGTTTATATGTACATAGATTCGCTTGCAAACAGATTTCGATGTTTTGAAAGTTGTTTCACTTCCCAGCACTTAACACACCAAGTTACCAAAATCATACATTCTAAAATCTGCTTCGGCCATAAATAAGATTTAGGGGTATTACTTTTTCAATTCCGATAGTATATAATCACTTGTTTACATCACAGATTATAATTCAACCTCAATTTCGCCGCAGGGTATTGGGTACGCAAATTGACGTGACGGGCAGAGTGAATTGGCCTTGTCGCCTGTTATACAACGCCCCATCTGATTTTTAAAATTTTGTTGTTGCTAGAAAACGCTACACAAACATTCCACTACTAGCTATGTTTACGAATACGAACGTTATGTCCAAGTAATGTCCAGTGAGGTCAATAATAGCTCACTGGTAATGTCAGATATTTAACCTCCAAATAAAATAGCTGTAGTGGCAAGGAAGCTGTATACTACTAGCGCTCCAAACGGTCACATTTCTCACTGCAGAAAACATAAGATGTGCGATTTCTTTGATCAAATCTAGGCTGAGGCCTTAGATTTGATGAAATATTGGACGACGTTCCCATTACACTATGTCAAATTTTTCTTTCTCCAATTCTTTGACAAATAATTTGATAGTGTAATACTGGCCTATCGCACGTATACCAAAGAAGTTGATATATTCTCTTAGGAACAAAGACATCATGGAGGTAAATGAAAGACATAAATTAATGTATCTATGTGGTTCGGAACAATTAAGTATTGATGAAACCAAAGATATATAAATATCTCTGGAAATAACATAATTTTATAAGCTAACATTACATACGCGATATATACAATGAATTTATTGTAGATATTCATATGATGAAATTGCGGAAAATAAATATCACACGGGAAAAAATTAAATCACTGTATCGAGTATACCGCAATAAAATCTGTGTTTTGGATGTGGAGATAAATAATAATAATAATAATAATAATAATAATAATAATAATAATAATAATAATAATAAACACGAAAAACAAAATCACGCACACAGTTAAACACACTACGCATTGCGAATGATGAAGAAAATGACAGTAACGGGACTAGCGCGGGAATATGGGAATTTTGGGTGGGGACATTCTAATAGGTAAACTGACGATATAAATAAACTAATACCAAGAGAATATAAATTATAAAAAAAAGGTTAAGAGAAAAATAACACTGTAATGGCATAAAAATCGTTTTAGGGTATCGGATAGTCAAATAGATCTATATACCTGAATTACAGACAGGGGTACCACTACCGAAAATAAAATAAAAAAATCTTATCGAAAACTCTAATTGACCTAAGGTTCGTTTGAAGAGCTGCATTCATGCTGCAGTGCATGCGCAGTATGAAAAGTTGTGTTTGAAGAGCTGCAGGTGCCGCTCCTGCAGCCTGCCCGCAGTCTGCCGGCTGTTCGAAGAGCTGCAGGCCTGCAGCTCATGCAGGCAGGAGCTGCAGGAGGAAATTTTCCCTATAGCTCATGCAGCCAGACTCACGCATGCGCATAACTCTCAGGCTTGTAGTGGGGGTATAAGAAGCGCCTTTGTACAAAGTTTTCAGAAGTCCACAGTATGTAAGTGTACTACATGTTACTTCTATCGTTCTGTATTTCTTCTACTGTATGTAAAGGAAGTTCGTTATTTGTTTGTGTATATTAATGTATTAGTATTTTATTTTATAAGTATTATATTTGTTTATATGAAATCATCTCTAAAAATTAGAAGAGCAAAATTGTCTATAATAGGTAATTCGTCTTATGCAGACTGAAATTAAAGACATTTGTTTTACACCACGCGCTTCACTTTTTATTTTAAAAGCATCTTAAATGGACTGTAAATGATATAAAAGTTGTACAGTTTGTTTTGTATACATAGATTAGAAACAGTTATAAAAAACAACTTTGTGCATGTTAGTCCTATGCATTTTTAAATTGACATTCAATCTAATCAAGGTGTTGGCTCTTCTTTACATCTCACTACTTTTTTCCGTCTTGTCGTCTCATGTTGTTTGGTTCCTGACATGCATTTTCCGGTAGTGTAAGGAACTTTTCGGCTGTTTGAACTGAAGTGATAATAAATGAAACAGAAGAAACGCCACAAAAACAGGCAAAAAGTGACATACAAAATGAAAAACACACGTCAGGAACCAACCAACCCAACCAACAAATTGGAAAAACAGCAGTGAGATGTAAAGAAGAGACAACACCGTGAGAAGACCGTATATAAATTTAAAAACACATAGGCCTAATGTGCATAAAGTTTTTTAAAAACTGTTTTCAATCTATGAATATAAAACAAACCTTTACATCATTTACAGACCACAGAAGATGCTTTTAAAATAAAAAGCGAAACGCGTAAAGTGTAAAACAAATGTCTTTAATTGCAGTCAGCATAAGCTGGATTACGTAATATACTCAATTTTAATAGCTGCTGCAGAAGATGGCCACACAACCAAATATAGTTACAAGAGCATTTACCAATTCCATTTGTTCCAAATGGTGAGCGATTCAGATTTTGTGTCCAGTGATGACGATTTCGATGAAATTTTGAGACGAAATAAAAGGCAGAAAAGTGAATATGTGGTTACGCAGTATTCGGAAGATGAATTTGTAGAACATTTTCAGGTGTTTCTTTATTATTCTCGTAAAACTCTATTAACGCTAATGTGGTGTCTGTGCTCCACACCCATTCCTGTGAGGTGGTTCCTATTCTTGTGCAGGTAAATGTACAGGTACAAGAGTATGTGCAGATGCGGGAGGTTTGAACTTTAAAAATTTCACGCCTGCAAATAAAGGAATACTTAATATGGAAATTTTCAAACTGAATTACACGGAAATAAACTATTACACGAACACTTCAATTCCTTAAACGTAAGAAAGTAATTTACTTTTAGATGCTGGCACAATAAATCGCTCTCTTATGCTACATAGAACAAGTGAGCACACATGTGATATGCAAACTGCAGGCTGCAGGTTAGTGTTCGAAGAGCCCCAGCAACATGCACGGCATGTGACGTCATCTTCGCAGCGCATGAGCAGTAGTGCCTGCATTGCTGCTGCAGGATCTGCATCCATGCAGCTCTCCGAACGAACCTCTATATAGCTCACTTACAGGCAGGGATACCACTGCGAAAAAGTAAAGGAAAATGCCAAGTAAAATGGTATCGTAAACTCGAATTGACCTATATAGCTCAATTGGAGAAGAGGATTCCAGTAGTAGGTTATTTACGAATTTAAATTGTTTCATAGAAAAGGATGTTTTTTAAAATCAAATAATAATAATTGACGGGATAGATAATATGTGATCGGTATCGGACACTTGAATTAACCTATATAGCTCACATAGAGACAAGGATACCACTGCGATAAAGTAAAGAAAAATGCCGAGCAAAATGGTATTGTGTACTCGAATTGACCTATATAGCTCAATTGGAGAAGAGGATACCTGTAGTAGGTTATTTAGTTATTTAAATTGTTTCATAGAAATCGATGTTTTTTAAAATCAAATAATATTAATTGACGGGATAGATAATATGTGATCGGTATCGGACACTCGAATTAACCTATATAGCTCACAGCAAAAAATACACTAAGTGCACTCTTAAAGGTTAGTATCACAATTAATAAGAGCATTCTACTCTTCATACCACTTCATTGTCTCTTTTTACAAAATTCTCTCTTTCTGTGTGAAGGCTGGCTGTCAACTAAAGCTGAAAAATATGGAACATTGATGTGACACTGTATCTGGTTTTGGACAAATGTGTCTACTTCTCGATAAACTAAACTGGCTTGCTGTACACTCTTCTCGCCAGGCTCCAGTGCTTATGTTGGCAATGGATGAACAATGAAGTGTAGAAGTGCGTTAATATTTTTCACGAGCAACATAGTAAATATTATTGCTGCTCGTTTCACTCACAGCAAATTCAATACTGTACCTGCTCTATGGTTGACAGTTTCTTGTATGTACCCTTGTCCGTTCAGAAAAAAATAATTTTCGTTTTAAATGCAGTTGTCACGAAAAAACATTTATTGATCATCTGAGTTGCCGTCAATACCATTGGTGCCAACATAACCACTATAGCCTGGCGAGAAGCGTCGTACAATTTAACCCTCGTGTAATACTGCCCTCAGAAAACCATAAATTTGATAGAATTTCAACCGCTTCCAAAAACGCGTGCATTTAAATACGATATGAATCTTTGTTTCAGTTAAGTAAGAAAAAAACAAACTCACAGGATGCATACATATCTATATTTTACTGCAATCACAGGATTGCCCAGATTAATGTTCGGCCAATCATATTTGCATGTTACCGCGGTGGGAAAATGTAGTATTGAATGACTACTATTCGCTGATTAATGCTATTACAGGGTGCTGTAGTTGGCTGACTACATCACGTGGCTTGTGCTCAGTTAGCGTAACAAAGGAACATAGCGTAGCGTAACCCTTTATTTAAGGTACTGTACCGTATTTGATGGATTTCGTATTTAATCTTACTTAGTACAAAAATTTAGAGGGAAAATGAAACATTGCATTAAAGATATTTCCAGAACACGCATTTTAAGACAAGGTACACTGAGGAAAAGTACTTAGAAATGATATTTACATACAGTAAAATTTATCCGAAGAAATTAAATTAATAACAAATTTCCAAAGATGTTATTTACTTATATTCGAAACATCAGCAACACAGTGACGCCATACAGCACAACACGGCTATGTCACAGGTCAAAGCCAACGAGTGGTATCCCCTGCTCGAATTGACCCCATTTTTTTCTCCTTCTCTACTCCTCCCCATTAATCCATTACCCACCTATCACCACCTTCAGATTCTTAGGTTGCATCACTTATACCACTGACTACATAATTTTTCTCAAGCCTTGCAGGATGTAATGCTTTGCTTAGTAATCTGACATGTTCTGGCGTGCTTTTCTCCAATTCTACATTGCTAATAGTTCTATACTATTGGGAGCATGCCTGTCTGCAGTTCAGTGCTCCTCTTTGCACTGATTTGTAAGTTAGCCTCATTACATTTTTGAATTCCAACGTGGACATTCCATCGTTAACATTATGGCTAATAATTTCTGAAATACCATCTAATTCTGTTCATTGATTAGTTTTACAAAGTATAAAATAATAACTGATTAATACAATAAATGTCTTCTTGATCAACAGGAATCAAAAAATATGTAAAGACAGTGCACCAATTCAGAATGGTAAAGCTGCATAGGAATAATTCACTGGGTATGGAGCACTTATGGAAACTAAGATCAGGAAAAGTTTACACCTGTAACAAAACCTTCATCATAAAGGATGAGGTTGGATTAAATTTTAGCTGGTGCAGATACTGACAATGCACAGAAACAACAGTAATTATATATATCGACAGCACAGTAATATCTTAGCTCTCAAAGCAGGGTTACAGAGACAGGCAACATTTTTAATGGGGTTATTACATTATAACCACTAATATTCATGAATAATAAAGTGTAAAAAGTGAGACATAAAATGAAACTATAAAAATAGTTTCAGGATAAATACTCCTCAACTCTCCTAAAAGTTACAAAGAATTACAGTATGTTATAGAATCACATACCTTTCAGTGTTTCCTGGAAATCGTGGGCATCATTAGTTCCATCAACTTTATGGTTCCCACCATAGCTGAGGTATGTATAGTAGTCTAATGATTCCAGTCCAAAATCGCCTGCAAAAGAAGATAAAATTCATGAATCCCTTCATATGTAATCTAAAAGTACACTTTTACAAATCAGTTTCAAAGAAACTCAGTGCATACAAATGTATGTCAGGTCCACCAATCCACCCTGGCAGAAGATAATAGCCAACGCTTGGATTGTACTGGCCGATATTGTGGAGGTGCGAGGGATCACAAAAGAAATTTAGAAAAAGCATCCATGATAATGAACCACTAATATCCCCAAAATAGCCCAGCATAATCAATGTGAAGCCCTTGCCAAAGATTATCTGTTTGGGGGCCAATAGGAAAAACTGATTAGGAGGAGCAGGGAAGTTCTCGGTGCACGTTTCGCAATGTCTGTTTGTCTATTCCCAACCAAATCCAATGTTGTAACTTTCACTTTTCACATTGATAATACAGGATGTTACTCATTGGTAGTTTACTTGTGAATGAATGGAGTGACGTAGCACATCTTTTGTGATTGCTATGTTATTGTGACACTGCTGTATGTGGCACCTCTATGAATGCTTAATATTAACACATGGAATGAGCAGCATTGGTCAAAAATCTTGATTTATTTATAGCAAATTTATTTCAATCACAGAGTAACCATAATCAGTGCAGATCTTCAAGCACTCATAAGAAGTTGGTTACATATCGAAATAATACACACAATAGTATGTTGTAGGATGTTAATATCCATTTTACTGTTATAATTGTCTCGGGTAAAATTTTAAACTGAACTCATGGTATATATCCTGCAACATACAAAAATATATATTATGTTCGTCTGTAATCAACTTCATATAATTGCTTGAAGATCTCCACAGATGATGGACACTGTGATTAAAATGGATTTCCTATTAATAAAGCAAGGATTACAGCCAATGCCTCATTCCATGTGTTATATTAATCATATTATGGTCATGGTGCACACCAATCCATGAAATGTAATCTAATCTATGAAATGTGATCTAATCTATGAACATTGGTACAAAGTATGCTTAGCAGTTTGCTTACAATACAGCCTACTATAACAATCCCCCCCCCCCCCCCCCATGATAAAAACAGGCACTGCACATATCCATAAACCATTCTGCTTGGTATCTTGGTATGATGCTTGTGAAGCAAGCCCAACACACGCTGCTGTAGAGATGCTGGCACCAGCACAAAGGTCTGGTTATTGGGTGTGTGTAACAATACTACCCTACAATGGTCGGAAAAGGCATCATGCGGGGAGAACAAATGTCTGAGGGACTCATTGGGAAAGGCCACCCTCGATGTGGGCTAGCCAGACTGAATATAATGGTGGAGGAGCCAGAGATGGCAGTTTGATGGTGGTCAATTGGGAACGACATTTACGGAGGCATTTTCTATTTCGTCAATGTGGAAGCACATATCAAAATCTGCATCACTACTGATAGAGAGATGGGACAAGGTATCCACGTTGGCATGGCAGTCAGATACAGAATCTCATAATGATAGTTTGCCAGGATCAGTGCTCAGTGTTGAATTTTCTGTGCAGTTCCTTGCATACACATTTGGTAGGAAGGCACAAATTAGTGAGGGGCTTCTGATTCGCCGTGATGTAGAACTTCCACTCATAAATATACTGGTAGAATTTGGACACTCCATAGATGATTGCCAAGGCCTCCTCCTCTATTTGACTGTAATTGACCAGGCCTTTATTGAACAACTTAGACACAAAGGCAATCAGGCGATCTGTGGCACTGACCTGGTAAGACAGGTCAATCTTAATGCCATACGAGGCATCTACCTTGTGGACCTCTAGTTTAGCATGATCGAAGTGAACCACAATCCTGTCACTGAGCAGAAGAGTTTTCAGCATTTGGAAGGAGTTTTCTTGTTCAGATGACCAGAACATTCTTCCTCCAGAGGGCATGTACGGGTGCTGCAATCTGGACAGCATTGGGGGACGAAACAGATATAATAAGAGATCTTGCCAAGAACAACCTGAAGTTCAGAGAGGTTCTTTGGGGTTGGGAGTTTCTGAATAGCCTCCAAAGTGTTTGGCAGAAGGGCAAACCATGTGTCAATGGTGTGACCAAAGTATTCTATCTGAGTAAGGAAAAACAAACTGCCCAGTTGCACTGAAGACCTGCTTCAGCAAGTGTCTGGAAGAGGTATTTAGGTTCCTCAGATGTTCCTTTAGAGACCTGCTAGAAATGACAATAACGTCAAGATAATTGGAACAAGAAGGGACTTTTTATATCAATTGTTCCAAAAATTGTTGGAAGATAGCCAGGGTGGAAATACTGCTAAAGGAGAGGCACTGGTACTGGAACAGCCCAGTGCAAGTGTTAATGACGAGGGATGATTTCATCACCTCATTTAATGGGTGTTGCAGAGCAACCCTGTGCAGTAACAGTAGATTTGAAATCAACGCAAAGGTGGAGATGTCCACTGAATCTTTTGACAATGACAAGGGGTCTTGCCCATTGCCTATAAGAGATAGGTTTCATAACCACCACACCCTGCATCCAAAGTAACTATCTGTCTCCAAAATGGCATGAGGATCTCCCAAGCTCTAATGAACTATGGATGGGTAGTGTCTTTGATGGTAATATGAGTGAAAAACCGTTTTGCTATACCGGGAGGTAGATGAGTTTTGTTACTTGGGCAGTAAAATAACAAATGATGGTCGCAGTACAGATGATATAAAATACAGAATGGCAATGGGTAGAAAGGCGTTTTTGAAAAAGAGAAATTTGTTAACATCGAATATTGATTTAAGCCTAAGGAAGGCCTTTCTGAAGGCATTTGTATGGAGTGTTGCCTTGTATGGGAGTGAAACATGGACGATAAGCAGTGTGGACAGAAAGAGGATAGAGGCTTTTGAAATGTGGTGCTACAGAAGAATGCTGAAGATTAGGTGGGTGGATCGCGTAACTAATGAGGAGGTACTGAACCGAATTGGGGAGAAAAGAAATTTCTGGCATACCTTGACTAAAAGAAGGGATAGATTGGTAGGACACATTCTTAGACATCAAGGAATTGTGAATTTAGCGTTGGAGGGAAGTGTGTGGGGTAAAAATCGCAGAGGGAGACCAAGAGACGCGTATAGTAAGCAGATTCAAGTGGATGTGGGTTGTCGTTCTTATGAGGAGATGAAAAGGCTTGCTCAGGATAGAGTAGGGTGGAGAGCTGCATCAAACCAGTCTCTGGACTGAAGACCACAACAACAACAGAGAGTTTGTAAAAAGTTAACCAAATTTGTCACAAAGTGCCATGACATTATCATGAGAAACATGAGAGTTAATTATCACCACATTGTCTGAGATTTGAAGACCAAAAATGTCAAAAGCATTAGGCAAAAATGTTTCGACTGTCATAAGTCTGACGCACAGTAACAGGAACTGTCTTACAGGTAAAATGATATGGCATTGACACAAAAGTGTCAAGTGACAAGGACAGCGATGTGATTTCCATTGTACGTAGTGAGAGGCTGAGTCTGTGCATTGAGCCAAGCATTTCATACATGGTCCTATTAACCTAAGTCACCAACATTCCAGTGTCCAGCTGGAATCTCACACCCTGGTTCTGAATACATAGCCGAACAGAAAGCTTTTTGGCTCCCTTACAATCAAAGTGGATTACTAGAGATGACAGGCATCTTGATTTGGGGCCAGCCCAGGGGAAGGGAGTTGGAGCTGGTCGACAGAAACCGACCAGTGCAAAAGATCACCACCATCGGCATGATGAATGTACACGACTTCAGAGTTATAAAGCAATGTACAGGCAGACTGGACACACAGTTTCTTACAGCACACATCTGGGATGTGCACAACAGACACATGACCCAACAAAAACAGCAGGCGTCCTTGTCAAGAGAAATGAAACGCCAAGGACAAGATTGTAATTTTTCAGCAAACGGAGTTGTTGGGGATGTGCTGTAGGCTGTTTACAGAGCCCAGGAGATGTAAAAGGCCCGTATTGAGGAGACCAGCAATTATCAAAAGCAGCTATGACAAGGGGAGACATTTCCAGCTCAGCAGTGTTAAATAACTCCTGTGCCTCAATGATATGGATGACATCCTCCAGTGAAAGGTCAGAAAGCTTTAGAACCTCAGAGCAAGAAGGCAGGATTTGGTGACATTTTTAACAATAGAATTCTGCAACAGGCCATCAGCCAAATTTGCAGGTGCTAGTCGTCCCACATAATTCCACGATCCACTGCCTGTGTGACTGGGAAGGTTGGTGCTTGGTGTGAAAAAACATATAGCGAGCAGTGGCAACCAACACCTGAGAGTCAAAATACTTACCAAGAACAGCAATGGCCTCCAGAAAACGATACTGATTCAGGCTGCATTAGCAGAAAAGCTAACCGCAGATGTGCAAAATAGTGACACAAATCCAAGAAAACAAGTATGAGCATTGAACATCACATGACATGTTGTAAGTCGCAAAGTGTTGGAAGAGCTACAGCTTGTACTTGTCAAACTTTCCCACAATAGCATCAAACTGACAAAATGGTGGTGCCAAGCTGTGGCAGCCACCAGTGTATTCAGTCTGGTTGAAATGTTGATTCAAAGCCTAGAGCAGCAACTGCCTGTCGTCCAACAGCAACATCAGGTTTTCTGTTAGCTGAGTGAATTGTATTGACTGCCATTTAGGAAACTCGTGGAGCAACCCAGAGGCCTCCTGCTGAGAAGCCACCATGGTGCAAAGGAAAAATGAGAAAAAAAAAGATAGGAAAGAACAGAATAGGTGTTCCGGGCACCAAAACCAATGCTGGTTGCACACACAACTACACCTCTGCGGGACGCTACAAGACACCCGACCAGAAGCAAGGAGGGAACAGCATCGGGCAGAAAAGTGACAACAACAGGCCTTGTTGCCAATAATTTGTTGTGTCTGAGATGGACAGAACAACAAAACCACAATGTGAGTACTGAACAAGTTTAGTAGAAAACACAAAATTATCTTCAAACAAACAAAAGAATGTAATACAACTTCTTCGAATCATTACAGTACAGTTACGTCTGTTACACAGCTCAGAGACAGAGAGCACAAAGGTGACTACTCGGGAAAAGACTAGTCTCGTCAGAGTGGCATGGCACTTACATGCTGTGTAGGGAGCACAGGAACACATCAGTTGGCCCATAGTCCTTGGCAGCATTGGTACAGACCGTGACAGCACGGTCTGGCATGAGTGGCCAGGTACAATTTTCCTGTTTAGCACTGCATGTCACTGCCAGGAGGACTGCAGCAGTGCATTTCTCACACCTGGGTGGTCTGGCAGTCATCATACCACCTTCTAGAGGACGTGAACTGCCTACTGACTGCTATGTGGCCTCAAAGTACAGAGTGCGAAGGTGCGGACAGTGACAACGCCACACACTAGGTACAGCAGGGGTGGCCTGACCCACCCTCTTACACAACTGATTTGCAATATGTTACTGATTATCCATACAGTGTGGTACTACTGACTACGGAAGAAAGACTCATCGCCATGAGTTACGATTCCCGCCGCTCTTCGACAAAAGGTTCTGCAACTCTTGCGTCAGAGTCACTGGCGTATTTCATGCACAAAGTGTTAGGTGCACAAGCATGTTTTAGGTCTGGCATTGATTCAGACATCAACCATCTTGTGGCAGCATTTATGTAGTGTGCCACTCATCAAGTAGCACCCCATGTAATACTTCATCCATGACCAGTGCCTCAACAACCATAGGAACATCTTATGTGGATTTTGCGGGCCCCTTCCTCTACACGTATTGGCTATTGTTAGTTGATGCCTACTCTAAATTTCCATATGTAGTAGAGTGCCCATCAACCACCACAGACGTAAGAGGGTCTGTAGAAAATATTTTCCATAGATGGACTTCCTTGTACTCTTGTAACTGTTACAGCTGTGACAGCGAGCCAGGTCAAATTCAAGCAAGCTGCATAGTATATTTTATGCCATTGTTCATAGACACACCACGTGTAGCAGTGTAAATGATCGCAGTCCCACCACAGTATCAGAGCAATCAGAAAAGATATGCCACACCATGGCATTATTCACAAGTAAACTACCGACAAAATAAAATGAGAAGCAAAAGTTACAACATACAGGTATCTGTTTTTTGCAAAATGCAAAATCACAAAAATCTTTACATTGGTGAAAACACAAAAATTTTTAATTTTGCAAATTCGTGAAATAATCGACAAAATTCTGTTGAATCTCATAATTTGAATTTAACACCAAAAATTTTGTTCAAGTTATGGCAATGGAATCCTAATAATGATAATCTAATGTACATCATTTCAATGATTGTTGTTGTATAGTCGTCGTTGTATAGTATCATGTATTGCTAACTGTATTTTCTATGCAGACATTCAACCATGTACTGTGTATTCATTGATACGGCAGCGTACTGTTTGCTGGAAACTGTATCTGATTGCCAGGTGCATTCAAGCTTATGTTTTGTTTTTGTGCTGCATTTGTTTAATAAGTTGGTGAGTTTTTGATCGAGACAAACAATTTTCTTCAGAAAGATTTTACATGTTTGACAAAACTAGAAAGATACATGCAAATCCTATTGTGTGAGAACTGGGTGGCAGAGAAACAAATATACCCAAAACAACAACAGCAGCAGCAACAGCAAAAGCAACAACAATCATATATATAAGAGGAAAAAGATAAAGAACATGGAAAAAACACTAGTGATAACAGGTATAAAAAGACAAGTTACTCTCAGACATCAAAGCAGTGCAACAAGAGTGGAAAATGGAAAAAAATTATTTTTTCAACATCTCAAGCCTTCATCAAGGCTAACATTACATTGATCATCCAAAGCTGAGAAAGTTGATGAACAAATACCAACCAGGTAACTGAAATTACGATGGCAATTTTCCTAGTGTCATTAAAAATAGTCAGATATGGTGTTGCTAGGAGGGAAGATAATTCCTTCTAGTTTGCTTAAAACTCACCGTTCCACCCCAAAACTATTCTCACTTTAATATCAGGAATAAGATTTAAGAAAATTCTTACTTTCCTGTGCTGCCATCTGTCATGCAGCAAAAATTTTGAAATATATAAATAGATACTGATCTACTGAACCTTATGAAATTGTCATCCAACAGTATTTTATAATGTTTACAGTATGAAGTTTTGAAATCTATTCACATGCACAAGGTTGAACGCGATGACACACAATCACTGCGCAGTTACCACTGACAATGAGAAACCTCACAACATTTTTTCCTAATATCACTTAGTGTATTAACACAATGTGGACAGCACCTGAGTCAGACTCGTTCAGCAGTAGTTAGTGAGGCAGACAGTGCCTAAATCTAACTCACGTAATATTAAAATTTTATAGCTGCCAATGCACAACCTGCCCTCAGTTGGTGACTATGTGAAATGAAGGAATGTTCTCCTCACTATGCTGCAACATAGTGAGTTCAGTTCTAGCTAACTGTATGGAAAAAAGAGCTCTGTATTTCTTGCTCTCAGTTGAGTCCAACAGTGCTTTTGTCTGGTATATAAGTTACTGTTTAAGTGGTTGCACTCGGCATATTCTCAACATGGTGAATTTAGATGAGAGTGATGTTGTCAATGAGCTGGAACAGGAAATAGATGATTCTGGTTCAGAATGAGAATCTGATATCTGTAAGAAGCCTAAGTTTATTGGGGGGGGGGGGGGGGGGATAAAAATAATATTTTCTAAAAAATTATCTGCAAATTTTAATATTTAATAACAATTATTTTGAATAGATAAATGTGTTTCATTCTTTAGAATGAGACATTGCAGCTGTAATTTCAAAAAACTTGTTATAAACAGCAGTCTGGCTGACCCATCCAGAGTGGCTTACACCAGTCTTTAATGTGTTAACATGTGTATTTGAATCAAATATGCTTCCCACACACAATGCTTTAATTATTATTTTGATATCATACATAGCAAAATATAAACCTATGAATAATGCTGAAAAGTGCATATAAATGTTAGCAAAGTGATTGACAAAAGAAATGAAAATTGCAAATAATAAGTCAAAACAGCTTTTTAAAAATGATGAAAAGAGTCAAAAACTTCCCATTACAAACAGGCGTCTCTATTCATGACACGAAACAGTGTCCTTTCATAATACAAAAATTCTTTTACCACCAATGTGCTTCCCATCTATTTTTTATAACAAATAATGTTTATGATGAGTTTGAAAGAGACCCTCAACTTGCTGGTGTTTCAAATGGCATATATACACAGCATGTGATTTAAAAAAAAGGTAAAGCAGTCAACAATCCGAAGATTGGTTTGAACACCACAGTGCTTTACTAGGCATGGTCCTGTTTGGAGGTGGTATGCCATTGCCTTCCTCCGACCTTCGAACTGACTTACCCAGCCAGTTATAGGGGGACCTACAGTTTAGCGTGGGTTCCGAACCACGGTGCTACTCGGTATGTTTCACATGAGCAATACTGCCAGAAGTGAAAGAAGTGTAAAGTGACAGATAAAAATCCTAGGACCTGCCGGGGATCGAACCCATGACCTTTGGATTTGTAGTCTGGCACTCTACCACTGTGCAACCGAGGCGCGCATTTATAAATACAGAATACACCAAATACATGGTTCTCCGGAAAGCTACACTCCTTGCCATTAAAACTGCTGCACCACGAAGATGACTTGCCACAGACACGAAATTTAACCAACAGGAAGAAGATGCTGTGATTTGCAAATGATTAGCTTTTCAGAGCATTCACAGAAGGTTGGCGCCAGTGGCGACACCTACAACGTGCTGACATGAGGAAAGTTTCCAACCAATTACTCATACACAAACAGCAGTTGACTAACGTTGCCTGATGAAATGCTGTTGTGATGCCTCGTGTAAGGAGGTGAAATGCATACCATCATGTTTCCGACTTTGATAAAGGTCAGATTGTAGCCTATCGTGATTGCCATTTATCATTCGAACTCTGCGAAACCCTACATTTCAGCAGGATAATGCAAGACCGTATGTTGCAGGTCCTGTACGGGACTTTCTGGATGCGGAAAATGTTCAACTGCTGCCCTGGCACATTCTCCAGATCTCTCACCAATTGAAAATGTCTGGTCAATGGTGGCCAAAGCAACTGGCTCATCACAATATGCCAGTCACTACTCTTGATGAACTGTGGTATCGTGTTGAAGCTGCATGGGCATCTGTACCTGTACATGCCATCCAAGCTCTGTTTGACTCGATGCCCAAGCGTATCAAGACCGTTATTACGGCGAGAGGTGGTTGTTTTGGGTACTGATTTATCACGATCTATGCACCCCAATTGTATGAAAATGTAATCACATGTCAGTTCTAAAATACTATATTTGTCCAATGAATACCCATATATTATTTGCATTTCTTCTTGGTGTAGCAATTTTAGTGGCCAGTAGCGTAATATGGCATCTGTGACTGAAAAGAAAAGAGAGAGCCCGACTTGATGTAGGTACCATTTTCCCGCCTCACTGGTCAACATTCAAATGTGTGTTTAGAAATGTCTCAAATGATTGATATTGCTCTGTACTTTCAGAAAGGTTCCCCATAGTGCAACTTCCACAATATAACATTGCTGACATTTGAATCCATGATCAATGTGCTGATGACTTTACAATTTGGTTTGATTTGTAATGAACCCATTAACTGATGTTTCAGTCCATAGCAGTGGGTTCTAGCACTTGTGGGATAGGAAGACTTTGGTGGAGGAGGATGTTGCACCCAAATCACAATAATTATGATGTACATATAAAAATAGATGAAGATTACTCACCAGGCGAAGAAGCACAGGTGTGATAGTAGCACAAATAAATAACACACACACACACACACACACACACACACACACACACACACACACAAACGCAAGCTTTCGCAACCCAGTTGCTTCTTCAGGCAGAAGGGAAGGAGAGGGAAAAGGAAATGATGAGGGTTTTAAGGTGGGGGTAAGGAGCCATTTCAATCTCGGGAGAGGAAAGACTTATCTTGGGGGAAGAAATGGAATGGCTCCTTACTCCCTCCCTTAAAACCCTCATCATTTCCTTTTCCCTCTCCTTCCCTTCTGCCTGAAGAAGCAACTGGGTTGTGAAAGCTTGCGTTTGTGTGTGTGTGTGTTTTATTTATTTGTGCTACTATCACACTTGTGCTATTATCACACGTGCTATTATCACACCTGCGCTCCTTCGCCTGGTGAGTAATTATATATATATATATATATATAAATTGATGAAACGAAAATTATAGAGGGAAACTTTCCCGGTGGGATAAATAAAAATAAAAAAGAGATGACTTACCAAAAGGACCGGCTCGTCGAGAGAAACAAATAAAATCACACACAAACACACATACAAGCTTTCGCCACCACTGGCAGCTTCTTCAGGAAAAAGAGGAAAAAAGGGGGAGGAAAAGGGAAGGATATGGGTTTTAAGGAAGTGGAAAAGGAGTCATTCCAATCCCAGGAGTGGAAGGACTTACCTTAGGGGAAAAAAAGGAAGGTAAACAAATACACACACACTCAGACATATCAAAACGCAAGCACACCTAGACAGACATTTGTGAAAAGCAAAGAAGTTGGACAGAGATACCAATTGAGGCAGAGGCTCTGTCCACAGAACCCAGGCAAAGATGCTAAAGATAGTGGGCGGGAATTTGAGTTAGCGGAGATTGAGACCAGGTGGGCAACGGGAGGAAAGAATAAGCTGAAGGGCAAGTTCCCATCTCCGGAGTTCTGAAAGGTTGGTGTCGGTGGGAAGTATCCAGATAACCCGGACGGTGTAACACTGCGCCAAGATGTGCTGGCCGTGCACCAAGGCATGTTTAGCCACAGGGTGATCCTCATTACCAACAAACACTGTCTGCCTGTGACCGTTCATGCGAATGGACAGTTTGTTGCTGGTCATTCCCACATAGAACGCTTCACAGTGCAGGCATGTTAGTTGGTAAATCACGTGGGTGCTATCGCAAGTGGCTCTGCCCTTGATCGTGTACACCTTCCGGGTTACTGGACTGGAGTAAGTGGTGGTGGAAGGGTGCATAGGGCAGGTTTTACAACGGGAGCGGTTGCATGGGTAGGAGCCAGAGGGTAGGGAAGGTGGTTTGGGGGTTTCATAGGGATGGACTAGGAGATTACGAAGGTTAGGTGGGCGGCGGAAAGATATATATATATATATATATATAGAGAGAGAGAGAGAGAGAGAGAGAGAGAGAGAGAGAGAGAGAGAGAGAGAGAGAGAGAGAGAGAGAGAGAGAGGGAAACTTTCCCAGTGGGATAAACAAAAATAAAAATAGAAAAGAGATGACTTACCAAAAAGACCGGCTCGTCGAGAGAAACAAATAAAATCACACACAAACACACATACTAGCTTTCGCCACCACTGGCAGCTTCTTCAGGAAAAAGAGGAAAAAAAGGGGAGGAAAAGGGAAGGAAAAGGGAAGGATATGGGTTTTAAGGAAGTGGAAAAGGAGTCATTCCAATCCCAGGAGTGGAAGGACTTACCTTAGGGGAAAAAAATGAAGGTAAACAAATACACACACACTCAGACATATCGAAACGCAAACACACCTAGACAGACATTTGTGTAAAGCTTTTCACAAATGTCTGTCTAGGTGTGTTTGCGTTTCGATATGTCTGAGTGTGTGTGTATTTGTTTACCTTCCTTTTTTTCCCCTAAGGTAAGTCCTTCCACTCCTGGGATTGGAATGACTCCTTTTCCACTTCCTTAAAACCCATATCCTTCCCTTTTCCTCCCCTTTTTTTCCTCTTTTTCCTGAAGAAGCTGCCAGTGGTGGCGAAAGCTTGTATGTGTGTTTGTGTGTGATTTTATTTGTTTCTCTCGACGAGCCGGTCCTTTTGGTAAGTTATCTCTTTGGGGATATATATATATATATATATATATATATAAATTATAGAGGGAAACTTTCCCGGTGGGATAAACAAAAATAAAAATAGAAAACAGATGACTTACCAAAAAGACCGGCTCGTCGATAGAAACAAATAAAATAAATAAAATCACACACAAACACACATACAAGCTTTCGCCACCACTGGCAGCTTCTTCAGGAAAAAGAGGAAAAAAGGGGAGGAAAAGGGAAGGATATGGGTTTTAAGGAAGTGGAAAAGGAGTCATTCCAATCCCAGGAGTGGAAGGACTTACCTTAGGGGAAAAAAAGGAAGGTAAACAAAAACACACACACCCACACATTTACACAGACGCAAGTACACTTAGGCAGACACACTGTAGAACTGTAGAAAGCAAAGAAGTTAGAAGTTAGACAGAGATCTCTGTCTAACTTCTAACTTCTTTGCTTTCTACAGTTCTACAGTGTGTCTGCCTAAGTGTACTTGCGTCTGTGTAAATGTGTGGGTGTGTGTGTTTTTGTTTACCTTCCTTTTTTTCCCCTAAGGTAAGTCCTTCCACTCCTGGGATTGGAATGACTCCTTTTCCACTTCCTTAAAACCCATATCCTTCCCTTTTCCTCCCCTTTTTTCCTCTTTTTCCTGAAGAAGCTGCCAGTGGTGGCGAAAGCTTGTATGTGTGTTTGTGTGTGATTTTATTTATTTTATTTGTTTCTATCGACGAGCCGGTCTTTTTGGTAAGTCATCTGTTTTCTATTTTTATATATATATATATATATATATATATATATATATATATATATATATATATATATATATATATATAAAATAGACGAAAAATTCCTAGCAGGAAATATATATCTATATTTTGCTTTCTACAGTTCTACAGTATGTCTGCCTAAGTGTACTTGTGTCTGTGTAAATGTGTGGGTGTGTGTGTGTATTTGTTTACCCTCCTTTTTTCTCCCCAAGGTAAGTCTTTCCTGTCCCGGGATTGGAATGACTCCTTATCCACTCCCTTAAAACCCTCATCATTTCCTTTTCCCTCTCCTTCCCTTCTGCCTGACGAAGCAGCTAGGCTGCGAAAGCTTGTGTGTGTGTTTGTGTGTGATTTTATTTGTTTCTATCGACGAGCCGGTCCTTTTGGTAAGTCATCTCTTTTCTATTTATTTATATATATATATATATATATATATATATATATATATATATATATATATTTTTTTTTTTTTTTTTTTTTTTTTTTTCCTGCTAGGAATTTTTCGTCTACAATAATTATGATGTACCCTTGATGTGGTATTGTATGAAAAGAAACAAATTTATAAGAACTGCTAAATATGGCAAGATGGACACAATAAAATGCACTGCAATTTAAAGTGTTATTTATACTTTCACAACTGTCCCATCAAAAAACAACACTGAATATGGAAACATTCCATGTCACATGACACAATGAACAATTCCATTTGCTATAGCAACAAGGACACCTTTTTCCAATATAGAAAACTGTTTCTATAGTTCAAGATGTATGAAGTACACAAATTGTGTGTCACTGTCATATCAGTGTCACAACTTGCCAAATCAAACATGCGAGGGATTTTAATGTGATTGAAGTTAAGTTATTATTTTATTATTTCTTTACTTACGTTTCATACTGTTCGAAGCTCCAGTACATAGCTGATAAAAAATGTGGAAATTTCTTTCGCCTGCATTTTGAGTAGTCACTCTGGACTTTTCAAGTAAGAAGTTAGATATACGTCCACCTTCTGGCTGACCACCATTACCAAACAAAATTTCCACATACTTTCCCTGCAAAAATAAAAATGAATGAACTGTATTATATTAAACACTAAAAATCCGAGAGGAAAAAAATAATATCCACTACTATCAAATTCATTATTTCAAAGACTGATAAGTAGAAAAACATGTTTTGCTTGTTGGAAGTTATAACATGCTTTCATTATCTAATATTTGATGTAGAAATTCGAGGTAATTTGTGCACCATGAGTAATGTTGTCTCAAGGAAGCTTTAATATATCTGCAGCACCATGCTGAACATTTTACTTTAAGGTTGTACCTATAACTGAATAGATTATGATAGTATTTTAAATTTCTAAATTTCACTTACTATACCAAATAATAAAAACAAAAGTTTATATTTCTCCTGAAACCTGTAATATAGGCAGCCTGTAACTGTGATTGGGTAACTATATTAGCTGTTTCCCAATATACAGTACAGTACAATAAAATTTTCATTTAAATAAATAATACAACCTGAAAAGCATCTTAGCAATAACCTATTAAGAAAAAAAAATCATGCTTACAATAAAAATTGTGCTGGTTGAAGTGTTTTTCATTATTGGTATATTAATTTCAAACATCAAAATCTGATAGTCCTGAAATAATATTCTAAGATGACATTATTTGAAAGAAAAAAAAAGTTCCATGAAAGAAACTTTTTTTTTTTTTGTGGTTTTAGGGCGTACAACTCTACGGTCATTAGTGCCCAGACAAGAGCATAGATTTGCTAGATCTCAAAAAAAAAAAAAAAAAAAAAAAAAAAAAAAAAAAAAAAAAAAAAAAAAAAAAAAAAAAAAAAAAAAACATTGGTGACTGTCAGAACATCAAGAAGAGGCTAAAAACGAAAGATAAAAGACAATTAAAAGGGTTAAATATCCTTCGATAAGTTGGCTAAGTTGATAAAACGCAAAACTCGAGCAGCTGCTCGTATGTCATCAGCTAAAATTTCCTCCAGAGTAGACGGGAAGTGAAGGGCTACACGGACATGATTAAAATTTACACAAGACAGTAAAACATGTCGCACTATCAGCAGTTCACCACAGGAGCACAGCGGTGCAGGGTCGGCGGATAGCAAGTGACGGTGGCTGAAACGGCAGTGACCGATCCGCAACTGGGCCAGGATGACCTCCTCCCGCCGAGAGGGGCGTGAGGAGGTCCTTCAAGCGGTCGGGATCGGTTTTACAGTTCTCAATTTATTGTTGTACAGTGAAAACCACGCACTGTGCCATGACGACACGATACTCCGGCGAAGAGCCCATTGAACATCGTCTGATGGGACGCAACACATAGCCATGTGAGGCAAAAGAGCTGCAGACTTGGCTGCTATGTCGGCGGTCTCATTCCCGGGCACACCCACGTGGCCAGGGACCCACAGGAAAGAAACGTGACAGCTGTCATCTGCTAGCAACTGGAGGGAGTGTTGGATCCGATACACGAGAGGATGGTTCAAGAAAGGGTCCTTAAGACTCTGCAGGGCACTAAGGGAGTCAGAACATATGGCATAGAAAGGCTGGCGGTGGCGGCAGGTGTACAAAATGGCCTGGTGGAGGGCAAAAAGCTCAGCCGTGAAATTCGAGCACCGGTCAGGGAGCTTGTATTGGAAACGGTTGTCCCCGACGACGAAGGCAGATCCGACACCGGCAGTGCTCTTGGAACCATCAGTGTAAATAAATATGGCATTATCGAACCGCGAACGGAGTTCGACAAGCCTTGAGCAGTATACCAGATCCGGAGTGCTCTCCTTGGGGAGCAAACTAAGTTCAAGGTGAGTGTGAACCAGGGCCTGATGCCACAGTGGCAATGGGCTTTCGCTCAACCGAAAGGTGGAAGGAAGGGTAAAATCGAGCCGTTGTAGTAGTTGGCGAAACCGAACTCCAGGTGGAAGCAAGGCAATCGCAGACAACTGATATTGGCGATCAAGTGAGTCGTCATTGACGCATTTACCGCAAGCGGCATGCGTACCGACACAAGAGTATGTCACGTCGAGTGGTCAAGGGTAATACAGCAGCCTCGGCATACAGACTTTCAACAGGGCTGGTATAAAATGCACCGGTCGCAAGACGTAATGCCCGATGGTGGATAGAGTTGAGACGGCGGAGAATCGACGGCCGTGCAGGAGAGTATACAAGGCTTCCGTAGTCGAGCTTCGACTGAACAATGGCCTGGTAAAGGTGAAGCAGGACGGTACGATCTGCTCCCCATGACGTGCCACTGAGGACACGAAGAACATTAAGGGACTGGGCACAACGGGCAGCCAGGTAGGACACGTGTGTGGACCAGCAAAGTTTACGATCCAACATGAGTCCCAAGAATTTCGTAGTCTCCACAAAAGGGAGAGCAACAGGGCCGAGATGTAGAGAAGGTGGAAGAAATTCCTTGTATCTCCAGAAATTTATACACACCGTTTTCTCAGTAGAGAATCGGAAGCCGTTTGCGATGCTCAAGGAATATAGACGGTCAAGACAGCGTTGAAGAGAACGCTACGCGAGACACGTCCGCTGGGCGCTGCAAAAAATTGCGAAATCGTCAACAAAAAGAGATCCGGAGACGGCAGCTGAAAGGCAATCTACGATCGGATTGATGGCAATGGCAAAGAGAGCCACACTCAAGACGGAGCCCTGTGGTATCCCATTCTCCTGGCAAAAGGTATCTGACAAAACAGAGCCCACCCGTACCCGGAACTTGCGATCCGCCCAAAACTCTTGAATGAAAAGAGGGAAGCGGCCCCGAAGGCTCCATGTGTGCAATGTGCGGAGAATGCCTGCTCTCCAACAGGTATCGTATGCCTTCTCCAAGTCGAAGAACACTGCTACTGTTTGACGCTTCTTTAGAAAGTTATTCATAATGAAGGTCGACAACGTAATGAGGTGATCAGCAGCAGGGTGGTGTCGACGAAAACCGGCGAGATTCGAGGAGCCAGACCAACTGAGCGTTAACCATGCATTCCATCACCTTATAGACGCAGCTCGTCACAGAAATGGGGCGATAACTGGAAGGAAGGTGTTTGTCCTTCCCTGGTTTGGGGATGGGGACAACAATGGCTTCACGCCAACTTGTGGGAACATGACCTTCAGTCCATATGCGATTGTAGGTACTAAGAAGAAAGCACTTGCCCGCAGGAGAGAGGTTCTTCAGCATCTCAATATGAATGGAATCGGGCC